>BLSH010375649.1:1177806-1209682 GCA_018402905.1 Glandirana rugosa
AAAAACGGTCAATTATTTTGTCAACACTGACTACTTATCGAATAATAGAGATGTATCCAATAAATATCCGTACGTTGATTAGTTTACATCTTCTAAGACACCACCGTAACTACCAGTAAGAATAGTTTAATCCGTCGTCCATAACGACTATGGTACACACGGCTGTCCGTGATTCGTTCGTGATGACGAACGGATCAATGGTTTGTATAACCCACTTTCATATAATTGGTGAACTGTTGACCCGTGAATTTGGGGGAATTGTGGGTCTGGTTAAAAGTCGAAAGTCGCGAGAGTGGGTACAATGTTGCATGACTGAGTAATTGTCATTCAAAGTGTGAGAGCGCTGAAAGCTGAAAATTGGTCTGGGTGTTAAGGGGGTTTAAGTGCCCAGTTGTCAAGTGGTTAATATACTTTCACCCAATATGTTTGGTAACTAGGCAAGCAGTAGTGCTTGCTTAGTGCCTGTCGGCACACATGGTATCAGCAATACCTGCTGCCTAATTTGATAAGAATGACCATCAATGCCACCACAGAATCTTCTACATTTGATTAGTTGCATGCCTATAAATAACCTATGTAGAGATAATAAGCTATTCATCAGTCACAACTGTTTTATTAACTGGCAAAAAGGGCTAATGCCCTGGGGCTACCAACACAATTGTCATTCTTGGCGCCAGATTTCTGATGTTCAGGTTCCTCATCCTAGAGATCTAGGAGAAAAGTGAACCTTTATTTTAAAGAAGGCAATGCCCTCTTTTAAAATAAATAGGGGTAAAAAAATATTTAATATTTAATGGAACCAGTAGGGTTATGCAAGGTTTTGAATTTCTAGCCTTAGGGCCCAATTCAGAAAAAGTAAAAGTGCTGTGTCTGCACTGCAGGGGGTAAATGCTCGCTGAGGTCTGGGGGATGGTAAAAGCACTTTTACTCATCTGATCCTCCACTTCCCCAGCAAACGGTGCACCTCTTTGCTCCAGCAAGGTCCGTTCTTTGGCGCGCTCCCATTCATTCAGTATTGATGATGTCAGAGGACCTTAGACCATCAAAGTGCAGGTGAGAAGAGGCTGCAGGGACCAGTCTATAGCAGCACGGAGGAGTCTGTGGGAATGAAGGATCAAGTAAATAAAATTGCTTTAACCAGTCCTTCTAAACTTTAAGGAGCAGTTAACCATTGCAGTGCAGGTGCACTTGACCAACATGGCTGGAATTATTAAAGAAGAACTTCACTCCTTTCTCCTTTTTTCTTCTTATCCTGTTCCTAGCTATTACACAGCATTGTCCTTGACTCACATACTCAGTTGTCCAGGGAATCCAGCACTCTCTTTCAGTGACCTGCTACACCACTGCCACACGATGGGTCATGCACCACCATCTTCTTCTCTGAAAACATTGAGAGCCTGGCTGTCTCCTCCGGGTTCAGGCAGCTGGCCCCCGATGATGCACACAGCTCTGCCCTCTGGCCGCTCTGTATCTCTGCTCCTGTGGGAACAGGAACATGTCATGCTTGTGTAGGCATTAATGGCAGCAGGGAGTGGGGGGAAATGAAAGAAAAATAATAAAAAGAAAACAAAAGAAAAAAAATCTGTTTTAAACTTGTGAAGGGAGAGGGTTACGGGGTGAAAAAGACCAATTTAAACTGGTTGTAAACCCTTATATATACCCAGTGAAGGGACTATCCTCAGGTGATACTCAGAAATGAAACAAGGCCTCCTATTATTATTATCATACAGGATTTATATAGCGCCAACAGTGCTTTACAACATAAGGGTAGACAGTACAGTTACAACACAATTCAATACGGGAGGAATCAGAAGGTCCTGCTCAATATAGCTTACAATATAAAATGGAGGGTCAAGTGATACAAAGGGTAATAACTGTGGGGTGGGGGGGGGTGCTGATGGTGAAAATAAATGTACAGTTGTTAGGTTGAGGCAGAATAGGCTTCTCTGAAGAGAAAAGTTTTCAGGGATTGCCTAAAAGTGGATAGAATTTGGAATAGTTGACAGATTGGGGTAGGGAATTCCAAAGGATGGGAGAAGCTCGGCAGAAGTCCTGGAGGCGAGCATGGGCGGAGGTGGCAAGGGAGCTAGAGAGCAGGAGGTCTTGGGAGGAACGAAAATAATGATTTGGTTGGTATTATGCAACAAAGTTAGTGATGTAGCTGGGGCTAAGTTGTGGATGGCTTTGTAAGATGTTGTTAGTATTTTGAGTTTAATTTGTTAGGTGAGTGGAAGCCAGTGGAGGGACTGACAGAGAGGAGTAGCAGACACTGACCGATGGGTAAGGTGAACGAGCCTGACAGTGGGACTCATGATGGATTAAAGGGGCATAGCCTACGTAGAGGTAATCCCATGAGGAAGGAGTTGAAGTAGTCATGCCTACACCAGGGAGTGAACTAGGAGCTTTGTGGTGTCATTGGTTAGGAAGGGGCGTATTTTGGAGATGTTGCGGAGGTTGAGGCACCAAGCTTTGGAAAGTGATTGGATGTGGGGCCTAAAGGAGAGTTCAGAGTCCAGGATAACACCTAGAACCCTGGCATGTGGGGGCGGGCGGGCTGATGGCTGTGCCATTGATCTTGACAGAGAAATTTAGGGAAAGGGGCACAGGGCGTAGGAAATATTATATTACTCGGTTTGGATTGATTGAGTTTGAGGAAGTGGTGTGACATCCAAGCTGATATGTTGGTCAGTAAATCAGTGATGCGTGAGGAGACTGATGTTGTAAGCTGAGGGGTAGAGAGATGGATTTGGTTGTTGTCACCAGAGAAATGTTATTGAAAGCCTCCTACATAAGTTCTAGCTGTCTGTCTGCAGTCTTCTCTTTTCTACATCAGTTTAAAGTGCTGAATTTATAAGCTTGTTTGAGAGTTCAGAAAAAAGTTGGCTAAGGGCCGGCTCACACTGGAGCGGCACGGAGCGGCGCGGAGCAGCGCGATGCGGCGCTCGAGGCGATCTCAAAGCGGCTTGCTAGGAGACTTCTATCATAGAAGTCAATGCAAGCCGCCTGAGATCGCCCTGAAAATAGTGCAGGGACCATTTTTCTAAGGCGGAGCGAAGCGATTCGCTCCTATTAGAACGGTCCCATTTGCACAGCATTGAGGCGAATTGTCAGGCGACTCAAGTCGCCTGACAATTCGCCTAGATGTGAACGGGCCGCGGAGTCGCGCCGCTCCGCGCCGCTCCAGTGTGAACCGGCCCTGAGAGCTGAAGTTACACCCTGCAAAGCTCAGTGAGGAGCTCTGAGAGCTGATTGGATAGAGGAGACACACCCCCTTCACACAGCACAAAGGAACAGAGCTGAGGCTGTCAATCTTCTGGAGCTCCCTCCCCTGTCACCATTTTTTTCTTGGTGTCAGGAAAACTTGTCAGAAGTGACTAATGCTGACAGCAGAGGAACGAAGCAGCAGACAGAAATGACATTTAGTGCTCTGAGTGAGACAAGTACACACTATAGAGGGATATGTTTTGTTCATATTTCATGTCAGAAGTTTACAACCACTTTGAGGCCTAGTTTACACTTAAGGTTGGGAGACAGTAAAAAAAAAAGGTGGCTGAGCCATATTTTTACCTTCCCCAAAGGCGGCTGTTTGGGGGTATAGACATGAATAGGGCTGCATTGCAACTGCATGCAATGCACATAATGCCTCCTCACCGCCTGTTAAATGCCTTCTGAAAAGCGATCTATTGCGGACGACATGACAAGTGTCTGCCCTGGTGCATTTTGGACACAGGAAGTCACTTGCTCGGCATGAGCACCATCCAGAGAACACTTTGCATTTTCTGCAAATTGTTCTCTGATTGCACTGAGTGGAGATCGTAAAGTCACATCCCCACCTATACACCTCGTCCAATCAGGGAATGATTTGCTCACAATGTAGCAGGGCAGCACGCTCGGGATGGCACCCAGAAGCTAGTTGATATCACTGTAGTAGTGGTGCTGACTACAGAGATTTCCAGCTTCCACAGGGATCCCACAGGTATTCATGCTTATAGTACATTGATCCAAGGTGAATCAATAGAACTATCTAAACATTGCCATGCCTGGAATTTAGCTTTAACCTTTTCAATACTGGGTATTTTTACCCCCTTCCTGCCCAGGCCAATTTCCAGCTTTCAGCACTGTCACACTTTTAATGACAATTGCACGGTCATACAGCACTATACCCATATGACATTTTTATCTTTTTTTAACACAAATAGAGCTTTCTTTTGGTGGTATTTAATCACCGCCGGGATTTTTATGTTTTGCTAAATAAACGAAAAACGACAGAGAATTTTGAAAAAAAAAAACACATTTTTCTTCCGTTATAAAATTTTGCAAATAAATAATCTTTCTTCATAAATTTAGGCCAAACTGTATACTGCTACATTTCTTTGGTGAAAATAACCCAAATCAGTGTATATTATTTAGTCTGTGTGAAAATGATATAGTCCACAAATGGTGGTATATATCTGAAAATTGATCCATCCTGATGTACTGACACCGTATCTCATTTCTTGAGGTCCGAAAATGCCAGGACAGTAGAAATATCCTTCAAATTACCCTTTTTTGGAAAGTAGACAATCCATCCAACGTATTTAGCAAGGGGCATGGTGAGTTTTTTGAAGTTGTAATGTTTTGTCGCAATTATTTGGAAAAAGCGGAAGTTAAAAAAAAATCAAGTTTTTTGTTTTTTTTTATATACTGTCAACAGTGCAGTACAGCGTTATCACATAACTGGTGTGGCAGAGATCAGGGACAGTATGCAAATATATATATATATATAAATATATATATATATAATGTTTCATTACATTTTTTTCTTTTTTTTTTACCTTTTTTTTCTAACACACTGTGACCAAAGCAACACAGTGTTACCATAGTAATACTGTACTACTCTGGGGAAGTGATCTTTTTTTTTTTTGATTGCATTATGTTTGCATATACCAATGAATTTCATTGGTATAAGCAACCATTTTTACTGAATGAAACTAGTTCATTCGGTGTCTTTTGATGTGATTAGCTGGGATTGGTCAAATCTAATCACATGGTACAGATGAGTTGTTGTTGGCTAGTCTATATTAAGTGATCACTGTGACCAATCATAGCTAGCAACACAATTGTACACAATAGATGGCATGAAAGGAAGCCATCCATTGTTTATAATTGTCATGTGATCTTCTGTGACTGGTCACAGCAATCACATGACACTGGCAGCGGGCCGGTGCAGTAATCAGTCATCAGCTGTGTCCAGTGGACAAAGCCAGTGACAGATCGCGGCGCTGCATGGCCCTGCGAAAGGGGCGTTCTGAGACAATGTCATGTGACATCATCCCAGAACAACAGTGCTCCCACCCGGCCCTCATTTTACTATAGACACAACAGGAAAGTGTTAATAAGCAGCAAGAGCTCATTTACAACATGTGCACTGGACAGCAATGCTCAAAGCAGGTCCAAGGCAATAATAAAAAAAAATCACTGTTTTCAATATACTGTATCCAGTTCACAGAATCAACCTCCTGAATGTCTGGCAGCCACTGCCACCAGCTGGTTTTGAGAGAACGCGTTTACCGCGTAAAACGTGTCAACCTCTTTTCTTTCCCTGTCTGTATATTCATCAATGTAGTGCTTATATGAATAGTTGAATAAAGCTTATTTGGATCTTCTGCAGGAGTGCAGCTATCCGATTTCTTGTTCATCTGAGTTTCTGCAGCAGTGACAGGGCATGCACCCCTCTTTGGAGATCACACAGCTATGCCGGCTCACCTGCGAGCAGCGGGATTTGTGCACAGAGCATCTCCTATCCTTCTTTTCTCGGGTACCTTGCCGGTGCTCCTGGCCCCTCCCCCCTGTTTAGTGCACCCATAGCAAGCCAATTGCTATGGGACACGTGTGCATGAGCCTTTCCGAGCTAGCACTGTGTGTTCATTGACAGACACAGTGCGCCCCCCGCGCTCTCCTCACTGACTGTGATTGACAGCAGCAAGAGCCAATGGCTCCCACTGCTGCCTCTGTCCAATGAGGAGGGAGAGAGCTGGGAGAGCCTCTGCTCTTGGGGGGCGGAGCTGCTTGCAGAAGGTAAGGTAAAAAAAACCTCGTACCTCTTGAACCACTTTAAGCCAAATATTGGGTGAAAAGCATTAGAGGAGGTACTCCCATTGGTAGGAGACCAGGCTTAAGCCGCTTTAACATAGAAGTGACTGGTAGCGTGCCTGGACAATGTTTTGGCTCGTGCCATTTTGTTGTAGTCCTGATTGAGTCTGATGAGCCTATGTACAGCCTGACCAGCGCCTGAAAACAGTAGAAGCCAACTTGAGCAACATACTAGGGAATATGAGCTTTACTATTTTTTTGTCTGGTTTGTGAATAGCTTTTACTACAACGTTGGTCTCTAACCAAATATGAAAAAAAAAAGTTTTGGGCAGAGATATACTTTAACATGAAAAAGAGGAAAAAGCATGCGCTATGCTTGAGCACAAATTCTATAACAGCCACTCGTACTGCAAACTGCCCAGCTCCCAGATTTATTTTTACACATTTCTTGCCATTTATTTTATTGATTTTTTTATTTTTTATTATTGCTATCCTTCCAGAAAAATATGATATCTACAGGTCTGTGAAAGGTGAGCAGGCTATTAGCTGACATGCACTCTTCTGATAGCACAAGAGCTACCTTGACAGACGAGTAAAATGCCTTGCGGGGTGAAAGCGGTTTACTCACCCATGAGCACAAAAGCCATTTGAGAGCTTCTAAGCCACATAAAAATTGGAGATTGATATAGCAAACATTAGTACCCACTTTGTGTTACCATGTCCATGACCTGGCGCCGCAGGAGGCTCATATCTCCTTCTCGCACCCCCCCCCCCACACCCCACCTATGGGCTTAGCTTTGTAGAGAAAGAAATAATATGAATTTAACTTTATCTTGAAACAAAATTAGCCTCCGACAAATGTTTCATCTTAAAGTATAGGTTCACCTTTTAAAAAAAATAATAAGTAAATAAAAAAAATGCGTATTTACTATTTTTGTTTTGGGAGCCTGTAAAGCATTGCACCAGCGATCAGCAGATGCCATTAAGGTCTTTTGCAGACAGGGCCGGGATAATGGGTGGGCAGAAGGGGCGACTGCCCTGGGTGCAGCGTGTGTTGTAGTTATAGAGACGCCACAAGTTCCTTCTACTATAAGGCTGACAGGAGTAGTGACAGAGACATCACTACTTCTGTCAGCCCAGCGCTGGAAACAGAAAGTGGAAAAGGAGAGAGTCAGGAGGAGATGCAGGCTGTGCTCTTTCCCCCTTCTCCTCACAAGCTTGCACATAATGGGGGGGGGGAGGGCACAATTAGCCATCTTTGGCCTGGGCCTAGAGGATCTTGTCACGGCACTGCCTGCAGATCCGTCAGTGTATCTGATTGCTCATACCACATAGGGCAAGTAGATACTTACTGACAGGAAGAATGAATGCACTACCACAGCGGTCAACAGTGCCGTGGTAGTTTTTTAGAAAACCATAAGCCGACAGCCGCAAAGGCTGTTGGGACTTGTAGTTTTCCATTCACAGAGGACTGTGAATGTGTGACACAGCCGGGCGGGCAGAGCCTCTGTGTCCACTGGCACCCAGCAATTGTACAGTACCATGTAAACAAGACAGATCACCGTTCTGTCAGTAGGGAAGGTATTGATCCTGTGTTCCTACAAAGCAGGGACATGGATCAATGCCTTCCCATAGTAAAAGCACCTCCCCCAACAGTGAAAAAGCACAGTCTAGGCACAGTTAACCCTTTGATTGCCCTTGATGTTAACCCATTCCCAAGCAGTGTCATTATTACAGTGAAAGTGCATATGTTTAGCACTGATCACTGTATTAGTGTCACTGTTCTCCAAAAAAAGTGTCAAAAGTGTCAGTTGTCAAAAGTTGTCGCAGTCCCACTATAAGTCGCTGATCGCTGCCATTACTAGTAAAAGAAATAAAAATATCCCATTAGTTTGTAGACGCTATAACATTTGCGCAAACCAATCTATATATGCTTATTGGGATATTTTTTTACCAAAATTATGTAGCAGAATACATATTTTCCTAAACTGATGAATACATTTTATTTATTTTTTTATTTTTTTATTGGATATGTTTTATAGCAGAAAGTAAAATATATATATTTTTTTCACAAAATTGTTGGTCTTTTTTGTTTATAGCGCAAAAAATAAAAAAATAAAAACCGCAGGTGCTCAAATACCACCAAAAAAAAGCTTTATTTGTGGGAAAAAGGACATACATTTTATTTCAGTACAGCGTAGCACAACCGCGCAATTGTCAGTTAAAGTAACGCAATGCCGTATCACATAAAATGGCCTGGTCATGAAGAGGGGTACATTTTCCAGAAGTCAAGAGGTTAAAGTATGACTGAAGGCAATTTTTTTTTCAGTTTTGGATAGAGCGGAGAGGGATTAGAACCCCTGCTTGTTTTTTGTTTTTTGTTTTTTTTGCTGACTGTGTTCTTGTTATGGAGATTCACCCTATTTGTCCTGACTGCTGTCATGGTAAGTGAAAGAAAATCTCAAATTTTGGATTGTCACCAGAATAGGAATAGAGAGGAAACCTTCTAATGGAGACACTAGTTCTCATGACAACCAGGGATTTGGAGGGATTAGCTCTCACTTCCTGTTTTGGCTATGGGACAGGTGTTGGCAAAGTATTGAAATCATGCGCTGGAAGCTTCTTGCATACAGCAATACGCTTTAATTTCATGGAGAAATAACAGAACATGTCTTTACATCATGGAGAGAGGAAACAGGAACTCAATACAGACAAGTGCACTGAACGTAGATAGACCATACATCCTGTTATATCATAAAATACACATTATAACACTATAATACTACAGCGCCACCTGCTGCATAGATAAGTATAATGCATACAGTATATAGTTCACAGTACTTTACATTACATGGCGTTGTCTTTCCAACACCTCTTCTCAACAGCATGTGCTTTGTCAAATTAAATTCAGCTTCTTCTGGATATAATTATGACATTCCCTCAACAAAGGCTTGGTGAGTGCATCAGCAGTCATCTCCTCTGATGGGCAGTATTGAATGTCAATAACCCCTTGCTCTTGATTGTCCCTCAGTAGGTGATTGCGTAAGCTTTATACATCCCTGGTTACTTCAAAAATGGGAATTGGTTTTGACATGTCTATCCCAATGTCCACAAAGAGTTGATGAATCCATATCACTGCTTGACATGCGTATGCTGCTGCAATGTACTTTGCTTCAGTTGAGGATAGAGCGACAGTTGCTTTCTTTTGACTAGACCAACTGATGGTTCCTTCCCCATACTGGAAGATGAACCCACTTGTGGATTTGCGGTTGTACAGTCTCTGGCCCAATCAGCATCCACATATTGGACCAGTTTTGGATTTGATGTTGCTGGTAACCGTAACTGCATCCAAAATTGTTTCTTTGAGGTACTGCATCACTCTCTTCACTGCGTTCCAGTCATGCTGACAGGGAGCTGAGACTTTCCTGTATAGCATGCCCACTGCTGTAGCTATGTCTGGTCTTGTCACAGTGGCACCATATAGCAGCTTACCAATTGCTCTGCGATACATATCATTGTTGGGTAGCAAATTTTCTGCTTCGTTGCTCTTTAGATAGCCTGGTTCCATAGAAGTTTTCACTTCCTTTGCATCTTGCATATGGAATTGTTCCAAGGTTTCAGAGATTGGTTGAGAAGATAACTTCCATCTCTCTGTTTGGATTCCCAGATAGTAGCTAATGTTCCCTAGTTCTTTGATTTCACAATTTTCTTTCAGATTGTGAACTATCTGATTGTAATCCCCTTCTTGTTCAAAACAAGTTGTAATTTCATCGACATAGATAAGGATGTATATCCATCTGTCTTCTTGATTCCTGGAGTAGAAACAGGGGTCTGCTTTAGAATCGTCTAGGTGTTTGACTTGCATGCCCTTCCCGGCTGAAATGCTAAGAAGCCCTCTGATGGTAGAATGTTTTACGAAGGGAAGGAATGTTTCACCGTAATCTTCTCCGAATTTCTGGGAGTAACCTTTGGCAACTAATCTGGCTTTGTATTTGTGGATATTCCCTTCTGTGTCTGACTTTACTTTGAAAGTCCACTTACTTCCTATAGTTTTGCGGTTAGGAGGGAGCTCTGTGAGAGTCCAAGTTTTATTTTCTTGAAGTGACTTTAATTTTGCTTCTGCTGCCTTTCTCCATTTATTGGCTTCATGTTTTGGCAGTTTTTCTATGTCTTCCCAGGATGTTGGTTCAAGTATGCTGTGTGTTTTGACAGTGTATGACAGCTTGCGGGGTGGTATCCCCTTTGTAGTCCGACTTCAGACAGTTCAGCAGGATCTGGTGGGGAACTTGGTTTAGACAATGTCAGTTCCACCTCTTGTTCTGACTTCCGCACAGGTTTGCTTTCGTAGACCTTTTCTACTGGTTTGCTTGGCAAATTCACTTCACATCTTTCAGGGATCTGTGTTTCTGGTGATGGGCTTTCATCAAAATAAACACTATGACTTATTGTCACTTGGTCAGTCTTTGGGTGTAGGATTCTGTAACCCTTAGTTTGTGCGCTGGAGCCTACTAGAATGCCCTCTATGGATCTGTTCTCCAGCTTGGATCTCTTCTCACTTGAAATATAGACATATGCTTTACATCCAAACTCTCTGATGTGCCCTATGCTAGGCTTTGATCCATGCCACATTTGGAATGGAGTACTTTTAATGGCTCTTGAGGGTAGTTTGTTCTGTAGTTAGGTTGCAGTCATGACTGCTTCTCCCCAGTACTTGTGAGGTAGGTTGGCATCCAACAACATGCACCTGGCTATTTCTATAAGAGTGCAATCTCGCCTTTCTCCTGCACCATTTTGTTCAGGAGTGTTTGGGGTGGTTGTATGGTGTACTATTCCGTGTCTCTTCAGGTATGAGGCCACTTCTTTACTTGAATATGTATTCTCCACCATTGTCAGTGCGTATTATTACTGGTTTCCTTTGGAATTTGTTGCTAGACATGGCAACATACTCTTGACGTTTCTCTGATGTTCCATTCTTGTGTTTCATCAGATAAGTAGTTGTGTACCTGAAATAATCATCAATGAAAGTCAGTAGATATCTGTTCCCGCCTGACGTGGGAGTTTTCATTGGACCGCATACGTCACTGTGTATGAGCTGCAGGGGGTGGGTAGTTTTTCTTTGAGATGCCTGTGGAAGGGGAGCACATGTGGCTTTTGCTTCTATACAGCACTTGCATTGCATTTCATGAGCACCTTGCAAGGTACTATTGTCAAATCTTCTGATAAGCCTCTCTTTATAATGTCCTGTATAGCTTCTGGACTTCTGTGCCCCAGCCGCCTGTGCCATAGGTGAATACATTTGCTGAGTAGGTCATTAGAGACTATATTGGCTTGCTGGTCTGTGGTGATGAGCTTGTATAGGTGATCATCCAGTTTTCCTTTTGCGACGTATTGCTTATTATTATTAATTGTGCATTCATCAACTTGGAACTTAACTGTAAGACTGTTGTTTGCAAGACTTTTCACTGATAGAAGGCTGCCTTCTAATTCTGGAACATACAGCACCTTCTTTACAAGGACTCTGTGGTGACCTCTTTGTGGTGTAATGCAGTGCAGGAAGCCCTGGCCTTTACCTTTGGCCGTGATGCTTTTCCCATTTGCTGGGAAAACTGTGTCTTTTGCACTGCAATCAATGTTTGTAAAGAAGGTCTCATTGCTAGTCATGTGGCTTGTTGCACCTGAGTCTGCACCAGCCATATGGCTTGACGCTTTGTGTCACTTTAAAGGTGCCATTGCATGATGTGTCAGCAGTTTTTGTAATGAAGTCCACATACCTTTGGCCATTTTCTTTGTTCTTATGTGGATAAGCTGGTCATCTTCCACTAGTAAGCGTATAATTGCTTTTGCCTGTCTATCCTTCCTGTCCCATTCCTGCGTCTCTCCATTTGTGGGTCTGCCTATATTCAGCACGTGGCACAAGTCATCTTTGTTTAAAAGCATTTCTAGTTTAAATTTCCACAGCTGGTAATTGGCATTAAATCACTTATCCTAAAAAGCTGCACTCGAGACATAAATGAAAAAAGATTTTTATGAAAAATTTGTGAAAAAATAGATATGAAAAATAAAAAGAAGTATAAATGTAAAAAAAAAGTCAGTGAAGAAATCAAGTCCATCCACTGATATGTGTAACTTCCGTCATCAAAATGAGCATACCCAGACTGCAATCCTCCACCATACAGAGTGCCTGCTTACCAGAACATGTTGACCTCCTATTATGGAAGGTCAATCCCGCATGTGACTTATAACCCCGCCAGGGCCTTTGTCCCTCCAGAACACAGATGAGAATCCACCTCGTATGAGTACTCGATGTCAAAAGTGTCACGTAGACACAACATGAATGCTCTTCTATCTTATCCTGTCTGCCAATAGAATCTGTGAAGGTTTCTCACTTATCCTGATATATATAGATTACCTCCTGCTTTCACAGTCATTTGTAACCAACTGCTGCATCCCGGTAAGTAGGCACTCTGGTGGAAGATTGCACTCTGGGTATGCTAATTTTGGTGACTGAAGGTGCACGTATCAGTGGATGGACTTGATTTCTTCACTGACTTTTTTTTTTACATTTATACTTTTTTATTTTTCATATATATCTTTTCACTAACTTCTCATAAAAATCTTTTTTCATTTATGTCACGAGTTCAGCTTTTAGGATAAGTGATTTGGTGGTGTGTGTGTCTCACAGGAAAGCTGCTGCTGTGTAGTTTGTCATGCTAATTGGATGAACAGCGCAGTTTTTCTAATTTTAATGGTAATTGGCATTGTTCAGTTTTGCTATTGCAAACTTCACATCTGAACTGTTTACCATCTTTGAGCAGCTTGTATACAGTACTCACGGACTCACTGCAGAATTCTTTTCAGTCCTGGGCTTGCAGTATCAACTCCAATGCCTGGGTGCTGCTGGGTGCCTGGGACCCATAACCTGTTGTCAGAATATTGAAATCATGCGCTGGAAGCTTCTTGTATACAGCAATATGCTTTAGCTTCTTGGAGAAATAACAGAACATGTCTTTACATCATGGAGACAGGAAACAGGAACGCAATACAAACAAGTGCACTGAACTTACATAGACCATACATCCTGTTATATCATAGAATACACATTATAACACTATAATACTACAGCGCCACCTGCTGCATAGCTAAGTATAATGCATACAGTATATAGTTCACAGTACATGCTGTTGTCCTTCCAACAAGAGGAAGTAAAAGGAAATCTTCCCAATGGGACACAAATGGCAAAAAAAAAAAAAGTGACAGGGTTTATAATCCTCTCTTACTTGCTCGTAAATGTAAAAGTGTTTTTCCTTTAGTCCTTCCTTAACCCCTTCACACCAACCGTGCGTAAATATGTGGCCTATGCTTGAACGGGGTTATACCAGGGTGATGCATGCAGCTGCACACTTCACGCTGGTGCCGTTTTTTAGAGTAAATGATCGGCTTTCTTGGGATGACAACTGATGTGGCTAAAAGCCGCTCGGCTGTTAACCCAAGGAGCGGGAGGGGACGTTCCCCCTCCTGTCGCCTTCTGCAGCTCTCCCGTCCCACTGGGAAGCTGGAGCGACCAGCCACCACATCCACTGGCTGGCCAAACACCTGAATGAAGCCTCAATTGGCTTCGATTGGGTCTGAGCTCTAGTTACCTGGAAGCGATGTCATGACATCACTTCCGGTTTACTGGAGCCTTAAAGGCGCCAACATTTTAAAAAATGACAGCATTCAAAACAGCCAAACTTGGCTATTTAAATGCTTTTAAGTGCAAAGGAGGGACTTGGGGTCTTTTAGACACCAGATCTCTCCATAAAGAGTACCTGTCACTGCCTATTATGGTCACAGGGGATGTTTAGGTACCTTGTGACAGCAATAAAAGTGATCAGAATTTTTTTTTCAAAGAGACAGTGTAAACATAAAAAAAAAAAAAAAAATTAAATCAGAAGAAAAAAAAAAGTGCCCGTGCCCAGAACCGACGTATACGTAAGTCGTACCCGCAAATGTAACTGGAGTTCAAACCACACATGTGAGGCATCACTGCGTTCGTTAGAACCAGAGCAATAATTCTAGTGCAAGACCTCCTCTGTAACTCTAAACTGGTAACCTGTAGAAATGTTTAAGCAATTTTTTTTTAAGTACAGGGTGGGTCATTTATATGGATACACCTTAATAAAATGGGAATGGTTGGTGATATTAACTTCCTGTTTGTGGCACATTAGTATATGTGAGGGGGGAAACTTTTTAAGATGGGTGGTGACCATGGTGGCCATTTTGAAGTAGGCCATTTTGAATCCAACTTTTGTTTGGTGTGCAGCACCTGAAACTACGGATACTGGAAGCCTGTGCTAGCATTTCTCCTGCGGTGTTGCTATCAGTGTATGAAGAGTGGGAGAAGAGGGTTGCATTGACAATCCAACACAATGGGAAGCACATTGAACACATTTTATAAGTGGTCAGAAACTTGTAAATAACTCATGAAAGCATAAAGTTACGTTAAAACCAAGCACACCATTGTTTTTCTTGTGAAATCCCCAATAAGTTTGATGTGTCACATGACCCTCTTCCTATTGAAAAAACAAAAGTTGGATTCAAAATGGCCGACTTCAAAATGGCCACCATGGTCACCACCCATTTTGAAAAGTTTCCCCCCTCACATATATTAATGTGCCACAAACAGGAAGTTAATGTCACCAACCATTCCCATTTTATTAAGGTTTATCCAAATAAATGGCCCACCCTGTACTGTAGTTTGTTGCCATTCCACGAGCATGCGCAATTTCAAAGCATGATGTGTTAGGTATCTATTTACTCGGAGTAACTGCGCAAATACCGTGTGACATAAAATATTGCAACAATCGTCATTTTATTCTCTAGGGTCTCTGCTAAAAAAAAAAATACATATAAATATTTGGAGGGTTCCAAGTAATTTTCTACCAAAAAATAAAGATTTTAACTTGTAAACAACAAATGTCAGAAAAAGGCTTAGGAATTAAAGGGTTTTAAAGTGGCACAAAACTCCCATGCTTTATAAAAGAAAATAAAAGCAATGCATCTAAATACAAGTAGAATGTACCTTCTATCTCTCTCTTACTTCATTTTATCTCTCAAATGCAAGCTTTTTTTCTGCTATTCCCAGACTTCCTGTTCTAGGGTGGCTACGTTTGTTCTTCATGCCAACTTATATATGTGAACATAGCCACCCTTTCCTGATATCCCCTAATATTGGCTACACATCTATCTGCAGATGCATTAAGCTCTATGGGAATTGTAGTATGCATATAGCGGATCATCATGTGACCAGAAGTAATGGGCACTGCTTACTCTACACTAGTAGCAGTGAAGTGCACCAGAGAAGGGTCGGGAAGTGCAAAGGACAATAAAGCCTGAGACGCAATGCTAAGATTTTATTCTAATTAAAACTGAGTTTAATGTGACTTTAAAGTGAAAATAAATGCTTACATGAAGTTGACTGAAGTGACTAGCCTCAGGTGACGCACAGGGGTTGATTTACTAAAGGGAAAAAGACTGTGCACTTTGCAAAGTGCAGTGGCGCTCTGCAGTTGCTTCAGAGCTTAGTAAATGAGCAGAAGCTCTGCTGACTTCCATCATCCAATCACGTGCAAGCAAAAATGCTGTTTTTTTTCCTTGCACATGATTGGGTACTCTTTGCAAAGTGAAGCCTTACTTCATTTACTAATCTCTGGACCAGCTGCACTTGCAGCTGGTCCAGAGATTTTGCAAAGTGCACAGTCTATTTGCCTTTAGTAAATCAACCCCACAGTGATGGAGCGAATTCTCCCACATAAGTTGTACCTGTTTATCTGCAGCCTCTTCTCTCCAGAAGGCTCTTCTCTCCATCAAAAGGCTTAGTGTAATCTGGGACTTGAGTGGAGAGAGAGGGCACACCCCTTCTACACAGTCTTAAAGGGAAACATGCACAGTTGAGACTATCAATCACATTCTCTGTTGGGCTTGGTGTCAGGAGAAACTGTGAGAAGTGACTCATGCAGATAGCAGAGGAAGGAGAGTACAGGCAGAAATAACAATGAGGCTGAATGTACATATAGGGGTTGATTTACTAAAGGTAATTAGACTGTGCTCTTTGCAAAGCGCAGTTGCTCCAGAGCTTAGTAAATGAGGTAAAGCTTCACTTTGCAAAGAATACTCAATCACGTGGAAACAATTAAAAACATTTTTGCTAACATGTGATTGGATGATGGAAGTCGGCAGAGCTTTTGCTAATTTACAAAGCTCTGGAGCAATTGCACTTTGCAAAGTGCTCAATCTACTTGCCTTTAGTAAATCAACTTCACAGTGCGATGACAGGCGTTTTACCACATTGTAAAGTGCCCGTCACCACAAGGACACACAGAAAACAATTGTTCCCATTTACACTGCAACGTAGTACTGAGCTGTGATAAAATGCAGACGTGCTGTATTTTATGGCAGTGCACTGTAGAGGATCACATGACATAAATGAAGTTTAATTTTGTACCCTTCAAATAAAGTTTTTACAATACAAAAAAAAATGGGAGCTATGCGTGATGTGTTGAATCGCACACCCCACTGCCTGCTACCGTAATCGCAGTCGCTATCGCAGTCTCTTCCTGTGTGATCCGACCCTAAGTGCTCTGGATAGATACAAGTACACATTATAGAAGGGATATGCGTTGTTAATTTTTCATTTTTTAAAGGTTTACAACCACTCTACGTAAATAAAGAAAGAGAACTTTGCTTCAAAACCCAATATCAAAATGTTCCATTGATTTTTTTTTTTTTTGTAAAGCATTTAACTGACCTACTTATATTGACTGATTATAAATTAGGACTTTATTTTAAAAAAATGAATTTGAAATTCAAATGCAAGTTAAATGTCCCTGAAATCTGAGTGAACTGAACATTTTGACAGCTGATTGGGATGGCAGGTTCGGTGTATCTCTGACAGCTGTCTGAGCACTTCTTGTTGGAAGGATGCGCATGGAGCGGCGATGATAGCTGAGTGTGACCATGCACAGCAGACTGGAACAATTCATAACGATGAACCCAACTACATACTCATTCTCTCTTCATCACATCACAGATGCCTCATTTGTTTAACATCGTTCTCCAATATAAAATGTATCTTAACCCTACCTGTGGGAAAAAGAGTAAAATGGAACAGACAAACTTGGTACTAAATGGGACAAATCCCCCATTAGTACACCTCCCTACACTAAACTCTAAACAGTTATTACATTTGTGAAATTCCTTACCTTTGAAGAGATATGTCCAATTTAATTTACAGGAAGTGCTCTCTCTAATTCAAAAGATGCAGGCATGTATTCTGCAAGGCAGCCTCTGTTAGAAGAGTGATTGCATCATATCCTCTATTTCTATTTACACTACATTTCCCATCAGGCATTGCACATTTCAATGCATGTGGGAGGTACACTAGGCCTGTACATGTAAATGTGAACAAGCCCACTTCAATATAAATCACACCCACACACAGCATGTGTCTTCTCTCCCCTCCAGCCACAGGAGATAAACATATTGCCCTTACTTAATGTAATCATTACTGATATGTACACACATCCCATAATGATATAGTATACACACATTCCATATTGATATATTATACACACTGCACTCTGCTGTAATTCACTATTAGAAATATTCCTCCTCCTGCTGCAGATTTGAAATCTTTCTAACAGCAATCGGTGCTGGTTTGGTGCATGAGAACATCCCCAGCCGCACCACAGAAAGAGGCGTGATGTTTTATATCAGCGTGTGACACAAGTAAATGTCGGCATGGGAAAAACACAAAAAAGTGCAGCGCTAACTTACTAATCAATAAAGCAATAATGGTGGAAGCCTCTAATGTATGGAAATCTCAATAAGCTTCAATATCAGTACCATCTCATCATCAGAGCACATACAGTATCTCACAAAAGTGAGTACATCCCTCACATTTTTGTAAATACTTTATTATATCTTTTCATGTGACAGCACTGAAGAAATGACACTTTGCTACAATGTAAAGTAGTGAATGTACAGCTTGTATAACAGTGTAAATTTGCTGTCCCCTCAAAATAACTCAACACACAGCCATTAATGTCTAAACCGCTGGCAACAAAAGTGAGTACACCCCTAAGAGAAAATGGGATTCCCCGCTCTGTCCCCAGCCAGTGTGTTGTTATGATCCCGCCCTGCTGTAAGAGATATCGGGGGGGGGGGGATGATGCTGGCAGGGAGCAGGGGATGAGGAGGAGGGAGGAGGAAACATCCTCAATGGGCGGTGCAGACCGGGGGTTGTGAGACCCCCTCCGCTCACCACATCAAGGTCCATCCCTGCTGCCTCTTCTAGAGGACTACAAGTGGGCGTGTCAAGACCGCTGCTGCCAGTACAGGACGGAGAGGCTCCAGTGGTCTTACAAACAGGATTCGACAGGGGAATAACGTTTTTTCAGAAACTTCAGCAGACTACTACAGAGGAACAAGAGAGCTCAGCAGAAGATGGATGGCATGGTTGGTGAAGGTAGGAGATCAGCAACAAGGGCATAGAAAAAAAAGTTGTTCTGCTTTAAACACTTGCCGACCTCCGACCGGTGGCTGAGGGCGGCAAAGTGGTTGGATATTGCCGGAGGCGCGCTTGCGCACTCACTGTGTTCCGGGGGGACCAGGGAGCGGGTAGGGCGGACTCGATCGCTGCCGGCTACCCGCGATGGCCCCCCGCAGTGAAAGAATGGAGGTCCGTGTAAGTAAACACAGATCTCCGTTCTCATAGAGGGGGAAGGGCTGTGATCACAGGCTTCCTGCATATAGAAGCCATGATCACTCCCCTCCCCCTGCCAGCCCAGCACCAATACAGTTAGAACACAGTGAGGGAACACAGTTAACCTTTAGAGCGCCCCCTCCAGGTTAACCCCTTCACTGCCAATGGCATTTACACAGTAATCAGTGCATTTTTATAGCACCGATCGCTGTATAAATGCCAATGGTCCCAAAAAAGTGTCAAAATGGTCCGACATGTCCACTGCATAATCTCAGTACCGCTAAAAATCGCAGATCGCCGCCATTACTAGTAAAAAAATAAATAAATAAAAACCCCATAAATTAATTCTCATCATCCGTAAACGCGGCAACTTTTGCGCAAACCAATCAATAAGTGCTGATTGCGATATTTTTTACCAAAAATATGCGGAAGAATATAAATCGGCCAAAACCGATGAAAAAAATAATGTTTTTTTATATTTTTTTGTGGATTTGTATTTTAGCAAAAAGTAAGAAATTTGGGTTTTTTGCAAAATTGTCGCTCTTCTTTTGTTTATAGCGGTGATCAGAAATGACGCAGGGGGGATCAAATACCACCAAAAGAAAGCTCTATTTGTGGGAAAAAAAGAATGCAAATTTTGTTTGGATACAACGTTGCATGACCGCGCAATTGTCAGTTAAAGCGACGCAGTGCCGAATCGCAAAAAGTGCTCTGGTCCTAAAGTGTGAAATCCTTCCGGGGCTGAAGTGGTTAAGATCACTGACAGTGCACAATGGCTCACAAGGGTGAATGATATTGAGCGACTAGAGGACCTTACCTCGGCCCTTTGACACAAAACTGAGGAACACAAGACCAGATGGTTTTATTGGATTGTCTTTCACTTCTCTGATGAATACCTGCATTATGTTTGGACAACACCTGTTTGGAGCTTTCCGCTCTATACTGAGTCATGGTCCCCTGACCCACTCTCCTCTGGCTCCCCCAGTGGTGACACTTTCCCACCCCCTCCCTTCACACCCCCCCTTTTTTTTTTTCCTCTCTCTCCCTCTCGCTCTCTTCTTTCTTTATACATTTCATCTCTTTATTTTACCTTCCCTCTGCTCTATTAACTGGATTAAGACACAAAGTCTGTAGCTTATCTGACTTTGATTCAGTTACATATACTGAGCTTTGAGGTCTCTTAGACATGGATTCCTGTTTTACAGTTAATCTTAAAAGAGGCCTTATGGTTTATTTTCACAATTATACCTTGCAAATGTTTCTAAACTATTGTCAGATCTATATACACAGTTATGTTTTATTCTATTAACAGTTGCAGATCCTCTAAATAAAAAATTAAGAAATAAAAAATAAAAAAAAGATCACTGACAGGTAAAGTGAATAACACTGACTATTTTGTTACAATGGCATCTTTTTTTTAAAAATCAGAAAAGGTTTTATTGAACAATTGACATGTTCCAGTGTACATACATTGCAAATGCCATCTGGTATATTAACATTTTACGGTCATTGATATTTTCATCTTAGTGTGATGAAACTTTTTTTTACAGCAGGTGTATCCCAGTTTCCAGTTCTCTCCACAAGTCAACCAGTTTCTCATGTAGATACAGTCATCCTACCCTGTGGGACATTGAAGCATTCTTGACATAACCAGTTCCTTGGGGCTTATTCCCGGTGTGTCCAGCCAAGGGGCCCATAGCCTCTCAAATTTAGCCCCCCCCCCCCCGTTCCTCTATGCTCATAAATATAGCGTTCCATTATGAGGGTGCTACCCATGTGGGATGTTCAAGTTTCCACTGTGGGTGGAGTTGCTGATTTCCATCCCAGAAGGATAACCTTCCTGGCCTGAAAAAGGACCCGTGAGAAGGCTACCCTGTTCATCTTCACCAAAATTACCTCCTCCAGAATACACAGCATACAGCAGACTGGGTCAAAAGGTAGAGCTGTCTGAAACTCCCTATTGATACAATGGCATATATTAGGCAGTATGTAAACTTGTTGTTTCTGAAGTTGATGTGTTGAAAGCAGAAAAAATGGACATTACAGTGCTGAATAGCCGCAGACCAGTCTGGGTACCCATTCTGTCCCATGTCCACAGTCAAAAGCACCTACAATAGCATGCCTCGGAGAGATCTAATGATAAGTCTCTGGTCCTGCAGCCTCCTGAGATACAATGTCACATCTCCCAGGAGACTGCAGGACCAGGGGCACAGAGCAAACAGAAGATGGCCCCAGTTATTGAGGCTGGGTGCCAACCTATCAGTGAGGAGGACCACGGTGGTGGCACAGGAGTTGGGCTATGTCAACTGAACAGCAAATCGCAGAAAGATGTTTTTATAGCCCAGCCTGGGCTAGCTAAATGTTATGTATGGGTTTGCTGTAAGTAGCTAAGCTGCCATCTATATTTCAGGTCTGTTCAGGTTTTTCCCTAAACCTGGTGGTTGATTACTTCTGTCTGCTGCTAGAAGAATATTCCAGCAATAACATGGGAAGCTCAATCACTGGGTTATGAATGTTTATTGCACAGAGCAGGTAAGTACAACATACTGTATTTGTTATTTAAAAAAACCTGAGCCTTTACAACCAATTTAAAAAGACACCTAGGCTGGAGCCTGAGTGTTTTGGTTTGCTACTGGGACTGGAAACAGGGCAGGCAGCCTCTGAACAGGTAAGGGGGACCCAATATATTTCCAGCGGCCCCTTCTGGGGTAGGCACTATGAGGACAATGCTGGTTCTCTGGTGGGTAAATATGTGCTTAAGAGAACCCAACAATACAGGCAAGTTGGGGGGGGGGGGGTTATAGGGGTTGTAAAGTTTCCCTGTTTTAGTCACATATTCATTTAGGAGGATTTGGACACTTTTCATAAATCACATAATGGGTATTGTACACTGTCTAATTGGAATTTCAGTCTATAACTCGCACAGATTCTCTGGTAAAGTTGGCCCAAAGAGAGAATAAATTCCAGTCTACTTAGTCCTAAAAATGCAACAGCTGCCAGAAACGTTTTGCTCTTTTCAGTGTCTCTTTTCAAATAAAGCATCATTATTTTGTGAATGATTGGTGTGGCAAGCAATATCTTTTTGGGAGTCAGCACATTCTGCGGGTAAAGAACAAAAAAAGTGCGGTGGCAGGAAACTTAAATAGAAACAGTGACAGATTATTAGCTGGCATGGGTATCTGACTTCTGGTGATTAAGGTTGCTGTTTTTTTTTTTTTTTTTTAAAGGGAAAGCATTACATTCACTTGAAACCACATTCTGTAGTAAAAGAAAAAAAAAATGATAAAAAGCACTGTCTTCTTTATGATTGAAAGGTGAAGATAATGAGAGCTGATATATGATACACAGAAGAGGGAAGTAATGTGAAAATCTAACCAGCCAAGGATGTGGAATAATCCCAAAGAAGTCAGAGTTGACTGAAAGTTTTATGGACCATAAAGCTATCTGGATGTCCTGGAGGAACTTATTAAATCAGTATTATCTCATTGCTGGCCTTCTGAGAAACAAACCAGTTAGGAGATAAATGGCTTTACCTAATAAAGAGTTTGCAATCTTAAGTACTAATTCTTAAAGCTGAACTCAATGGAAACAGCAAAATATACAAATTAAGAAAAAAGCCCACACCTACCTCTAGAGTGGAACTTTGTCAACGTATCAAAGAGGTCCCAAATATAGAATACCTCCGAGCACTGTTGAATATTACTACTAATCTTAATAGCTCAGTCTGGGAGCCCTGGAGAACCATGGAAGGTTCAATTCACTTGGGACTATCACCCAAGAGTGGCTTATGGTCCTTTCAATTGCCATGGAAGAGTGCTCGAGTTGTGCTTTTTAATTCTCCAACGTTCAGTAGGGGAGATTGGACCTCTTCATAGATCCTTTTCTTTTCATCTCTATCCTACTTGTTTCTTCCCCCTACTCCCTTTGTTCATTCCTTCTAGAAAGTCCTATATTTCATAAAGAGTTTTCATTGCTCAAGTATACATTTGTAGCACCCCTGCTATTGCTAGTGTAGGTAAATTTAGTTTGACTTCCCTTTAGGCAGAGGAGCATGTGTTAATTGTGTTTAGGATGCTGTGCAGTGCTTCAGAGGCTGTAGCTCTGTTACTTCCCCCTGTCTTCTGGAACTCACTGGATGCTTCCAGAACATAGTGGGAGGAGGGACAGAGGCTGCAGTCTGAATATTCATGGAGCTTCCAACAATCGCTGGGAAGGCGGACCTAGAAGGTGGAGAAGCAACCCATAAATATTCTGAAGCCTGGCAGTCAGAGAGCAGAGTCCAGGGTCCAGCTGTCTGGAGGTGACCCCTGTGCTGGGGACTCTACCCTCTGGGGCAGAAGAGAAGGAGCAAGAGAGAGCAAGCCCCAGGACATCACTCAGCTACAGTCCCAGCTAGGCCAAGCTGAAAACTTCAAGCCAAGCCAGCAGTAGCCTGTTCATCAAAAGGCCAGTACATCAGCCTTCTAGATTCTGGGAGCTACTTAAAGCAGAGCTCCAGCCAAAAGGGGAAGTTCCGCTTGTTTGCACCCCCCTCCACTGCCCCATTTGGCACTTTTTTGGGGTGGAGGTTTTGACAGGTACCCACTCCCACTTCTGGCTCAGATTGCCATGGCGATCTGAGCCAGAAGTTTAGCCACCCTCCTTCCCCCACAGTCTTCTAGGACACATCACAGGTCTCAGAAGACTACGGGACCATTCACAAGGCGCAGTGCGGCCCGTGCATTAGCAGTAGGAAACCGGTTGTGAACCCGCAAGGCTTCACTTCCTATCTCCCTTACTTGCTATGCCAGCACCTGCACCCGAAGCAGATTGAAGAATCAATTTGTGTAAGGACATCGCTGGATCCCTGGACAGGCAAGTGTCCTTATATTAAAAGTCAGCAGCTACAGTACTTGTAGCCGCTGACTTAGAATTTTTTGGGGGGAGCCTGGAGCTCCTCTTTAAAGAGCCTGAGTGAGTAAAAGCTAGCCATTTCACCCAAGGGAAGGAGAGGACAGTGAAGTGCCATACCTCACATGTCTGGGACCAGCTTAAGTGCAGTGCAAGACAGCCAGGAGCACCCTAACACTCCTAACTTTAGGCTTAGAGCAGCTAAGTGCTATGCCTTCAACGCAACATTCTAGAACTTTTATTTTCGGTTTCAGCTGCACTGTTACTCCCACTGTTGTGCAGCACAGTTCAGTTGGGATTAGAGCAGCCAGAGACTTTAGCAGGTTCTCGACTGTTGCTTGGAGTTTGCAGTTTTCTTCAGTTCTGGACATTCCATGTACCCCAAACCCCATCCAAGTTCAACATTGCCAAATTACACAGCTACAAACCAAAACCCCTAGACTGTTTCTTGAACCATTGGGAAAGTGGACAATTCCTTTTGCATGGCTGTGGGTGTTGTGAGGGGGAAATAGAGCTGAAGTCCAGCGGCTCCTTTGGGGGTAGCGCTACACATCAATAGCTATTTATCTCTACTGTATCTCCCATGAGCTTGGATTTCACTTGCAATATTGTTTACAACAAAAGGCAAGGAGGGATAACTCACCTATGTTAACATGTACTGTAGATATGCTTTAAATATATTTTTTGATAAATTACATATTACACTGGAATTTATGTTATATCTCTTGATGTATGCTTTGTACTCCAAAATATACTTTCATAAAACAGTTTAAAAAAATAAATAGACAAATTAAATACATATATGGGAGCTGTTTTATCTTCCAAAGAATGTGTATTTCTGCCCATCCAGTCCTGAGATTTACACAGCTCTGTCACACAGCAAAGTCACGTGGATGACACCACTGACAGTTACAGAATACTGTAATATCTTCTCTTTGCAATTGACTTGTAAATGTGCTGCAATAGAAGTGATTTCTATCAGTCTCATGTAATGTGTCTCCTGGCTATGACTGTTTTCTCAAGCATGCCCCTAGTCTCAAACAAGTCCTATAGCATGTCTGCAGTCTCTAAGCTTTCCGAAGCATTACCTTCACTGAATACAATCTTCAGCCCTTTGGTGGTGTCAGGGGTTACAGCTGTAGCGCCCCCATAGTATAGTTGCATTTTTCTAGCAGGGTTTTTGGCTAGGAGATGTAAATTTAGTCAGGCCTGACTGTAATGTGCAGGCCTGAATGTTTTGATCTGGGCTGGGAGGAGAAGCTCAGGGAGGATTGGGTGGACTTAACAGATGAGGTCACCAGAACCTCCCACTTCTTTCTAGAACCTTGGAGAAGGTTCTCTAGTCAGAAAGCTGGCAGATGGGTGGAGCCATCTGGAGTGTTCTAAAGGAGCCCTGACCAATCCCCAAGCAGGGTTGGCAGGGGGCAGGCCTCCTTAAATACTCAGAGTCAGCCCAATCTGAGAGGAGTAGTGTCAGGTGGAAGTCTGGAGATGTAGCAGAGGTGCTGTGGATCAGGCCCCTACCCGAGGGGGTCGCCCCTAGTCTGGGGAGGGTGACCCTGGGGCCTGGGAGGTTTGGGTGCAGCCAGGAAGGAGAGTGATTCCTAGAGCGGCACAAGAGGAACAGGAGAACAGCAGAGGTGCTACAGGAGGAATGAGAGACTTTAAAGTATCCACCGGTGCATTGAGCGATGGTCCCTGGGACTGGAAGAGAAAGTGCTGGAGCAGGCTGGGATAGGAATGGTGGACAGTCTGTGGGAGCCTTGGGAGCCAGTCAAGGGAAAAGAGAGTCACTACCACAGAGCAGGTCGATGGGACCTGGAAGAGGATGGGCTGGGAGTTGTAGTCCGTCAAAGGCCCGGTTAGCACTGAAGTATTTTGCTGGACATTCAGGGGCCTGTGATCCCTGTCCTGTAATTGGTGTTCCTGATGTCCCGCTGCAACAGGGTAGGCCTCACCATGTGCTAACCATGTGAAGAGAAAGGTATAGTAGGGTGACCAGACGTCCCCGGTTTCCAGGGACAGTCCCTGGACTGAGGACACTGACCAGACGTCCCCGGTTTTGTCCCCAGATTGGATTTGAACAGGGGCCTGGACAATTTCAAAGACAGTCAGTGCAGAATTTAAAAAAAATCTGAATTAAACCCCCTGCTCTGCCACTCCTAGTAGCTTGGGGGGGGGGGGATATTTTTTCCATTATCTGTGCCCCTTTTATGCTGTGCCATGTATATATACATGATCCTGAATTTCTGTGTATCGGAGCCAATCAGCGGGTCCAGCAGACTTAATGTCCACTGGTACCCACTGATCGTCCTGTACATAGGCAGAACAGCGGTGTGTCAGTATGGAAGACATTGATCCTGTGCTCCTGCAGGGACAGGGATCTATGTCTTCCCTTAGTACAACCACCTTCCCCACAGTGATAAAACACTGTCTAGGCACACATTTCACCCTTTGATTGCCCTAGATGTTATCCCCTTCCCAGCCAGTGTCATTAGTACAGTGACAGTGCATATTTTTAGTACTGATCACTGTATTAGTGTCAGATTTGTCCACCATAATATAAGTTGCTGATTGCTGCCATTACTAGTAAAAAAAATATGTCCCCGGATTTAATTTTAAATATCTGGTCACCTTAAGGTATAGAGAAGCCTGATACATTTCCCTTCAGGCTGGAAGTTCTGAGCTGGAGCGAAGCAAAGGAGTGTAAAGCTGTGGGTTCTGTGTAGTGAGAGAACTGTAAGAGAAACGGTCAGCAAGTGAAGTGCTGGAGAGTTGAAAGGAGCAATAGTCTGCAGAGGGAGAGTCTGCAGTGAAGTGTGCACATACAGGCTTGTGTATGGGAACTTTGTAGCATAATTCTTTGGGCATCCCACAGTTACCCCTTATCCCCATCCAAGTTATTTCCTCCAAATAGCACAACAAAAATAAGAACCGGTCTGGTCAGTGTCTCTGGATGTGTGATATATGGTGTGATTGAGGTCAGCTATTAGGTGAACCACTACTACCAGCCACTCTCAAGGGAGCACATGGCTACACTGCGTGTATTAAACAATTATTTTACATTGCAATCCACAGGTACAATATACGTTCCTGCATTTTAAGAGGGCTTGCCAGATTTTAGGTCAGATACTGAGTTAGGGTTTTCTAAAAAAATATTAAAATATTTCTCTATACCTAAAGTGATATTAAAGGCAATTTTTTTTTTAGAAGTAAAAAAATAGGTCATACTTACTGTAATGGTTTTGCACAGAGCAGCCCCGATCCTCCTCTTCTCTGGTCCCCCGCCAGGGCTCCTGGCCACCCCCTCCTGCCAAGTGCCCCATAGCAAGCAGTTTGCTATGAGGGAAACCAAAGCAGGCTCAATCCATTCACACACAGAGCCGCGGCTTGGCCCCGCTCCCTCTCTCTCCTCAAATATCTCACTGGCTGTGATTGGCAGCAGCAGGAGCAAATGGCTGTTTTAGCCAATGAGGAGAGTCCCCAAAGATCTGAGGCTCTCGTGCACATCGCTGGGTCATGTTGGGGCTCAAGTAGGTATTAGAATGCATGAATGTAAAAGACCTTCAACCTTTACAACCACTTTAAAGAGAATTTTCGAATACTGTGCCCTTAATAAGTGATGTTAAATGGAACAGTTTCCCGCTCGTTCAGGTTGCAACAGGGCCCTGAAACACCAAAGATCAACTGGTCAGTAGCTGAAAAGCTTTATGTAAGTAACTTGAAAAAATATGAATCGTGAATCCACCCTTCTTTCTTAAACTTGAATTTGGCGCAATTCCATATTTTCCCTATAGTAGAAGCTGGCGATGGTTATCAGAGAAAACCTCTGATACTGGTCAAACATCAATATTCTGCCAAATTTACCTGCCTTCATCTAGCTCACCTAGCTTCTGATCAGTGATTACAATTCACAAATACACTTGAACTGACCAGGGCAATCTACTACTGAAATGTATGTATTTGATGTCACTAGTCTGCAAAACATACAGACTGCAAACCATAAACCCAGACGGGAACAGGACCCGGAGGGACACTTAATATATTGAAAGGAGAAACAAAAATATAGACATGGGTATGTTGCATCGGATGGATTTGCACTGAATCACAAGTGCCTCCAAACCTCCTTAGCTAAAGAAGCTACCAGTGGCCATTAGGGGAGCAAGCGCACCGCCTCCCTATCCATGCGTCCGGGCCGGCACCCTGATCTATATACAGGACGCCGGCTGCATGAATTCCAATGGGGGGAGGGTGTTTTTTGAAGCACGTGATTAGAGCCAAAGGCTCCAAAGGCCAAAGGCTTCAAAAAAGGGGGGGCTCAGGGTGCAGAGCACTGCGCTTCGAGCCCACCCAGTTGTATGACAATGGCGAATGAATATTTTCACACTAAATCCCCTCCACACCAATCAGGAAGTGGGTCTGAGACCCGTTTCCGTGATTGGCCAATATGTCATAGAATCCTATTGGATGCCTAGGAGAAGGAGGAGGAGAGAGGACATGCACGGCGGAAGCCGTGGAGGAAAGGACACCGGAGCTGCCCGCACCCAGCCGCTGCCCGCAATCCACCTCCCACTTAGATGGGGTAAGAGCCAGACTGACCGACTGGCAGAAGGGGGGGGTACTGCCGTGCCGCCGGCCACCCTGGGGGGGAGGGTGGCTGTTTGTCGCCCTCCCAAAGAAAAAAACACCAACTGCCACTGGAAGCTACATATTAGTAAAAGGAGTGGGAATTGCAGAGACAAATTTTACGTTTAGGGAAAAAGAGAGTGAAAGGAGGAGAAATTAGTGGAGAAAGGACCAGTAGAGGGCAAGGGTATAGCAGCCATTGGGAAAAAGTAGGTCTAGAGGGTGAGAGTGTGGTGGTTATGAAGGGATAGTTGAGGTGGATCTGGCAAGCCCTTGCCAGTGGGAGCCTGGTAGGTTCAGAAATGTGACCAGCAGAAAGTTGTTGGGGAGTACACATCTATATTCATATCTATATGGCAGTGATGGTGGTATGGTTGCGCTGATCCACTCAAAGACATGTATGATCAAATGATGGTTAAAAGTCCTGAATATCACATAAAAGCTGTCACGTGTATGGCCAGTATAAGAGTAACTGGAGAAAAAAATGTCATATTTGGAGTCTTTTTCTCCCATTGGTTAGTGTTCTGAAAGAGATATACCTTCTTTTGTCCATTCTCACACGGATCTCAACTTGGCCTAGCCCCTACTCTCTCCTCTTGGGCTCACTAGTTTTGATTGACAATAGTGAGAGCCAATGGCTCCCTATGCTGTCTCAGCCAATGAGAAGGTAGAGACCCGGTAGAGCTCCTGCTGTCGTTGACATCACTGGATCGAAATGGGGCGCCGGTGAGTATCAGGGGGGCTGGAAATGCATGAAGGTAAAAAAAACCTGGAGCCTTTACAACTACTTGAATCCTTGAAATGGGCCATTGTATCTGTTGAGTGTTTAAAGGATAACTCCACTGTACCCCTATTCTTTAACCGTAATCTCTATGCATTAAACAGGAATAAGTTGCCTGACTTAGGCTGTCCACATATTATACAATTTTCTTGTGCAGTTTCCTTTAGATTTACCAAAACCATATAATATGAGGTCACACCTAAAACCTTTCAATTTGTATGCAATCAGGCCGGCCCTTCCACTTCATAGTTGAAGGTGAATCTAAAGGAAATTGAACAAGAAAATGATATAATGTATGACCAGCTTAACAGCATTCAACCTAAAGGCACACCTTAACCACTTGCCGACCGCTGACTGGCGCCTGACGGCGACAAAGTGGCTCGATATCGCAAACCGCCGTCATATGACGGCAGCTGCGATATCCCGCACTGTGAGCATGCTTGCACTCTCACTGTGTTCTGGGGGGGACCAGGGATCGGGTAGGGAGGACTCGATCGCCGCCGGCTACCCGCGATGCCCCCCCCCGCAGTGAAAGAACGGAGGTCCGTGTAAGTAAACACGATCTCCGTTCTGTTAGAGGGGGAAGAGCTGTGATCACAGGCTTCCTGTATATGGAAGCCATGATCACTCCCCTTCCCCAGCCAGCCCAGCCCAGCCCACACACAGTTAGAACACGCCCAGGGAACACAATTAACACTTAGAGCGTCCCCTCCAGGTTAACCCCTTCACTGCCAATGGCATTTACACAGTAAACAGTGCACTTTTATAGCACTGATCGCTGTATAAATGGCAATGGTCCCAAAAAAGTGTCAAAATGGTCCGACATGTCCACTGCAATATCGCAGTACTGCTAAAAATCGCAGATCGCTGACATTACTAGTAAAAAAAAAAAAAATAAAAACCCCAGAAATTAATTCTCATCATCTGTAAACGTGGCAACTTTTGCGCAAACCAATCAATAAACGCAGATCGCAATTTTTTTTTACCAAAAATATGAGGAAGAATATAAATCGGCCAAAACCGATGGAAAAAAAAAAAATTATATTTTTTTTGGATTTGTATTTTAGCAAAAAGTATGAAATTTGTTTTTTTTTTTTTGCAAAATTTTCGCTCTTCTTTTGTTTATAGCGGTGATCAGAAATGACGCAGAGGTGATCAAATACCAACAAAAGAAAAAGAGAACAGTGAGCAGCACAGCAATGAATTTACTAAATCCCACTCTAAATCTACTAGCAATCAGAAGCAGCAGACCTCCCACTACAGATATACAGTTATGATTATGTAGGCACAGGAGTGCCTAAGCACACTCACATACCAAGAGGAAGTCCAGTGCTATTTTTTTGTAGGGAGGAATTCAAGACAAAATTTACATTTTCATGGTACCACTTAATACAATTAAATTGGTTGTAAAGGCTGAAGGCTTTTTACCTTTATGCATGAAGGTAAAAAACCTTCTGTATGCAGCAGTCCCCCCTAAGGCCCCTTTCACACACACGGACCGTTTGTCTGTTTTTCATCCATCCGTTGACGGATGAAAAACGGACATCAATGCATCTCTATGGAAAAACGGATGACAACTGATGATCATCCATTGGCATCCATTTTCATCCGCTTCTGTCAACATCCGTTTTTTTGAATGGATGAAAGCCCTATTTTTCATCTGTCAAAAAGATGGATCTTACGAAAAACAGATGTAAACTGACGAATGGTCAGTTTTTCATCCATTTTTGCATTGGTAGTGGATGTAAAAAAAAACTGATGAAAAACAGATGACCACGGATGAAAAACTGATGAAAAAACTGATGAAAAACTGGTGAAAAACTGATGAATACTTCATCCGTTTTGACGTGACTGAACGGATGAAATGAATGGTCCGTATGTTTGAAAGGACCCTAAGGGCTCTTTCACACATACGGTCCGTTTGGGTCCAGCTGTCAGTTTTTTAGGCGGACCCACACGGACGCTCCATTGTGCTCTATGGAGAAGCGGATGTCAGCGGTGACATGTCCGCTGACACCCGATCCGCTCCGATCCGCCAGAAACAGACGGATGGAAGCCCTATTTTCCATCCGCCTGGCGGATCAGATGAGCACGGACAGACGGTCCGTGCTCATCTGATTCTCCATAGAGGAGAATGGAGCTCTGACAGGTCAGTCTCTGCACGGAGTGCAGAGACTGTCCTGTCATCCGTCGGCTCAGCGGGGATAAACAGATGGATCATCGCTGAGCAGCGGAGCCCGTCAAAACGGGCTCCGCATGTGTGAAAGGACCCTAAGGCTGGGTTCACACTATCCGACAAAAAAAGGTTCGACTTTGATCCTACACTGCTGTGTGATTTACAGTCCTACATAGGGTCAAAGTTGGACCGTTTGTCTGTGAACAGGGATCCGACAATGCCAGGCACTTGGTGCTCTGGGGATTTTGAAGGGGAACTCCACGCCAAATTTAAAAGAGAACTGGCATGGGGTCCCCCCTCCAGGAGCATACCAGGCCCTTTGGTTTGGTACATATTTTAAGGGGAACCCCATGCAGAAAAAACAGCGTGGGGTCCCCCCCAAAATCCATACCAGACCCTTATCCGAGCACGCAGCCCGGCAGGCCAGGAAAGGGGGTGGGGACGAGTGAGCGCCCCCCCTTCTGGACCATGCCAGACCGCGTGCCCTCAACATGGGGAGTATGGGTGCTTTGGGGCAGGGGGGGGGCTCTGCACCCCCCACCCCAAAGCACCTTGTCCCCATGTTGATGAGGACAAGGGCCTCTTCCCG
>BLSH010375649.1:1223791-1235335 GCA_018402905.1 Glandirana rugosa
TGACTAGGCCCGGGACACGGGGGGCGATTCACGAACCGGGGTGTACAGAGGAGTCCGCTCCTAAGTCTAGTACTTCAGCGGAGCCAACGGTGCCCCTGGGGGCACCCTGAGAGACTACCGCTTAACCAGGAGAGTCTATGACTTCTCCTGGTCCCCCGGAGTCACCGCGCGCTGTTCCGTTAACATCGTCGCGATTAATGACTGTAAGCGGTCCGAGACACGGAACGAGTCAGACTCCTCCGCGTCTGAAGGTGAATACAGACACCCAGATACTTCGGAGGATTCAGGGGATCCCGAAAAGGGATACTAGTTAAAAAACTTGTCCGACAAAAATTCCTTACCCCAAGGGGGTTTTTAAGGAAGTGAAACGGATTCGCAAAACGTCACGCGATAGGGAAACTCCTACGAAAGGAATTCGCCACCCAAAGGGGAAGCCACCTGGGTGGCCAGATCATAGGGAAAAGCCCTAGGGGACTTAGGAGGCTTCATAGACCCACAGACATAAGTGGAAGTCTGCGCCTCCTCAGACTGAGCAAGGCACAGAGCCTGGCGAATGTCAGTAATTAGCGCTGCTACAATTGCCTTGTCGCGCGCCACTGAGGCCCCCTGGTCCTCTTCAGTATCTGAGAGGACCAATTCGCCATCAGAGAGTCCCACGGGGGTCCCCGTGGCAACCGAGGCGACTTCATGATCTGAATCCTCGCCTGAGGAGACATGTGGGGCCAAGCACTTAGCGGGGGGCACAGGGCCCGGATCAGTAACCTTAGGAATAAATTCCACAAAAAGAGACCGCAAGAGGTCCAAAGTGACCGCAGGGGCTTGTGCGGAGCGTTGCTCAGCCGGCTCCAAATCATAGGGCGCTGCAGGGTCCATAGCCGCCGCATCGCCGTCCCCAGACATAGCCTGAATGGGACACCCCCCCACGTATCATCACCACCACCTAAGACCACCCAGGGAGCCTGGGAGGACAAGCCCACCTAAATCCACACCCCAAGGAGCCAGCCAAACCTGCTGCTTCTAGCCCTGTAGCCTGTCAGCGCTGTAAGAGAAAAAAGGCGCGCCTGAGGACTGTACCACACATGCAGCTGCCGCTTCTCTGAGGAGAAATCGTGCAGTTACACAGAGTGTAATACCAAAACCCGCCACCGGGGAGAAAATGGCGCTCGCACAGCATGAGCCAACTGTCACAAAATGGCGGTGGCTAAAAATGCACACGAACGAACATTCCCCAGTGGGAACAACGGTACAGGTCCCAGGGCCCTCAATAACACAAACGCGATGCCGCGCGAACGCGGCAGACCAGAGGGGGAGGGCGTGGGGTGGGGGGAGGTAGAGGGGCAACGCAATAAGTAGGTGCCTCCTGACAGGGAAAAAAGCTACCGCTAAAATAAAAAAACTGCCCCGGATGTCGCCCCCCCCCACGCCCTGAGGGCGGAGGAGGGGTCCACTCACCAGTCCGACGGGCGTTGCGGGTAGCCACCCGAAGCAGACTTTCCCCCCTTGTCCCGGGAAGGATTGCTGCTGCCCAAGGCCACTGGAAAGGCAAAAGCCAGACACTGGGCACAAGTGGCAACTGCCACAGGCCGCCCGCACGGAACGGGCCCTGAGCGACGCAGCCCTGACATTTTAGGGTAGGTTGCCAGGAGGTGGCCGGGCAGGGCAAAGCTTTGGATTCGTGATATCCGCTCTATGCCAAGGCTGGCTACATGATAGAAGTATTCATCTTTTTTATAGAGAAAAATGACATGCATAAAAACGCAGGTCCCATAAGGGAACCCAGTCAACTAGGCAAACAAAACTAAATGCTATTGGCCAGCAGGGGGTTTTATAGGCTCAGGTGAGGACGGCCCCCATGGGAGGGGCCAGCCTATCCCTGATGCTTTTGCATCTGTTTTGCCTAGTCACTCCTGATAGGACGACATAAAACCCAAGTGCCATTTAAGAAGAGCTGCGTCTGTCAGTGAACGTAAGAGAAATTACATTTTTGTTGCAGGGGATGCCCAAAATCTGACTTGTTAGTGTAGACTTCTGTGAAAATCAGTATGCTAATCTCAAAAGCAGGAAATTACATTTCTGGGGAACGTTCTGTACACCATCTGTGTACAGAACACCTCCAGGTTGCCATATTGCATTGAGTTTTACAGAAAAAACAGTGTTGCAGATTGAAAAGCAAAGATCATTTTTAATAACATGCAATTATAATGTGACTTGTGTTGCAATTGTATACAGCATATTATTTGTTTGTTTTTGAATTTTCTATTTTTTTCCCCCATGAAAGTGGAGTTACCTTTTAAACTTCCTTTATTGGTTTTCTTCCATTTTTGGGACAGAGGACGGACCATTTTCCACTACAACTTTGTGTATTATGGCCACTAATACTCTTAGCACTGCGTCTCGTTGTAGTAAATTAAATTAACTTAAAGCGATAGTAAACCCATCCATTTAACAGTTTAAAAACCAGTTACATTTCCGGCATGTGCCATTGGTTGTGCTCTAAACCAAACTGTCAAACCATCCAATGGCTGGTGTCATAGTTAATCACCTGTGCAGCATCATGGCAGTTGTAGATTAAACAGAGGCCAAGATGGCAGCTTCCTTGGCTGAAAATAATAGGAGGGTTTACTACCACTTTAAGAAAATGAATATGGATTGCATTATTTTAACTTTGACAATTATATCTACATTTTGCTGTAGTTAATGAAATTAACAAAGAGTAAAAATGAATATGGACCACATTCTTTTAACTGTGAGCATCCAATCTACACCATTGTTCCTGCAAATATTATTCACTGAGCTGTAGAAGAGCCTGGGCCATGACATGCCTTTTTTCCCAATGTATGAGAATGTACTCACCAAGCCGCTATATCACTACCACCACATTAGGAACCAAGACATGAATATGATCCAGCTTTATTTAAATCAGAGGTGCGCCAATCCGATATTTATAATGAGGGGAAATGCACTGAGTGTGTAATGTGGGGCCCTTTCTATTACCACTGGTTAGAATGTAGAGCTAAGGACCCGTATGTGTGGATAATGACTTGTGAATTCAAAACAGAGTTGACCCATTTGCTGTGGAAACTGCCAGAGGTGAGATGTAGGGACGCACACAGAAGACCCCTTTGTGGCAGCTGAAGGTTTTAAACTTAAATAGGATGTACAGCAGTACAGCATGAGGTCTGTAACCACCGAGGCTTCCTTTGATCTCCGTCATTAGGCAGGGAGTTTTGTGCTTGATTTCCATGTTAAGGATGCATATGATTGCCTGGCATACTTAATATGAAAATCAAGAAATAGCTTGGTGACAGTACGGGCTCAAGCAGTAGCCATTCATCTGCTTTAAACAGCTTGAATTCAGGCACGATCTACAAGTCAAATGAGTTTAGTCGTGTCTGCTCCTTAATAAGCAGCCAGATGAGAGCAGCCCAGCATTCCCTTGGCCCTTTTGGGCTTGGGAACAAGGAAAATTTAAGCTCTTAATATGAAATGCTCTAAGTCCAAGGCCAGAATATTCGTCTACTTTGGCACCCGCTTTGCAGGCAGCTGTAGCATCAGTAATCTAAGATTAGCTTTTGTAGAGAAAATGACTGGACACGGAAAGATTCTTCGACATAGTCATAACGAGGATGTGGTTAGAAGACCGAAAAATGTAATTCGATGGCAGATGACTTAGTCTCTAAAACTAAACACTCATCTGCCTTCTTTTTGGAAACTGGGTAATATATTAAATTTGCAGTGGGGTACATTCTTAAAATTTTATTTTTGAAACAGAGTTGAAACCTGTTGAAGTTAACACAGACCCCAGTTCCTAGGTAACATTGTTACAGTAGCTGCATCATGAAGTCATCAAGACTTTCTGTGCCTATATGTATGACCTTGCAGACATGAAATTTCGTTAAAGAAGAAATTGGGAAGGCATGTTAAGATGGCCATTACAATCATCACAAGCCAAATGAAGTATGTTTGAAATTCCCCCAATCAGGTTGTAGGAAGTGCGCCATGACTTAGAATAATACTGAATGTATTGAGATGAGTGTATTCAATTATGGTCCTCTTGTCATATGAGTTTTGGCGTTCTCCTTTAATGAGTAAGGGAAACATCTGGTCACCCCTACTCTTCCCAGTAGAGTAGCATAGTAAATCAGTCTAGATCTCATATGGGGAAGTTTCTCCATGAACTTTGTATGTTCTCTCCACGTTTGTGTGGATTTCCTCCAAGTTTCTCCCAAATCACAGAAGCATACAAGTTGGGTAATGGGCTGTTACTTAAATCTGAAATAAAAGAGGGTTTTTTTGGGACTTTGAGTTAGGCACAAGACACGTGGTAGGAGAAATTAAGTAAATTGTTTAATGGATATAAAGACAACGTGTACCTCATAACATGTGATACATACTTGAACATGAGTATTTTAATCAATATACAAGACGATGACATACAAAAAGGAGAGTTCATATATGTACACATAGCATGATATCCCATGAGAGTAACTGGTATAAAAAGCCAAATGCTTATTTTAGTAATAAATAAAAATAGGTATAGGAGATGAATCACAGTTGAGGTCAAGCTATGTGTTGGAAACATGTTGATATTGAATAGCCTTGATGGGTTTTGTGGCCAGATGCCACTCATCGGGAGCAAATGCATAGCATATGTATAAATCGTTCTACTTAAGCAGTGTTGCAAGTCAGGATCTGTGAAGCAAGTCTATCCTGGGAGCTGGGAATGAACCCAAGGAAGAACCAAGCGCACCAACACACCCCAGGAGCACCCTCCAAATGTAATGGGCAAGGGTGAAAAAAATCCAAATATGTCTTTAGAGTAAATGATATAAGAATTTATACAGTATCTCACAAAAGTGAGTACACCCCTCACATTTTTGTAAATATTTTATTATATCTTTTCATGTGACAACACTGAAGAAATGACACTGACTGTATAACAGTGTAAATTTGCTGTCCCCTCAAAATAACTCAACACACAGCCATTAATGTCTAAACCGCTGGCAACAAAATTGAGTACACCCCTAAGAGAAAGTTTCAAAATTGGACCCAAAGTGTCAATATTTTGTGTGGCCACCATTATTTTCCAGCACTGCATTAACCCTCTTGGGCATGGAGTTCACCAGAGCTTCACAGGTTGCCACTGGAGTCCTCTTCTACTCCTCCATGATGACATAACAGAGGATGCCCCACATATGCTCAATAGGGTTTAGGTCTGGAGACATGCTTGGCCAGTCCATCACCTTTACTCTCAGCTTCTTTAGCAAGGCAGTGGTCATCTTGGAGGTATGTTTGGGGTCGTCATCATTTTGGAATACTGCCCTGCGACCCAGTCTCCGAAGAGAGGGGATCATGTTCTGCTTCAGTATGTCACAGTACATGTAGGCATTCATGGTACCCTCAATGAACTGTAGCTCCCTAGTGCCGGCAGCACTCATGCACTCATGCAGCCCCAGACCATGACACTCCCACCACCTTGCTTGACTGTAGGCAAGACACACTTGTCTTTGTACTTCTCACCTGGTTGCTGCCACACACGTGTGACACCATCTGAACCAAATGAGTTTATCTTGGTCTCATCAGACCACAGCACATGGTTCCTGTAATCCATATCCTTAGTCTGCTTGTCTTCAGCAAACTGTTTGTGGGCTTCCTTGTGCATCATCTTTAGAAGAGGCTTCCTTCTGAGACGACAGCCATGCAGACCAATTTGATGCAGTGTGCGGTGTATGGTCTGAGCACTGGCAGGCTGACCCCCCATCCCTTCAACCTCTGCAGCAATACTGGCAGCACTCATATGTCTATTTCCCAAAGACAACCTCTGGATATGATGCTGAGCACATGCACTCAACTTCTGAGTGGAACCTGTCATGTTAAACTGCTGTATGGTCTTGGTCACCATGCAGCTCAGTTTCAGGGTCTTAGCAATCTTCTTATAGCCTAGGCCATATTTATGTAGAGCAATAACCCTTTTTTTCAGATCCTCAGAGAGTCTTTGCCATGAGGTGCCATGTTGAACTTCCAGTGACCAGTATGAGAGAGTGAGAGCGATAACACCAAATTTAACACACCTGTTCCCCATTCACACCTAAGACCTTGTAACTAGAGTTGATCAGACACCTGGATGTTCGGGTTCAGCGGGTTCAGCCAAACTTCGTGAAAAAGTTGAACTTGACCCGAACCCCATTGAAGTCAATGGTGACCCGAACTTTTGGGCACAAAAATGGCTCTAAAAAAGTCCTGGAAAGGGCTAGAGGGCTGCAAAAGGAAGCAAAATGGATATAAGAGTAGGATAAGTGCCCTGCAAACAAATGTGGATAGGGAAATAACTTAAAATCACATAAAAAAAATAAAAAATGGAGGAGGAAGTGGATGTGGAGTAGGAGGTTGAGGAGGCGGTGACCGTGGCTGTGTAGGTGGAAGTGGCGGTGGAGGAGGAGGAGGTAGCCAACACTGTTTTTTGTTTGTTTGTTTTTTTTTTCTAATTGGGGTAGCCCCCAAAATATTGAGACATATTAAAAAAAAAGATCACTATCTGCAGACAAACCCAGAGATGTTCTAGCACGGGTTCACTTTTTCCATATAAAATGTACCATGGTTTATTTATCATGTTTCTCCTGTTACAAATTCCAATAAAGACTTATGTTCTATAAAAAAAAAAAGAATAAGTTCACTTAAGTATACCAATGGCTGTGTGAGGCCGGTATAAATGTCTATTCTGCACAAGGTACAGACAAGTCTTGTGGGATCCATGCCTGGTTCATTTTAATAAACGTTAGCTTGTCTACGTTGGCTGTGGACAGGCGGCTGCGCTTGTCTGTGATAATGCCCTCTGCCGTGCTAAACACACGTTCAGACAATACACTGGCTGCAGGGCAGGCCAGCACCTCCAAGGCATAAAGGGCAAGCTCAAGCCATGTACCCAATTTGGGGACCCAGAAGTTGAATGGGGTAGACCCATCAGTCAGTACGTGTAGGCATGTGCACACATACTGTTCCACCATGTTGCTGAAATGCTGCCTCCTGCTAAGACGTTGCTTATCAGCTGGTGGTGCTGTTTGTTGTGGCGGGCTGCTGACAAAGCTTTTCCACATTTCGGCCATGCTAACCCTGCCTTCTGAGGTGCTGGCGGTGCCACAGCTGCGTTGGCAACCTCTTCCTCCTCCTCTGCCTTCGCCTTGTGCTTCCACTGAGCCCCTGGTGTCATTTGGGAATGCCCTCAGCAGCGCGTCTACCAGCATAAGAGACTGCTGCATGACTTGGGGCTCAGACTGCTTGGCTGATTTACAAGGGGCTGAGGTGAAAGACAGATGGCTATGGGGTTCAGGTGCCAACTCTGAGCTTTCAGCAAGGGACCAGGTGGGAGGAACTGGAGACATTGTCAGCCACCCAATCTACTATCGCCTGTACTTGTTCTGGCCTGACCATTCGTTGAGCGGCATTTGGGCCTACCATATAAGGTTGAAGGTTCTGTCGGCTACTCACACCTGAGGAAGGTGTTTCACTCGTGCGTGTAGCTGGCACAGATCGACCACGTCCTCTCCTTGCAACAGGAGCTTCACCAACACCACCAACACCAGCAGCACCAGCAGCATCACGACCACAACCCTTATTTGACGCTCTCCTCATTCTGGGTGCAATTGTACTATTTAGCAAAAATTTGCAGTATAATATTTTTTAAACCGGCAATGTCGAAGCACTTTTTAATTTGTGCAAGAAATGCACAGCAAGGTGCAAATGTACTATGTAACACTATTTTTATTCTTTTTTTTTAAACCAGCAATGTAGACGCACTTTTTAATTTTGTGCAAGAAATGCCCCGCAGGCCGCAAATGTAATATTTTGCACAAAAAAAAAAAAAAAAATTGTCTAACTGCAATGTAAAAGCAGTATTTAAATATGCCAAAATGTTGCCAACTGAACTAACAGAACACGATTAAAGTAGTGTCTCTGACACACAAGCAGTTGCAAAAATGGCTGCAAACGCCCACCTAACAAACAGAAAAATTGCTTAGGTTTTATATGAGGCACTTTGCTTAGCAAACAAAATGTACTCTAGCAAACAAAAATCTCCTCTAGCACCCACCCACCAATAAATCACTGTTTTTAACAGATTTTCTAAAGCTAATCTGTCCCTCACAGCAGCAGCAGCATTCTCTCCCTACACTAGTATGAGATGATGTGACATGCAGCACTACGTGACTCCAGCTTATATGGAGGCTGGGTCACATGATGCACTGGCCAATCACAGCCATGCCATTAGTAGGCATGGCTGTGATGGCTTCTAAGGGTAAACGAGTGAAACTCTTGTTGATTGGCTGCCCTGCAGCTATACAACAGGCGCGAAAAAATACCCGAACCCAGACTTTTTCTCAAATGTCTGGGTTCGGGACACGGACACCCTAAAGTCTGGTACAAACCCGAACTTTACAGTTCAGATTCGCTCAACTCTACTTGTAACACTAAGTACTCACATGCCACCTGTGAGGGAAAAAGGCTAATTGGGCCCAATTTTCACTTTGTTGCCAGTGGTTTAGACATTAATGGCTGTGTGCTATTATTATTATTATACAGAATTTATATAGCACCAACAGTTTGCGCAGCGCTTTACAATAAAGTAGGGTCACAGTACAATTACAATATAGTTCAATACAGAAGGAATAGGAGGGCCCTGCTCATGGAGCTTACATTCTAAAGGGAGGGGGAGGTGGTACAAAAAGTAATGGCTGCAGGGGATGATCTGATAGAGGTGACTCAAGCACAGTTCTTAGGTGGAGGTGGGGTAGGCTTCCTTGAATAAGTGAGTTTTCAAGGATCGCCTAAAGGCGGACAGAGTGGGCTGATAGAAATTCTGGGGCAGGGAGTTCCAGAGGATGGGAGAGGCTCTGGAGAAGTCCTGTAAGCGAGCATGGAAGGAGTTAAAAAGGGAGCTAGAGAGCAGGAGGTCCTGGGAGGAGCGGCGAGGACGATTGGGGCGATATCTGCAGATGATGAGTTATTTTGAGGGGACAGCAAATTTACACTGTTATACAAGCTGTACACTCACTACTTTACATTGTAGCAAAGTGTCATTTCTTCAGTGTTGTCACATGAAAAGATAGAATAAAACATTTACAAAAATGTGAGGGTATACTCACTTTTGTGAGATACTGTATATATTGTACGTATTATACATATCATTTACTCCACAGACATATTTGGATATTTTTCATCCTTGCCTATTATCTTTTTTTTTTTAAAGGTGTTTATTTATAATTTTGATTTTTAAACATGACAATCAAAACAAGACAAGCAAATGCCATCCAACATGGCGATGGCAGTAGTATTGTTAGCTACGCAGAGTCCATAAAAAAATACAAAGCAGGGTGGGGGCGTGACCGGAAGCCGACCTGCATGGACGCCTGATTCCCCTGCTCTCCCGCAGCCGCTGCCTTTTGTGATGGGCAGATCCAGAGCTACCCGATCCTCCAAAGCCCACGGCTCCTCTCAGCCACCGTCGGGCTCGACAAACAGCCTAAAAGACTCCTTCTCCCCGCTCGACATGTCACATGCGGCGGGAGGCAAGATGGCGGCAGTGAGTGATGCCCCGGACCCCCAGAAGTGGGCGGCCCTGCTTTCACTCCAGCAGAGGCTGCCTAAGACCACCCTCAACCCACATACATCATCAGCGGAACAGATCAAGTCTAATTTTACAACACACCTACACTTCAACATGGTCAAAATTCTTTCTCTTAATGTTTGGGGCCTGAACTCCAACAGGAAGAGAAAGCTAGCCCTAGGGGAATTTAAAAATACTAGTGCGGATGTTGTCCTGTTTCAGGAGACACACTTTGATAGGCATAGCATAGCAGGGCTCATTTAAATTTGTCTACCAAGCCACCAACCCCAGCAAAAAAGCAGAAGTGGCCATACTGTTCAGACGAGACTCACCATTCACATGCTCAGAGTCACACATAGATCCGCATGGCCATTATGTAATATTGAGAGGCAAGTGGCAAACCCAAGACGTGACCTTGTGCGCCATATATGTCCCGAATGTCTGCCAGATTAGCTTCCGACACATAACTTTATCCCGTCTACTCCGCCACCATCAAGGGTACCTAATTGTGGGTGGGGACTTCAATCTAGTACACTCAGCAGTCCCCGATCACCACTCGATAGAATCCCGCAACCTTCCCCCCGCACGATACGGGAGGCCCGACAGTTTAGGCAGGTCACCAGACGCCATGGTTTATTTGATGCTTGGCGAGCCCTCCACCTGAATGACTGCCAGTATACTTTTTTCTCCTCACCGCATCACACACACTCTAGAATTGACTATTTTTTCGTGAAAAATCCTACCCTAAACATAGTCAGGATGGTAGATATCCTCCCAATATCCTGGTCGAATCACGCCCCTGTTTCATTATCGGCATCTTTGGGGGACCCACTCCGCAAGCACTGCCAATGGTAGTTAAACAATTACCTTCTCCAACATCTCCCAACAACGCTCAAGCTAAATTCCACATTACTGCACTCTACTCTATGGGAGGCCCATAGAGCGGTCCTTCGGGGTAAATGCATAGCTATTTCCTCAGCCACGAAAAAAGATGCAACCGCCCTCAAGTTAAATACAGAACATGAACTTCAGGCCCTGGAGAGCCAGCTTCAGCTAGTCCCATCTCTGTCCTTACTCAAAAAAATTATAAACAAGCGTACAATCCTCAATGACATTGCGTTGGGCAGGGTTGAGAAAGCGCTGCTTAGGCTAAAGCAACAATTTTATGATAAGGGCAACAAAGCCCACAGTCTTCTAGCTAGGAAACTGCATGATCAGACTCTGATCAACACTCCCCGACAGGTTAGAGACCACAATGGACGTATGGTTTCCCACCCTCGGGAAATAGCGAATGCTTTCCGAAGTTTCTACGAGAAACTCTATAATAACCCGGAAATACCGCACATCCCGGTGTCACCAGATTTCACAACCCGTGTAGATGAGTACCTGGAGCAGAGTGGTATAGCCCATCTCACCCCCTCCGACCTTCTCTCTCTAAACGCACCAATAACTGAGGAGGAAATTGAGGCGACTATTAAGTCTCTTCTGGCTCGAAAGGCCCCCGGACCTGACGGTCTTCCCTACGAGTACTACAAGACATTTATGCCTAAACTGTTACCCTACATGTGTAGACTGTATAACGCCTTTCTTAACCACCTCCAACCCGGCCACTGTATATATATACGGCCGGGTGGGAGCTTCCCCGTTCTGACAGGATGTGCATATACGTCCTGCAGAACGGGTACTCGCAGCGCGGCCACGTGGTGGGCTGCGGCTGGATCCTGTGATCATTATGATCACAGGATCCAGCTGAGCAGAGATCAGGATATGGGTGCTCTGATTAGCCCACCAAGCACACTGATACCCCTGTCCCCATACATATAAGTGTCCCCATAAAACAGCCCCCAAAACATCTGTATGACCCCCATCACATCTGTCACCATACACAAAACATCTGACACAGTCCCCAAAACATCTTTATGTCCCCGTCACACCTGTCACAGTCC
>BLSH010375649.1:1243242-1261518 GCA_018402905.1 Glandirana rugosa
AATACCGATTACAACAGTACCTTACACGCGCCAGACTTAAGATTTAAGTTCGCACTCCTGAAGACATAAAACATGCGGTTGATGTGCTTTAAGATATTCAAAAAGTTTTGCACGCTTGAATTTAGAATTCAGACCGCGCACATTCCATGACAACATTAGCCATAAGGAAAACCAGAGTAGTGACCATAGGATAATACCTTTACCTTTAACCTTGACCATGTTAAGATGGAGTCCTTCGATAATTTCTGCCAGTAGAGAGAGCCTGAAATCATACATACCCCTCGCACACAACAATCAAGCAAACACAGATGTGCCCAACATAAAACAAAAACAGAGGTAAAAAAAAATTCTGTACAGGTAAAAAAAAAAAATTGTTCAAACCCCCTGCCCTACTCAAGGAACACAGAGCGGGCTTCATCCCAAAACAAACTTCTATGGCAGGAACTGTGACCATAGTCATATGATGAACTCAGGTTGGAGAGCAAAATTAGTCAACATAAGCTGAATAGGGGGTATCTCCCAACAGGTAGATAACTGTAAATCAGATTCAAAACACCGAATATGGAAGTGGAAATGACCCAAATTTCAGTATCATTAGCACGCTAGGCCTCCAATTGAAGCAGTAAATACCCCCAAAAACAAGGGAAAACCAAAAGATTTTGTGTAAAAATCAGGTTTGTGGAAGGGAAGCGGAGGATTTCAGGGTACGATGGACGGAGTCCAGCCAGGTGAGGACACTCTCAGGCGTAGTGAAGAAGTGTGCCTGCCCTTGATGGGTCGCCCGCAATCTTGCAGAGAATGGCAAGGCGTATGGCAAGGCATGATCACGCAACTTCTGTTTAGCAAATTGGAATTGAGCCCGAAGCTTCTTAACACTGGTGGAATAATCTGGAAATAAGGAGACTGCGTCACTGTTGATGCAAAGGCAATCTTTATCTCTGGCAGCAAGCAGGGTCACATCTCTATCCCAATAGTTTATTAGAAGAATTACCATCGAGTGACCCGGGGCAGTGGTCTACCCGGGACCCTGTGAGCCTGTTCGATGACAAAACATGTAGAGTAACAGTCCCTGCCAAACTCCTGTATCAGCCAGCTCTCTAGAAAGACAGCAGGATCAGAGCCCTCCACCTTTTCAGGCAGGCCCATCAAACGCAGGTCCCCATTTTGGGAGTGAGGGGTTAACTGTATCCTCCAGGTCACCAATTCATTTTTTAGTGTCTGTAACCCTCTCCCTTAACTTGTGTACATCTTGGCGTAGGATAGCAAAGTCTAGTTTAAAGGGGTTGAAAAGACTCATATTTTTTCTCCTTAATGCTTTCTTTGCATTAAGGTGAAAAACCTTTTCTTAGTAGTGACCCCCCCGAGCCCCCCTTTTACTTACCTGAGCCAGTTCGTTCCATCGGCGGCTATGAGCAATCTGTTCCAGCCGGTGTCACGGGTCCTCTTTGGCTGGATTGACAGTAGGGGAGCCACTGGCTGTCAATCATGTCCAGTGACGCAAACAGCAGGACACGGGAGCTTGCCTGCATGTGTGACCCCAGGGAATCTTTCCCTGACAGGTCAGTGGATGCGGAGGAGGTCCCAGGAGTGCCGGTGCAGGACCCAAGAAGACGAGGTTCGGGGCCACTCTGTGCAAAACCACTGCACAGAGGAAGGTAAGTAGGACATGTTTATTATTTTAAAGGGGAAAAAATGAAGCTTTACAATCACTTTAAGTTACTCCACTTTCCCTATCATAACACTATGATTTACCTTGATAGTGGTTAGTACATCACACAGCGTGGGTTCCTGTGCCCGCTCCGGAGCCCTGGAGCTGGAGGACATCTGTGAAAGAACCATCAGAGGTCCTGAGGCTGACGGAGATGCAGGCTGAAAAGAATCTGCAGCCTCATCAAACAGGTCCACTGCTGCAGATGCTGGGCAGTGCAGCAGTGGCCATCTTGGCAGGAGCGTGGGGTCACGCCGTTCATCTTGGACAGAGGCTGCTTTCTATGCTTGCCCATCCACTACCATGTCCCTGGACAGGAGAGTCCAGTGCCAGGCACTCCCGGGTGGCGACAAGGTAACTGTATGTAGCTAGAATCACTCAGGATCAGGCAGGATTAATGGAGGTCCACAGAGCTCTAACAATGCACGTCTGCTCACATCACGCTTCCAGGCACGCTCCCTGCTCTCATTCAAACTCTTGCCCATTGCGTTTGGAGGGTGCTCCTGGGGTGTGTCTGTACGCTTACTTCTTCCTTGGGTTCATTCCCTCAGCTCCCGGGATAAACTTGCTTTGCAGATCCTGACTTGCAACTCTGATTATGTATAACAATTTATACATATGCAATGCGTTTTCTCCTGATGAGTGGCAAATGGCCATGAAACGCGTTGAGCCTATTCAATGTCAACATATTTCCAACACATAGCTTGACCTCAACTGTGATTCATACCCTATACCCATTTTTATTTATTACTAAAAGAAGCATTTGGCTTTTTATACAAGTTACTCTCATGGGATACCATGCGATTTCAGATGTGAGCATGTATACATACAGTATCTCACAAAAGTGAGTACACCCCTCACATTTTTGTAAATATATTATTATATCTTTTCATGTGACAACACTGAAGAAATTACACTTTGCTACGATGTAAAGTAGTGAGTGTACAGTTTGTATAACAGTGTAAGTTTGCTGTCTACTCAAAATGACTCAACAAACAGCCATTAATGTCTAAACCGGTGGCAACAAAAGTGAGTACACCCCTAAGTGAAACTGTCCAAATTGGGACCAATTAGCCATTTTCCCTCCCCGGTGTCATGTGACTCATTAGTGTTACAAGGTCTCAGGTGTGAATGGGAGCAGGTGTCTTAAATTTGGTGTTATCGCTCTCACTCTCCCATACTGGTCACTGGAAGGTCAACATGGCACCTCATTGCAAAGAACTCTCTAAGGATGTGAAAAAAAGAATTGTTACTCTACATAAAGATAGCCTAGGCTATAAGAAGATTGCCAAGACCCTGAAACTAAGCTGCAGCACGGTGGCCAAGACCATACAGTGGTTTAACAGGACAGGTTCCACTCAGAACAGGCCTCGCCATGGTCGACCAAAAAAGTTGAGTACATGTGCTCAGCATCATATCCAGGGATTGTCTTTGGGAAATAGACGTATGAGTGCTGCCAGCATTGCTGCAGAGGTTGAAGGGGTGGAGCAGTCATCCTGACAGTGCTCAGACCATACGCCGAACACTGCATCAAATTGGTCTGCATGGCTGTGATCCCAGAAGGAAGCCTCTTCTAAAGGTGATGCACAGGAAAGCCCTCAAAGAGTTTGCTGAAGACAAGCAGACTAAGGACTTGGATTACTGGAGCCATATCCTGTGGTCTGATGTGGTCGGATGAGACCAAGATAAACTTATTTGGTTCATATGGTGTCAAGCGTGTGTGGCGGCAACCAGGTGAGGAGTACAAAGACAAGTGTGTCTTGCCTACAGTCAAGCATGATGGTGGGAATGTCATGATCTGGGGCTGCATGAGTGCTGGCAGCACTGGGGAGCTACAGTTCATTGAGGGAACCATGAATGCCAACATGTACTGTGACATACTGAAGCAGAGCATGATCCCCACCCTTCGGAGACTGGGCTGCAGGGCAGTATTCCAACATGATAACAACCCCAAACACACCTCCAAGATGACCACTGCCTTGCTAAAGAAGCTGAGGGTAAAGGTGAGGGACTGGCCAAGCATGTCTCTAGACCTAAACATTATTGAGCATCTGTGGGGCATCCTCAAACAGAAGGTGGAGGAGAGCAAGGTCTCTAACATCCTCCAGCTCTGTGATGTTGTCATGGAGGAGTGGAAGAGGACTCCAGTAGCAACCTGTGAATCTCTGGTGAACTCCATGCCCAAGAAGGTTAAGGCAGTGTTGGAAAATAATGGTGGCCACACAAAATATTGACAGTTTGGGCCCAATTTGGACATTTTCACTTAGGGGTGTACTCACTTTTGTTGCCATCGGTTTAGACATTAATGGCTGTGTGATAAGTTATTTTGAGGGGACAACAAATTTACACTGTTATACAAGCTGTACACTCACTACTTTACATTGTAGCAAAGTGTCATTTCTTCAATGTTGTCACATGAAAAGATAGAATAAAATATTTACAAAAAATGTGAGGGGTGTACTCACTTGTGTGAGATACTGTATATGAATTCTCCTTTTTGTATGTCATTGTTTTGTTTATTGATTAAAATACTCATGTTCAATTATGTATCACATGTTATGAGGTATGCTTTGTTTTTATGTCAATTAAAACATTTACTTAAAGTGGTTGTCAAGTCATGACAACCACTTTAAACTACAGGTAAGCCTACAATAAGGCTTACCTGTAGGTCCCGGGAATATCTCCTAAACCTGTACAGTTTAGGAGATATCCCCTGTATCTGCATGTGCCGACATCATTGGCACATGCGCGCTGAAGAATTGGCAGGTAGCCCAGGGTGCCGTTTCTTCTGTATTCGTCCCGTAAATGACGGCTCCCATGCACGGGAGTGACGTCAGTCCGGCTCCGCCAATCACAACGCTGGAGCCCGCGCTGTGATTGGATGGAGCCGCAGACCTGGAAGAATGATGTCGCCGGTCACAGCGGTGTGCTGAGACCGCTGCAACAGCTTCGTTCCGAGGTAAGTGTTTCATAATGCATACTAGCTCATTATGCTTTTGCTTTGCAGGGTTTTTTTTGGGGGGGGGGGGGGGTAGCTTTACAACCACTTTAATTTCCCCTAGCACGTGTCTTATGCCTCACTTAAAGTCCCACAGTCCCAAAAATTTGCCTCTTTTATTTCTGATTTAGGGATGGGGGTGCATGCACGTCATTTAAAGTCCCATTGCCCTCTTGCTTTCTATTACCTAAATCTATCTGTGGTCTGTGTACCCACAAGGTTTTCAGTTTCTGCTCTGTGAACAGTGGCAGCTGGGGTTTTTTTTTGGGGGGGGGGGGTGGCAAACAATTCTGAGAAGGCTGTCCACAAGGTTTAGGTGTTTGTCTATGGGAATGTTTGACCATTCTTCCAGAAGCACATTTTTGAGGTCAGGCACTGATGTTGGACAAAAAGGCCTGGCTTGCAATCTCTGCTCTAATTCATCTCAAAGGTGTTCTAGCGGGTTGAGGTCAGGACTCTGTGCAGGCCAGTCAAGTTCCTCCACCCCAAACTCGCCCATCCATGTCTTTATGGACTACATCATTTGGTGGAGGGGGGATTATGGTGTGGGGTTGTTTTTCAGGGGTTGGGCTTGGCCCCTTAGTTCCAGTGAAGGGAATTCTTAAGGTGTCAGCATACCAAGAAATTGTGGACACTTTCATGCTCCCAACATTGTAGGAACAGTTTGGGGATGGCCCCTTCCTGTTCCAACATGACTGCGCAAAAGTGCACAAAGCAAGGTCCATAAAGACATGGATGAGCGAGTTTGGGGTTGAGCAACTTGACTGGCCTGCACAGAGTCCTGACCTCAACCTGATAGCACACCTTTGGGATGAATTAGAACGGAAACTGCGAGCCAGGTCTTCTTGTCCAACATCAGTGCCTGACCTTACAAATGCTCTTCTAGAAGAATGGTCAAACATTCCCATAGACACTCCTAAACCTTGTGGACATCCTTCCCAGAAGAGTTGAAGCTGTTATAGCTGCAAAGGGTGGGCCAACTCAATATTGAACCCTACGGACTAAGACTGGGGTGCCATTAAAGTCCATGTGCATGTAAAGGCAGGCGTCCCAATACTTTTGGTAATTAGGTGTACTTCCCTCCAGGGATGCTGAGCTGTCAGTGCCCATGCAACCCATGTATCAGTCCAGGGATTTCAAATCCCCCGCGCTCCTCCCTCTACTCTATGCAGTGCATTCGAAACAAACCAGATCGATTCTGATTGGTCAGTGCCAGCAGAGTGAATCGTTCTGGTCTGGAAGCACTGCACAGAGAAGAGGAAAAAGAGAGGGGATTTCAAATCCGCAGATCACTGGGCCGACTGTGTGGGCACTGACAGCTCAGCATCCCTGGATGTAAGGCCAACAGGCGCCAGAGGGTACACAGTATTAGCTCGCCTTTAGCTACCTTTTTCTGTAAGGCTAGGTTCACACTGCTGCGATTATGTAATGCAACTTGGATGTGGTTTTCATATTCTATTGGGCCAAAATCACACTGGAATCGCACCAAAGTACAGGAACCTTTTTCAAAAATTAATTGATGTGAATGGGCACCATTGATCACAATGTGATTTCCATTGGCATGCGATTCTGTGCGATTCAAGATGCATCTGAAATTGCATTAGTGTGAATGGAGCCTAAAGGTGAACTAACACTTCAAATGATAATGAAGGACCTTCTTAAAATACCAAAGATAAATACGGGAAACTATTTCTGTAGCTGTATATGTAATCATTTTTATAAGAATTCTGAAAGTATTCATAAGGATAAGCAAATGCATCTCATGACACTAATTTTACATATGCTAATTTTTTTGTGATTAAAAAAAATTGCATTTTATATGCAGAATTTAAGTGGAACTTCACTCTCTCATCAACATTGACTATTTTTAATACTTATGCTGCTAGCATTAGTAAACAGATAGGAAAGTATATTGTATTTACTTGTTTGAAACTTTTTTTTCTAACATTTCTTCAGTTACTTTCTGGTTTTCCGGCCTAGGTAAATGATTTCATGCATACCAGCAGGGCCGGCCCTACCCTGGGCCCCAGTGGGTCCATAGGACCCAGACAGCACTTTAAAAGGGGCAGCAAATTGAACCACGGAAGCCTCTCCTTCTTTCTTTTGGTGTTATTTGATCACCTCTGGGTTTTTTATTTTTTGCGCTATAAACAAAAAAAGAGCGACAATTTTGAAAAGAAAATAATATTTTTACTTTTTGCTTTAACAAATATCCAAAAAAATAAATAAAAAAAACGAATTTCTTCATCAGTTTAGGCCAAGTATTCTACATATTTTTGGTAAAAAAAAAGATCGCAATATTAATTGGTTTGCACAAAAGTTATAGCGTCTACAAAATAGGGGACAGATTTATGGCATTTTTATTATTTTTTTTTTTACTAGTAATGGCGGTGATCTGCGATTTTTAGCGGGACTGCGATATCGTGGAGGTTAGAGCGGACACTTTTTACACTTTTTTGGGACCAATGACATTTTTACAGCAATCTGTATAAAAAAAATCTTAAAAATAGCCACTGATCACTGAGGTTAACACTAGGGGGCGATCAAGGGGTTAAGTGTTCCCTAGGGAGGTGTTTCTAACTGTGGAGGGAGTGGACAGACAGGGAGTAGAGATAGATCGCCGTTCCAGATTACTTGGAACAGCAGATCTCTCTCTTCTTCCCTGAAAGAACGGAGATCTGTCTGTTTACATTGATAGGTCCCCGTTCTGTCTCTCTGAGGAGCGATTGCGGGTAGCCGGCGAACATCGCAGCCACTGGCCACGTGCATGGGTTCCGGCATCACGCCGGCGTTCGTGCGCCCATATAGCACATAAAGCAACCAATGTACCATGACGGCAATTCACGCAGCTGTATCTGCCACAGTAAAACTACGGCGGCTGGTCGACAAGCAGTTAATATTTCTACTCCAGGTGGTGAGTATGCAGTTTACTTCTACTTGTGTCTATACAGTGTTTCACACTTACTAAGAGAGTTTGCTAGACTTTGCTGTGCTTCTGGATCACACTAGTGTAGTTGTTGTTCGTCTCTGGATACCTGGAAGACAAAACCAGAGAAAATTCCCAGCTCAACTCATAAACCAGTCTGCTTACCAACCAAATTAACCTGTCCAAAAGTATGTGTTAAAAACAGGGGTTTAGTTAGCACACATTTGCAAATGCATGCATAAGCTGCAAGGCCCCTTCACGGTACCCTATATCACTTTCAGTCCTGATCTTCTAAATTTATGAGGGACTCCACAGTGAAGGCACATGCCTTCTATTGGATAGATGGAGGGCAGGTGGGCCTGGAGGTAGCCCAATCCTCCTTAAATGCACAGGGGAACATTGGACACCCAGCACATAACACAGTGGCAGCAAAGGTGTCCAGTGTGTCCCCTGACCAAATTTACACCATTAAAAAATAGATGGCCCCTGCTCCCACCTATAGTTGGCCTTCACAGCAAGGAGCACATTAAAGGGCAAATGCATGAAAGACAAAACCAGAGAAAATTCCCAGTTCAACTCACCAACCAGTCTGCTTACCAACCAAATCAACCTGTCCAACAGTTTGCGGTAAAAACAGGGGTTTGGTTAGCACACATTTGCAAACGTATGCGTAAGCTGCAAGGCCCCTTCACGGCCCTATCCCAGACCTGTTACCATCTCTTTTGCTCCTATGTCTGCCCCCAAGACCAATATCTATAGACCGTCTACGCTATGATAATTTTATATGTAAGCATCCAATTTTGTGTTATAAGACGTGTTTAATGAACTGATTTTTTGTTTACTTTATGTGTGGATGAATATTATCTGTTTATTGTATAAAGTGCAATTCACAACCCAACCTGCCCTGAGGAAGCTATATTTATAGCAAAACGAGTTGACATATCTGGATTTGGAGCAATAATTGGGCACCCAATTTTTAGACATGGACTAGGTGTATCATAAGTACGAGGGGCGTTCAAGTCGAAATGGAACTTTTAATTTTATAGGATAAAAAGGGATGCTAGTGTGGCAATACTACATGCAGTAGTAAGTGGTTAGTGTGTCCTGTTACCTATAGGCGGCTCACATGTCATAAGCCAGTCAAAAGACCGTTAATCAAGATGGCAGACAACAGTGTTAGTGCGTGCATGGAACAGCGTGTGGTGATGAAGTTTCTTGTGAACAAACGCACAAAACTCACGGATATTTATAGAAGACTTCAAGCGCAGTATGGTGATGAGACGTTCAAGCGCTGTAAGACATTTCAAAGATGGCTGTGCGTCCGTCAGTAACGATCCCATCTGTGGTGATTCCCAGCTCACAGCAGTCCTTCCTGTGAACATTCAGCATGTGGAACGACTGATCCTGGATAATCGACATATAACCTGTTGTGAAATTGCGCAAGAGACAAATCTTTCGGTGGGATCTGATGACAAAGTCAAGCAGGCTGTCCTAGGATGGTTTAGGTGTACTGACAATTTTTTTTATGACAAAGCTTTCCAGGTATTAGTTATGTTTAATTATTTTATATAGCTCTGATCCCCTCCAGAGTTGGGTATTGTCGTGCAATATGAGCATCCTTACAGGATGTCTCCAACTTACAAGCCAACCTCAATGCAATGTTTAATTGGGTAACAATGTGGCAATTGAGGTTCAATGTAGATAAATGTAAAGTTATGCACTTGGGAGCTAAGAATATACATCGTACATACTAGGGGGAGTACAACTGGGGTAATCCATAGTGGAGAAGGATCTGGGGGTTTTGGTAGATGATAAGCTTAATAATGGCATGCAATGCCAAGCTGCAGTTTCCAAAGCGAGCGAAATCCTTTGTATTAAGAGAGGTATGGACTCCAGAGAGAGAGTAAAACCTCATCTGGAATATGCAGGTCAGTTTTGAGCACCAGTTCACAAAAAGGATATCGGGGAACTGGAGAAAGTGCAGAGAAGGGCAACCAAACTAATAAGAGGCATGGAGGAGCTCAGCTATGAGGAAAGATTAGAGGAACTGAATTTATTCTCTCTTGAGAAGAGAAGATTAAGGGGGATATGATCAACATGTACAAATACATAAGTGGTCCATACGGATATATATAAACATGTGCTGCGCCACCATAACAAATAAAAATAATAATATATATGTGAATACAAAAAGTGACAATACCTTCAAATCACATCCACTCAGTGTGAGATAATGTACAAAATTAACAAAAGTAACATCACTTCAAATAATGACCAAACTTATGTGAGAAGAAATAAAAAAAATATATATTTTTGGTGAAAGAAATTTTGTGAGAAAAATTCCTGAATTAAATACATCCAGTTCATGAAATAAATGCAAAAGTTCTTAAATAAATTGCGAAACTGCATTGAATATTATTTTTATTAATTTTTTATCATATATTATATATTTATATATATATTTTTATATTTTTTTATTATCAAAAATATTAATATTACTTTATATCATTTATTTCATTATGTTGTGGTATTTTACTTTGGTAATCTCCCGGAGGAATTGTATTACTGTGGTTGTGGTTATTGGTGAAGGTTTGCAATATTGTGATCCACCATTGGGGGACGTAAATTGTTTACGTCTGGAGTGCATGGAGCCGGCCTGTAATAATTAGTTTGGTATCCATGGGAACATGGTTGCAGTGTGATTGGTGCGGCTGGCAGAGGATGTACACCCCTGAGACGTCAAATTTGAGTTGGCTGGCTAGTGGTATTGTCCGTGATGACGCTCGTAAATTGAGAGCGAAACGCGTTGACGTCACTTCCGGCTCTCCGCATCTACTGACGTCACGTCCACCCGTGGTGGAACGCACGCTGGAGCCATACGCCGCACGTATCATACAACATTAGGAGAACAAGCGGGAGATCGTCTGTCTATCTTGTAAGTTTTATTTTGATTGCGCAATTAAAGTTTTGTTACGTACTTCACTATGGAAGCCGTTTCTTTTTTCTGAGTACTTATGGAGGAGTGGAGCCCAGAGGTTGCAGCCTATTGGGAACGGACCCTACACCATCTGTCTTGGATATCTTGGGGGACCATAACCAGGAATAAGCCTATTGTGACCCCCAGACTGCAAAGCTGGGGGTCCATTTTTTCTGGTGAGTGGGGCCACATGAGGGGGCTGTCACCGAGCACCACAAATTGCATTTCTTTGCACTTCGTTTGGAGCACAGAGCACTCATATTTGTTGTATCAGTATTTGGGATGAACTTTATTGAATATTCACAATTTATTTAAGAACTTTGCATTTATTTCATGAACTGGAAGTATTTAATTTAGGAATTTTTCTCACAAAATTTCTTTCACCAAAAAGATTTTTTTTTTCTTCTCACATAAGTTTGGTCATTATTTGAAGTGATGTTACTTTTGTTAATTTTGTACATTATCTCACATTGAGTGGATGTGATTTGAAGGTATTGTCACTTTTTGTATTCACATATATATTATTATTTTGATTTGTTATGGTGGCGCAGCACATGTTTATATATATCCAATCTACAAGGTACCTCTGAGTTACTTATACGGCAGCAGCCTCCACACACTGACCGATCCGTGATTCTTGTTTGTATTTGAGGGATTGGTCTGTGTGAGTAATTTGTTGATCCTAGCGCGGATTGTTTTAGCACATATTTTGATCAAGTGGTCCATATAGTGAACTTGGGGTTGAGTTACTCACTTTAAGGTCATCACAGAGTACAAGGGAGCACTCTTTACGTCTGAAGGAAAAGAGATTTAGGGGTTGATTTACTAAAGCTGGAGAGTGCAAAATCTGGTGCAGCTCTGCATAGAAACCAGCTTTCAGTTTTTATTGTCAAATCTTAATTGAACAAGCTGAAGTTAGAAACTGATTGGCTACCACGCCAATAAGAGCTGTGAAAATGTGGAATAGACTCCCTCAAGAGCTGGTTCTGTCCAGCTCAGTAGATTGCTATAAAAAAGGTAACTGCCAGTGTTAATTTTGGCAGCAAATTTCAATTTAATTTTAGTCTTAGTCTTAGGACTAAAATGGCATTTTAGTTTTAGTCCCATTTTAGTCTTCAGCAAATGTTTTAGTTTTAGTTGTATTTAGTTGACTAGATCTTCAGGACATTTTAGTTGACTAAAATAATTTTAGTTGACTAAAACCTAATGGGTGTAGTTAAATGATATTGCATTATTTGAGCATTTCTCTACAATTTCCAAACTCCTTATTCAGTCGGTCCGATGGTTGAAGTGAGGCTTGGTTTGGGTGGACGAAGCTTACCTGTGATTGACCCGGCGATTTGTTGATGCTGGGACACTCAGATTTTTAAAGCGGTGACGGAGACATGCATTCATGCCCCGGAAGAAGTCCGAATTGTAACGAAACCGGTCGGGCGGAAGTGCTGTCTCCAGGTCACCATTTGTTACACACACAGACGTCTGCCCACTCCTGCTTTTTATCTGCTGACAATTTGTAAGTGCAATATTTTTTATTAAATACTCGTATTTTAAAATGGAGTTACATCGTTGTGGTCATTTCTACTTCTATTGACCATTTACAATCGATGGGTGAGATCTGAATTGACCACTGCTGAAAACTGACCCTTGGGGCCCAATGGAGGCTGAATCCACACAAGCATTCCCTGACCCCCTGTAATAGGTGGCCTAGGGGCTCTGGTAAGAGCATATCTTATTTGGTGGAGGCTTATCATACACTTTGGTGTCAGTACATGGTGAACGCTATCTATTATTGCTTGGCAGCACGTTTTATGAGTCTTTATTTCCTTCCCACACTGTCACCATTTTATTGGATTGTTTTATGGACTATAATTAGGAATTACTTATACTGTTTTGTCATACAGCACTATTTATTTTATGCACACAAGCCCAATATATTTTTTTATTCTTCTGTTTCTAAGTGATGAATTCGCACTTTATGTATGCCTCCTATTGTTATTGTTTTTGAACATTTAATTCTTGTTTTCTTTGTGAATTTTTGGATGGAGCATGGTGATGGTCTTGCATCTTTAACACAATATCCACTTCTACTCGAATAAACATGTTAAAAATATTTCTCTATAAGTTCCCCCCAGGTAGGGGGTGCTGATGTGAATGGTCTTTATGTTTATTCTTCTTTTTCTTATTGATAAAAAAGAGAATGCTTATAATTTAATAAAAAGTATGTTGGCTGCAGACAAAGACTATTTAGCACCACATTCTACTTTTAAATGCTAATTGTATTAAAGTAAAAATCATACCCAAGCCTTTTGAAAAGATCTCTGCTCAACACTATTTTTTTTTTTGAAACAAGCATGTCTTACTAAAGCAATGTCTTCAGCTCACCTGCGCAATTTGTCAGCTGGTCATTTGTATCAGTTTAATTGAGAGAATGGTCTCCATTCAGCCATTGTTATACTTTATTGTTTCTATTGATTATGTCAAAACAATTCTCTTCTAGACCTCATGCCATCTGCATTTTAAGAAAGACTTTGGTCTACTCTTGGGTTTTATTGACTAACCAAGACATTTAGTTACAAGTTACAAGGCAGGTTAAATTACTCTACATAGCTCCTTCTTTTTTTGCTAGTTGACCTTAATCCCCATTCTGGGCTTCCAGTTCCCACACAGTGGAATTCTGGCTTGCACTAAAGGCATGTCTGGAGGTTAGCTGGAGCATGTGTCCACCGGGTCTTCAAAAGACAATGCTGGAAGATGGGGGGTTGGTGTTTAATTGATCAACTGTCTAGCTGGGCAGATGGGACAAACAATCAGGGGGGTGGAGAAGCTTCATGTACTATTTACAATGAAACTACTTGACCAGCTGAATTTCAGCCATGTTATGACCTTTTCTTATACAGCTTTATGGACATCGGGAAAGTGGGGTCATTCTTTTGTGACCAGTCCATAAAAAACGTTAGCAGTAATTTAAAGCCAATTAGTAAGCATTAGGCTACATGGATGTGCACGCTTCATTAGGCAACCACAAGGAAACTTTAGTCCAATGCCTGCATTATGTTAACAGTAAACTCCCGAAATATGTAATTGGACTGGGAAAAATGATGCGTCTGATAAGTAGATGCCTTATTCACTGAATACAACTGGTATTATTTGCATTATGCACCAAGCACTGTATTACTCAGCAGAAAAAAAATATACAGAAAAAAAATCTTAAAGGATCAGGGAGAGCAATAATATTAATAATCTTCATAATAACAATAATTAATAATAATTAGGCCATGATGTAGCCATGTCCAATATTGCTTTTTTTTCCAATAAAAGCTTTATTAGAGGTATATAATAACATAAATGATACAGAAAAACTAAATTAAATTGCACCGTTGTATAGGATCATGTATCGGGCAGGTAGAGACATTATAAACGTATAATAACACAACAGAGTATTATAGTGACACCATTGATGTGTGCAGCCTGAGTGTGATTCTATATAATAAAAGAAAGAAAAGGAACAGAGTGGTAAATCCTCAGGTTGATTAAAAGGGCATCATATAAATAGATACCTCTATATCTGGATGGCTCGCGGTCACCTGGGCTCACACCCGTAGGACGTCAGCTGAAGGCGTAGGCCAAACTGTAATCCGTGCGCATTAGGAGTGGTAAAGTTTCTTCTATGACTTGGTGTCTGGTTAAGATACGTTAGCGCAGGGTTAAGGTGAGCACGTGGTCTCTTTCCCATCTACATGGGGAGAGAACTTTATGTTGGTCTCGCGTTCGGTGGCCCAAATTGTGGGTGGGTAGGTGCAACTCATTAAACTGGCAAGGTTAGGGCGGGGGGGGGGGGTATGGAGGAAATAATGGGGTGGAGTCAGGCTAGAAAGGGGGGAGAGAAGGGAAGGGGGAGCGGGACCAATATTGCTTTAAACATTTTTAAAATTCTAAAAAAGGATAATGATTAACAAACGTGGAAAATAATGTGTTTACAGTAGAAGCTGAATTCCATTATTACATTATAATTATTTAGCAACAAACCCCACCCCCCCCAAAAAAAAGAAAAAAAGCAAACTGCAAATACAGGCCAAATCGCGGTAAAAAAAGGGGGGGAAATGCAGAAAGCACAGCGGCATAGGTGTGAACCTAGACTAAATAGGTTATGTGTTCATCAAAATAAATGAAATATGTTGATATAAAACTAGCATAACCAATTAAATAAAGTACAGTTTTCATCCGAAAAAAATCGTAAGAGCAAGATGTATACACCGCTCACCACACCGCCCCAAAGATGAGGCTTGCCGGACTTTTCTTCCCATCCTGCAAGCGCACCGCCCCAGTGTGAAAGTACTCGGGCTGTCACACTGGGGAGAATGGCATAGTTAACACAGTGCATTCCAGTTCCAGAAAAAAAAGTAGAGCATGCTACATTTTTTCTGCACTGGACTGTACTGGAACGTGGTAAAATGCATCAAAAACGCACCTAAACACACCAAAAATGCACTGGAACACACATGTCCTTATTTAAGGTGAATAGAAAAAGAGGGGGGAAAAAATGCACTGGAAAGCATCAAAAACGCACGTGCAAAAAAGCATTCGAATGCATTTTGGATTGAGTATCTATGGTGTGAACTGGCCCTTTAAACCGCACTGGAACGCGTCAAAAACGCATTAATAACATGCATACAGAAACGTATCTGGAGTGCGTTTTTATGGCGTGAATCAGCCCTAAGGCTACTTTTACACTGGGGCGGGGGGAGGGGGGGTAGCGCTATTATATTGAAGGCCCGTACACACAATGCGAACTTCGGATGGGAATTTTCGTTCGACAGCCTGCCGTCCGAAATTCTTACTGTTATGCTCCTTTCTACAGCCAATTTAGATTTTTCGTCAGACAAAAGCTGGATGTGCAGACTAGAAATTTTTTGTCGTACGACAACGCAACGTCCGATTTTCGTTCCGTTAGTATGGTTTTCATACAAAAGAATTGTACGACCGAGACTACGCATGCTCAGAAACTAAAAAAATGCAAAAATATTCAAATCATTACGTCACTTCTGACGTTGAGTTCGGTTGTACGAAAATGTTCGCATTGTTAGTACATTCTTCACTTTCGACATGAGACAAGCATCCAACAAAAAACGGACGTACTGTCATCCTAAAATTGCATCGTGTGTACGAGGCTTTAGTCCGTAGGGTTCAATATTGAGTTGGCCCACCCTTTGCAGCTATAACAGCTTCAACTCTTCTGGGAAGGCTGTCCACAAGGTTTAGGAGTGTCTATGGGAATGTTTGACCATTCTTCCAGAAGCACATTTGTGAGGTCAGGCACTGATGTGGATGAGAAGGCCTGGCTCACAGTCTCTGCTCTAATTCATCCCAAAGGTGTTCTATTGGGTTGAGGTCAGGACTCTGTGCAGGCCAGTCAAGTTCCTCCACCCCAAACTCGCTCATCCATCTAGTGGCCATAATGCAGTATTTTCCTGATATACTCCCAATTGGTAAACTAACGCATTGTGGTCACTGAATGGAGCTGAAGATCATAGGAAGTGAACATATAGGGATTATTTATGATGGCTGCACGAATGCTTCAGAAATTCACAAAGCATTTTTTTTATAAATAGATATCTTAGATTACAAGCTCATATCCTTTACTCAGTGCCAATTTTTCATCTGGAGTTTGTAATCTACACCTTTTTATTATTTAATGTAAATAACAGAGAATAGTAAAACACACAACTATAACTAAGCAGCGTTTGCAGATCTCTCAAACATATCTCATACTAAAACATGTGCTTTATTTAATTCACTAAAAAGTGTTGGAAAATTTTGAGTAGTGAAGTTTTCTGACTGCATTAGAAGCAATTTGCATGTCATTCAACAGTGAAGAGGATAAGGGCCTTTAAATTAGTCAGGCTGCACCTTCCCTCATGTCTGTCATTAGCACAGCAGTCTCTCTTTGTCAGGTGTGCTGGCGCTGGAATAAAAGGAATGCACTCAGCTAAGTTAGCATTTGCTGCAGTGGTTACATAATCATATACAGCAGAGTGCAGAACTGTTTTACGTTCTCAAGCAGTATACTTATATAGCCCAGCAGTATAGCTAGACGTCATTCAGCCCCAGGGTGCATAAAAATCAACGATTTTTTTTAAAAAAAATCCGATTTTTAAATTTAAATCCGATTTTTTTGATTTACATCAATTTTTTTTTTTTATTTTTTATCAAATTTATTTTAATAAAATGCCTTTGGAGTAAAATATCAAAAGATAGTTTTCTATTTAAAATACATTAATAATTCAGTTTATTCAGCATGAAATGGAGCTTAGTTATGTAACATGAGGCTGTATAGTCTGCAATATTTACATTTTTGGTAAACTCATTCAATGAATCCAAGCTCTGCAAGCTAAGATATCATGCACTGCATTGATGCATTCACACAATATCACAGTATCCATGAGATAAAGCAAAGTTCAGAAATATTCCCTTTTCCCATTGTTTAGCAATTCTATGTACACCACAAACTGTATGATTGAATTGGTTCTGATATCGCTGTTTTACAAACCTGACAGCTTATTATTCTAAACAAGAAACCTGCATTTTGTTTGCAAATATTAAAGTGGTTGTCGAGTCATGACAACCACTTTAAACTACAGGTAAGCCTACAATTAGGCTTACCTGTAGGTCCAGGAAATATCTCCTAAACCTGTACAGATTAGGAGATATCCCCTGTATCTGCATGTGCCGACGTCATTGGCACATGCGCACTGAAGAATCGTCACCCGGGGCAGCGCAGGGTGCCGTTTCTTCTTTATTTGTGCCGTAAATGATGGCTCCCGTGCGCATGCGTGGGAGTGACGTCAGCGCTGCTCCGCCAATCACAGCGCTGGAGCCCACGCTGTGATTGGACGGAGCCGCAGACCCGGAAGAGTGATGTCGCCAGTCACACCGTTGTGCCGAGATCACTGCAACAGCTTAGTTCCGAGGTAAGTGTTTCATAATGAGCTAGTATGTGCTGCATACTAGCTCATTATGCTTTTGCTTTGCAGGTTTTTTTTTTGTGCGGGTGTGGGGCAGCTTTACAACCACTTTAAGGTCTCATTTACACTGCGGCTGGTAAACGAACATTTTGAGACATTTGGGCGTTTTTTTCAGCTGCCCCTGAACTTATCTTATCAGTACATTTACACAGGGTCCTTTAACCACTTCCCGACCGCCGTATGCAGAATGACGGCCGGGAAGTGGCTGAGTTATCCTGACTGGACGTCATATGACGTCCTCAGGATAACAAGCCGCCGCGCGCCCGGGGGGGCGCGCATCGCGGCGATCGGTGGTGTGGGGGGTCAGTCTGACCCCCCGCAATGCCGATCTCGGTAAAGTGCTTCGATCCGAAGCACTTTACCATGTGACCAGCCGTGACCAATCACGGCTGGTCACAGTGTAATACAGGAAAGCCGTTTATCGGCTTTCCTGTACTCAGGTCTGCAGACCTGATGAGGGGAGAGCCGATCGGCTGCATCCCTGACAGGGAGGGTTTGTGCTGATGATTTATCAGCACAGCCCTCCCTTGGATCGCCACCCTAGACCACCAGGGAGCCTGCCCAGGGACCACCATGGATGCGATCACCCAGGACCACCAGGGAGCCGACCAGGGACCACCAGGGGGCCGATCTGGACCACCAGGG
>BLSH010375649.1:1273189-1300272 GCA_018402905.1 Glandirana rugosa
AGGGCCAAACAGACTACTATCGTTTAGTGCCGGGGACCTCCACGAGTGTCCCGACCTCCTCTATATCTCCGTCAAAAGGGGGTTCGACTGTATTAAAGGCGGGGTCTTAATGAGGGGGTCAGGATATTCGTGGAGGTCACCGGCACTAAAAAAATAGTAGCCGCCCTGGTCCTGTGGATATGTCTAAAACGTAAACTGGCCTACACATAATTTCACTCAAGGTTGTAAACCTTATTTGACATGTGATCTACCGTGAAAAGGGAAAGATATGTGTGTCATATCTTACCCCATGCCCCCTTTAACGTACGTTAAGAAACGTCACGTTAAACACGGGTAAGTAAAACATAACTACGTTTAACGTGCCTGCCTCTCTGGGCATAGCTCCCCCTGTTTCATCCTCAGGGAGGTGCTCTGCACTTAGCTGCAAGGGAAGCCCTCTCAGCACTTTGACCTCCAACCAGGTAACTGACAGCGGTGCAATTTGCATCAATACAAAATGAATGGGCACAAATTGCACTGCAAAGAATTGCATGCAATTTCCCCCGTACCCCATTCTATACTGTGTGTATAGAAAGGGAAAAGTGCCATCTAGTGTACAGTTTATTCCAAATGTTGGAACTCACTTTAATACACATCCGGTCAAATGCAAAATCTGTATAGGTGTCCTGGTCCCGCCGATGATAAAAAAATCACGGCCACTGGAGGTGCTTATAGGACTGGGGGAGTAATTCTGGGGCGGAAATTATGTCAGCTTGGGGGAAAACTGCCTCTATATCTCCTCCAGCCCTGTGAGCACCTCCAGGGGCCGTGATTTGCTATCATCAGACAAACCGGGACACCTATGAAGATTTTGCATTTGGATATGTATTGTGAGATCTAATATGTTTAATAAACTGGCCACTAGATGGCGCGTTTCCCTTTCTATACCTACACACACTGGAGCAGTGGGGGAAATCGCATGCGTTTCGGACAGGAATCGCACCACATTCCTGTTCAAATCGTATATGATTCTTTGCAGTGCAATTTGCGCCCATTCATATGAGGTGCCATTGAGAAATAATGGCATCGTTGCACGTTGTGCTGAAATTCTGAATCATGGGACAGAACTGTGATCTGTAAAAAAGGCAGAAACCGTTCTGACTGGAGGGAAGATGGAGTTTGTGTCCCTGGAATAAAATCCATCTCTTTTCCTAGTAAAAACACCTCACCCAATGTAGTAAAACACTGGCTAGGTACACATTTAACCCTTTGATTGCCCTTGATGTTAAAGCGGAGTTCTACCCTGTAGAATATGTATGTGTGAGGACCTGGGGGGGTGGGAAGAGGAAGTAGGAAGTTATGAAGTGAAACTAAAAAAAGGTTCACAGGTTGTGCATTGCTGGCTGGGAATAAACAAGATTCATTTGACTATTCATCAATGCTTCCACAAAATCTACATGGTGACAGAAGTGAAATCGCTGAATCATCATGGCTCAGAATCTACGTGGCATACAACCCCTACTCTTTGATAATGACTTTGCTAACAACTGGGTGAAATTCAAAAGAGAATGAGATGTGTACAGCAAAGCAGGACTCTCAGACAAGTCAAAAAGGTACAAGCTTACACTCTTCTCAATTTTGCTGGTTCAATTTCACTAGATAAATATGCATCATTTCATTCTCATGACAGTGAGAACAGAGAGGATCCTGATGTCTTGATCAAGAAATTTGATGAGATATGCTTACCACAACGTAATGTGATAATAGACAGACATGTATTTAACATGATGGCTCAGAAACCTGATGAAGGAATACAATCCTATGCAGCCATACTGAGACTTCTGGCTAAATAATGTGATTTTGATGCACTAACAGATGAACTGATACGTGACAGGATTGTATGTGGTATCTACAATCATGCAGTTTGTGCTCAGTTGCTCAGAGAGAATTATTTAACACTGGAATCCTCCATCAGAATATGTACAGTATGTTGTTTGAACAGTCTGAAAAGGCCACTAAGGAACTATAAAGAGAGACAGAAGTGTTTGTGGTGCAACAGCACAAAAGGCAATGCAGCAACTGTAGTAGTGAACACGCTACTGAGCGCAACAAATGTCTGTATTTTAACAAAAGGCGTAGCTCATGCAACAAATGGAATAATTTTGCAAAATGTTGTAGGTCCAAGTCTCAAAATAGAGGCGTGTGGATGACACCATCTAGTCATACTAAACAACAAAATGTTTTTTTTTTTCATTGTGAAAGTGTGAACCTAATTGCAAATAAAGCAGAAATATTCACCACCTTCTCAACTGCATGCAACAAACATGTCAAGTTGAAAATTGCCACTAGTGCCAAATGCAATGTCATGCCCTTATCCACATTGCACAGCATTGACACCAAAGCTGAAATTGATCAGTTAAATAAAGTAAACCTGATAGCTTATGGCGGTCGAACAATTCAGATACTGGGAACTTCTACCTTGGAACTCTCAGGGGACAAGCTGTTATTCCACATTGTGGATAGAAATGTTAAGAGACTGCTAGGCTTACCAGACAGCATGCGTTTTAATCTAATTCAGCTCAGTCCAGAAGTACATGCAGTAAAACAACAGACTCCTGAGATGACCGCTTATGAGGATTTTTTTTAAACTGACACTGCTTGTAAGCTTCCAGTCATGTATCACATGCACTTAGATGAAACGGTACAGTGAGCCTACTATGTGTGCCCCTCAAAGGATCCCACTGGCTACAAAAGGCAAAGACTTGCAAGAGTTGGAAAGGATGACTAGCCTGGGCAGCAGTAGTCAAGAAAGATGGCACTGTCCGTATATGCATTGATCATGTGCAGCTCAATAAGGCTCTCCTGAGGCCTTATCACCCATTAAAATCTGTAGAGTAAGTGATCGCTGATATGCCACAGGGAGAGGTCTTCAGCATTCTAGATGCAAAATGTGGATTCTGGCAAATTCCTCTATATGAGGAATCATCATTACTCACAACATTTATGACTCCATATGGGAGATACAAATGCTTACGGATGCCATATGGAATTTCAACTGGAAGCAAAGTCTTTCAGACATGTATACAACAGCTCTTTGCTGGACATGTGAAAAAGTTGTGGATGATATCTTGATTTGGGGATCCTCTGTTGAGGAACATGACAAACAACTTAAATGCGTACTAAACCTTGTCAGAGGCATCAATATGCAGCTCAACCCTACCAAATGTCGCTTCAGGGTCTCAGAGGTGCCATATGTTGAACATGGACACCTTCTCAAGGATAAAGGTGTCAAGCCTGACCCAGAAAAATAAACCATACATCAGATGCCTGCCTCAGAGGACAAACATGGATTGCAAAGGTTTCTTGGAATGACCAATTATCTCTCGAAGTTCATTCATCACTACAGTTAGATAACATCTCCACTCCATCACCTTCTGCGCCAAGATGCCGACTGGTGTTGAACTGTACAACATGCTGTTGCTGTAGATACATTGAAAGCACAATTAACCAGTCCACCTGTACTACAGTATTTTAATGTGCATACGATGGTGGTATTGTTGCAGTTTGTCTTCAAGATGGGATGCCTGTGGCTTTTGCATCAAGAGCCCTCACTGAGACTGAAGCAGATTATGCTCAAATTGAGAAGGAATTATTGGGACTAGTATTTGCCTGTGTAAAATTCCATGATTATATCTATGGCCTCTCTGTGACTGTGGAGACGGATCATCAGCCACTCATAACCATACTGAGAAAACCTCTGCACACAACCAGCGAATGATGCTAAAGATTCAACGCTACCACCTGAATGTAATCTATGCTCTTTCACGTGCACACCTCCCCACTTCTGAAAACTCTGAAGCTATTGAGAATTATGATGCATTGGCTCTGGATGGGGCATTGTCATCCAGAAGGATTCAGGAACTAAAGCAAGAAACACAGGCGGATGCCACCTGTCAGTGCCTCATGGACATCGTTCTCAATGGGTGGCCTGGCTCCTTCAAGGAAATCCCACATGATATCCAACCATTCTACTCTGTGAGGGATGAATTGACAGTGGATGATGAATTAATCCTGCATGGTCAAAGATATGTAATCCCTCACTCTCTCCAGAAATTCTACTTGACACAGCTCCATCAAGGTAGTCCTGGCATTCATTCCACTAAGCAAAGGGCACGTGAAACCATGTTATGGCCCACTATGTACACTGACATTGAAAGGGAAGTTTCCAGATGTGCCCCCCACAATGCTCTATGACAGCACCAGATGAGAGAACCTTTAACTCTTCGATAAATACCTGATAGAACATGGTCTATCACAGCAGCTGACTTATTTGAGTGATCAAACAAGGATTAACTGGTCTTGGTAGATTTGTACTCTGCCTGGTGGGAATTTGATGTCCTCCCAAATACTTCCAGTAACACAGTGATCAGGACAGCCGATATTAATCTCCACACATGGAATTCCCGATCAATTGATGACTGACAATGCAACATCATTTTTAAGTAGAGATTTCAAGAACATTGCTCACCAATGGGATTCTAAAGAAATGTGCATGCAATGGTTCTGACGTTTATGGAGCCCTACTCAACCTCCACAACACACCTAGGGATGGCATGCCTTCTCCGTTACAACGTTTACAATCATGACGACCAGGACTCTGATTTCCATGGTCCTATCCCAGCTCCTGCCATGAGTTGAGACTGATGTTCAGGCTGCTTTATTTACACTCAGGCACAAAGGAAAGATAAGCCATGACAAATCAGCCAGACGCCTTTCTCCTCTGGAGCCTGGGCAGGTGGTGAGGATGGAGACAATCCGTGGGTTAGACAAACTGGCCATGGTTCACGGAAAGGCCTGTCAACCAAACAGCTATGTTGTCCATTCTGATGGTAGGACCTATGTAAGGAACCACCATCACCTCCTATAGGTACCTGAATCATACTGTACTGCCACTGCCCATGATCACTTCAGGACCCCAAGCACAGCCATCTGCTTTTTTTGCCAACTGACACTTCCAACAACGGGGGGAAAGATGTAGAATATGTATGTGTGAGGACCTGGGAGTGGGAACAGGAAGTAGGAAGTTATGAAGTGAAACTAAAAAAGGTTTACAGGCTGTTCACTGCTGGCTGGGAATAAAAAAGTTCTCCACAAGATTCATCTGACTATTCATCAATGCTTCCACAAAATCTACAAACCCAAAAGTGGAAGCTCTGCTTGTTTGCACCCTGCTCCCATTTGGCACCTTTTGTGAGGGAGGGGGAGCCGCTCCCACTTCCGTGTGAAATCTTTATGCGGCAATCTACAAAACTTACAGCTCCTTCCACCTCCTTCCTTCCGCTGCCTTCTGGGAGACACACAGGTCCCAAAAGATAGCGGGACCATTCAGAAAGCGAAGCACGACTTACACATGCACAGAAGGAAACTGGCTGTGAAGCTGCAAGGCTTCACTTCCTGTTTCCCTTAGTAAGGATACCAGTGCTTGCACCCGGAGCCCATGGATGGGTCGGCTTTGGGTGCCGACATGGCGGGCTCCCTGGACAGGTAAGTGTCCTTATAGTAGAAGTCAGCAGGCTGGAACTCCACATTAGCCCCTTCCCAGCCAATGTCATTAGTACAGTGGGAGTGCATATTTTTAGCATGGGTTACTGTATTAGTGTCACTGGTCCTCAAAAAGCGTAAAAAGTGTCAGTTAATGTCCGTCTGTTTGCCGCAATAACGCAGTCCCGCTATAAGTCGCTGAATGCCCTCATTACTAGCAAAAAATAAAAATAAATAAATCTATCCCATAGTTTGTAGACGCCATGACTTTTGCGCAAACCAACCCTATATACGCTTATTGGGATTTTTTAAAACAAAAATATGTAGCAGAATACATATTGCCCTAAATTGATGAAGAAATTAGATTTTTTACATTTATTGGATATAAGTAAAAAATATTGTTTTTTTCAAAATTGTCAGTCTTTTTTTTTATATAGCGCCAAAAATAAAAACGCAGTGGTGATCAAATACCACCAAAAGTAAGCTTTATCTATGGGAAAAAAGCACAAAAATTTTATTTGGGTACAACGTCGCACGACGGCGCAGTTGTCAGTTAAAGTAATGCAATGTTGTATCACAAAAATGACCTGGTCAGGAGGGGGGAGTAAACCTTCTGGAGGTCAAGCGGGTAATTTATTTTAGTTCAGGACTCTAAAAACATTCTCAGTTTTCAACATCATAGAAATTTTCAAATATTCTGAAAATGAAATGCGACAAATGGAAACATTGACAGCCTAGTAAACAAGCAGCTAGTCTACTCCAAAACCTGCAAATGGGCACTTGATAAATCCATCATGTGCACTGCCTCATGTAACGGCCGGGCGCTGAGGCAGCAATAGAATAAAAAGTTCTCACCGTGTCCATGGAAGTGGGAAAAATGCATTGCTTGGAAAGTGGTATTTATACCTAATACAAAAATGAAAAAAAAAAAAAAAGTTGTCAAAAAATAAAAGAGGGAAGCGACGGCAGAAACCATAATAACAGACAATAACTGCGGCTTCAAATGATATCCTGAGTGCTCTGTGTAATTTGTTTCCCAAACACACAGATACACATACACAAACATTACCTGTCTGGGAAAAAAAAGGGCAATCATGCTCTTTGTATGTAGTGCATGCCAATGCAGGAGTCACTGACAATTCAATTAGGAAATGAAATAGAAAAAAAAAAAACATTTATATTTAGACGTATCAAACTGCAAGAAAAATGAGCTTATATTATCCAGAAGGACCTGACTATTCAATTAAGCCAAGAATAACAAAAAAAATAGATTTTTCATTGTCTTCTAGCTAGAGGTTTATTATTCATGGATGATGGGAGGATTATAGTGCTTATGGCAGTAAGGGATGATGCAAAGGGTCACCGTGGTTGGAAAACGCTCAAGAAAACTCAATGTTCACTCTCTTGCCCCCTTCAGAATCCCCCCTATATACATATTTTCTGTGTAGTATTCTACAGACTAAATCAATTTTGTACTGTCCTAAATTGCGTATACACTAATTTACATGTCTCATTTTAATAAAAGACTTACAGTGTGGTATGCCTAACTATAATAGAGGGGCTGGCAGTGACCATATGCAAAATTGTATTTCTAATAGCGGCGGGGGGGGCCTCGACAGAGACACAGAGAGCTGACAGGCAGTGAGGAGAGGGTGAGGGGGAGAGAGGAGAGCTGCGGATGATGGAGGGACGTACGCTGACCACTGTAGTCAGGGCTAAGCAGCCCTGAATATCGTGGTCAGCACAGAGAGGGGGACATAGGAATTGCCAGGATCAGCCAGGTTTTTTACAGTTTAGAGAAGGGCAGATTACACAGCACAAGCACTGTGCTGTTTAATCTGATTTAAAGAACCAGGATCTCTATTTTTGTTAGGTTAACAAACACTTTAAGTTAATTTTCATGGCAAAGAGGGACTTTGAAATTAATTGCAATTCACTCTTCATAACATTATGGAGTACAGGCGGTCCCCTAATTACAAACATCCGACTTACAAACGACTCCTACTTACAAACGAAGGTAGACAACAGGAAGTGAGAGGAAATGTACCCCTAGGACGGGAAATTCACTCCTGTAAGAGGTATTATGGGAAAAAGGTGTCTCCACTGAAGCTTTATTACAAATCCTTATTTCCACAACAACCCAAAATTTTCAAAATCCAATTATCATTGGGACAGGAAGTGAGGGGAAATCTTCTGAACAAAAACATAGACAGCAAAACAAACATTACAGAGGTGATAACCCTACCCTATGCTATCCAAAAAATTTAAAAATAGTTTTTTGGCTGAAGCTACACTTAAAAAATGTACCTGTTTCCGACTTACAAACAAATTCAACTTAAGAACAAACCTACAGACCCTATCTTGTTTGTAATTTAGGGACCGCCTGTATATGCAAATTGCCATCATGAAAACTGAGGCAGCAGACTTTGTGAAAATGAATATTTGTGTCATTCTCAAAACTTTTGGCTATGGCTGTACTATGATTGTCAGCTCCATCTAGTGGTCATTTTACAGTATTTTCCTGTTATTTTTATTTTCACAGTTAGGATGGTAATACATTTTGACTACTAGATGGAGCCAACAAAATAAACATATTAGACAAAATAAAGGTAAAAATCTATAATGGCTGGGCGAATGCTTGCGACAGTTGTCTGGAAAGCTTTTATACATAGACCCCTTTGTGTTATTTCACAATGCATATTATCATTGCTCATTTGCTTTGCCTTGTAGCATAAGTACAAAAGACTTTTAGAATGTGTAGACCTGTTTTTCTTTTTTTCTCAGCTTGGCAGAGGAAGACAACATATTCTAATTATTCACATGTCTAGTCATATATTCAGTATGCTTACTTATTCTGAGATAAACTAAATATGCTCTCTACTGACCGCAAACTAAAATGTGCAGAAAAAATGAAGGTTTGAATATATTCAAACCACACACATGGGGAAATAATAAGCTCAGACACATGGAAATGGAGGTATTACATGGACATGATTAGTAAGGGAAGCCGGAGTAATGAGTGCCTTATTGCTTTGCTAGAGCAGCCCCCTGTGGTAACAACATGTAACATAACTTAACTGACAGAATGGGAAGGTAAATCATTTCCCAGTTAAATGCCTCATTTTGTAAGTTTTGGATTCAGCAGTTTTGGACAAAGGTTTTCTGATTTATAATGATATTGTTCCATCAATTTTTTTAAAACTAGAGTCAGTCCAAAATGGAATGATACACAAGAATTAATGCATGAGATAGCAGTGAGATTGAGGTAATACTGCATTTATCATATCCATATTTACAGTAATAGGGTATTTATTAACAAATCCAAAGCATAAGAATACAAAGCTCCCATGAGCAGGGCCCTGCTAACCCTCTTGTCTTGTATTGTAATTGTACTGTCTCCATTTATTTTGTAAAACGTTTTGCAAACTGTTAACTGTTAAGAATAACAATGTAAAAAATACAAAAAGTAATGCTTATTATTTTTATTGCTATTATTATTATTATTAGTATTAATATTTTGATTATTATTATGATGATGATGATTAGTAGTAGTATTAGTAGAAACGGTAGTAGGGGTCAAATGCTCCTCCATTACCAAAGCTAGTATTTTATCAGGGCTCTGATAGAGCAATGGAATGGCCAGGGTGTGATGTAAGGGCTGGTTCACGCTGGTCCAGCATGCACTTCGACTTTGAGAGCAGAAGTCGCATGACATGTCAAAATTAATGGTTCCCTGTGAGAGCCGTCTTAACTGGTCTGACTTGTGTCGGCCCGACTTTGAAAAAGGTTCCTGCAGTACTTTGGTCCGATTTGGGCACGATCTGAGCATGCAGCCCAGCAGGTCAGGAAAGGGGGGATGAGCAAGCGGGCCCCCTCATGCACCATACCAGGCCACATGTCCTCAACATGGGGGGTGTGTGCTTTGGGGTGGGGGTTCCGCCCCCCCGCCCTAAAGCACTTTGTCCCCATGTTGATGGGAACAAGGGCCTCTTCCCAACAACCCTGGGCAGTGGTTGTGGGGGTCTGCGGGCAGGGGGCTTATCGATATCTGGAAGCTCCCTTTAAGAAAAGGGACCCCAGGATCCCCCCCTATGTGAATGAGTATGGGGTACATTGTACCCCTACCCATTCACCCAAAATAAAAAGCAGTGTAGTGTTGCAAAAAACAAGAGCCAGTCTTTTATAAAAATGAAGAATGTCCCCCTTTGTAGATCCAATGTGTCTTCTTCCTCTGGTACCACCCCCAGTGTCTTCTTTCTCTGGTTCTGCCACCGATGTCTTCTTCCTCCGGCCTTCCCCCTCCTCTGATGTCTTCTCACTCCTCCGACTCAAAGGGCCTGGTATGGATCTCAGGGAACACCATGCTGTTTTTTTATAAATTTGGCATGATGTTACATCCATACCAGAGCCAAAGGAATTGTTTGGTCAAAGGACATGTCGGATCATCTCAAAGTCAGATTCCCATTCCTGAAGTCGCATAAAAGTCGGACCTGAATTCGCAGAGCAAAGTCGGATTGAAAAGCCACATGTCTTCCACGTCGGAGCAGTGTGTACCCGGCTTAAAGGTATCAATGGCAAAAGCGACAGAGGGGGATATTTACTAGCATTTACATTTCTTCAGTTGCTTCTAGTTTCTAGCATAGGCCAAAATAATCTCATACATCCCAGGATTCTTTGTGGGCATTTTTTCTTTCAACTGGAGGAGCAAAGAAAGGGATTTCTCAGCTAAACACACCCTTCTGCCTGCATGCCTGAGCTAAAGGCAGATTGATTCGTAGAAGTAAATTCTACATGAATCATCTGCCCTTACTCAAGATGGCCGTGGCTGAAAATGCTAGGGGGGACTTTTCAAAGTGCCTTTTCAACAAAATAAAGTATGGAGACATGGATGGATGGATGAGTTTGCTTTGAATAAAAAAAATTATTAAATAGCGGTTTGAGTTTATGGTGCTCAGATACAGTTTAGTTTCTCCTTAATAATTAATGTTTGGTAGAATAATATATAAATCATATATGGCTGGATCTTGAAGTATTGAAGTATATTAATCAGTGTTGGCCTGTTGGGTAACAAATGGACAACAACTATATACATATATCAGCTAGGGTATAAAATGACATCATGTGAGTTTGTACTTAATTAACCCTAAACAGAGTTTTATTTATTAAGTGTTCAATTAAAAATATGCATCGCTCTAAACTAGCACATATCTACCCCTCTGTCTCAACAAATTGTTGGAGACAATTCGGTAAATATGATTCCCTCTTCCACTTTTGGTGGAGCTGTACCAAACTCTTCAAATTCTAGATGGATGCAGCTCACTTTATCACTTCTATATAGGCCCGCACACCCGGTCCGATTATCGGTCAACAACGGTCGTCCAACAGCCTTGTTGGCCGAAAATCCAATCGTGTGTACGCACGATTCTACAGCCGATTACCAATCCACAGAAGTTGGACGATGAGACTAGAAAACTTGTGTTGACCAACAAGGCATTGGCCGATTGTTGGCTTGTGTGTACAGAAGTTTGCCAACAAAAAGTTGGAAGTGCAAACATGCATGCTCGGAATCCAGGAAGTGTTCGGACCTGTGTTCGTAATTCACAAATCACATTCACCTGAACTTCCTCGTTATACGCTCATAACACGTCACTACGTTCGGCTTTGTTGGCTGATTACTTGACTCATGTCAGTACGCTAGACCAAACCGCCGTCACCCAATTTGGTCAAGAGTTGGACGTTCGGTTGATCAACCATCGGCTTGTGTGTATGAGACTTAACTCACACCGCCTTCTCTCCCACCCTTCAATCTATATTACTAGGCATGAATTCACACCTTTGGCCTCCTAATTTGAAAACAATTGTGACTCATATTTTCATAGCAATTCGACTGGTCCTTGCTAGAATGGTCAACCATTCCAGATGACACACTCCTAAACCTTGTGGACATCTTTTCTAGAACAGGTGAAGCTGTTATAGCTGCAAGGGGTGGACCAACCCTATGGACTAAGACTGGGATGCCATTAAAGTTCATTACGTGTAAAGGCAGGCATCCCAATACTTTTGGTAATATAGTGTATATATGCATCGCTGTCATATTAAAGTTCAACTCCAGAAATGATTTACATTGCAAATATACTTTGGTCCAGTAGCCATGCATTACTCATACCTAATGGACCACTGGGTAACCTGGAAATCCCTGTAGCAGTTTGTGACCTTCCAGGTTCTGCTCGACTGCACATTGCTCACGGGGGGCTGCGCACTGAGCACTGCCGCCATTTATAATATGCCTTGTATTTTTTCACTAAATACAAGACATTCTCCATTTGGAAGAGGTGGAGAGGATTTGCAGTGATGTTACAGTCTCTACCTTGTCTAATAAGAGAACACCTTGTACTGAGTGAAAAAAAAGATGAATGGTAACAGTGCCAAGTGTGCGACATCCTGTGGTCAGTGTGCATAGAACCTGAGCAGGACCCAAAAGATAGTGACGATCACTGTAATGACGCTTACCAAGCAGTCCATCAGGTATGAGAAATACACACACTGTGCCAAGCTGGACTTATGTAAGTGTGCAATATAAATAATTCCTGAAGTTCAGCTTTAAGGAATTAAGGTAACATTTAGTATTGACAATGCACTTTGTCATAGCATAATCCGTGCAAGTATGGGGGTAACAGCTCATATGAAGTTACAGCAGACCTATTGGCAAATGTTCATCTAAAGCTGTGTTAAGAATCTTTCTGAGATGGATAAAATGAGAGAAACAAAAGAAGTGAATTACTTTTCCTCTTTTTTCCAGCAACAGAAATGTGTTTCTTCTTTTTATTTGAAAGCTTTATTATGATTTCCTTTCCAAGTTCTCTGTGATAAAACATCAGTAAGATGTGGAATGAGTTTTGCCAGGTAATTGGTCATTCTAAGAACTGTTTGCAGCACTCATTCGTTTTTGGGTGGTCTCCTGTTAGAGATTGCTGCAATTTTATCTGGATTTGGTTTTAGACCATGGATGACGTGGCTAAAACCCTTGACTTTGTCTGCTCAAGGTATGCATTTTTCTGCATAGAGTTAAACTATTTTTTCTGTTAATCTTTCAGGCATTGTTTTAAGACTGCAATATTATTCACAAGTTATGATTTAGTACTAATAAATCATCCAAATAAAACGCTAGGCTGTTGAGCCCTGTATATGTTTCAACTACATTACTTTAAAGAAGAATTCCAGACACACCATTGTTACAAAGTTATATTGGTATAGTTTGATGGACCCTGCCACTATGGGAAAGCGAGACAGGGTTCACACTTATGCCAAGTGCGGGGCTCTGGAGACTGTTTTCTCCAAGCTGTGTAATCCTGAATCAGGATCCAGAGTCTGAAGGTTTCAAAAAGGCTTGGGTGTAACAAAGCCTTCAATCCTGTGTCCAGGTCTTAGTGGAGACCTGCAGGTTGTGTGAGTGTGCAGGTGTGTGCATACTCATTATAAGGAAAGACCTGGCCAAAGCTCAGGGCTCCAATTTGGAGACAGGTCAGAGCTCCAGCCAGGGGATGGGTGTGAGTCCCCATCAGGAAAGGGGAGTGGGGCTCTAATCAGGAAACAGTACCCCATGTTGGAGAGACTCCATGTCCTTCAGACTGAGAAAGTTGAGGCAGCTAAGCAAGCCTGGAAGACAGAGAGAGTTTGGGAGACTGGGAGAGTAGGGATAACTTGGTGAGTCCAGGGTACTAAGAGAATCTAAGTCCTGGAGGAGTGAGAGAGCCCAGGGTACGAGGAGAAACCCTATTGAGAGGTCAGGAGTGGGTCCATGCAGCAGGGAGCGGTAACTATGGTAAATCATACACATGGAAAACTTCCTGAAGAAGAGTCTGTGTTAGGAGAAGCCCTATTGAGAGGCCAGGAGTAGGCTCATATAGCAGGGAGCTGTAACTATGGGCTGAGTAAGTCAGGAAAGCCCAAAGAGCCAGGAGAAGTAGGATGAGATGGTCTGAGGGACCAGTGACAAGAGCAGCACCAGTGATGGTTCCACCGCTTGCTTTGCCCACATCCTCCACCAATTGTTATATGGAGTTCAGTAAGCGATTGCCCACGCAGGGGTGTCAGCTTCACACAGCAAAACATAACAGAAAATGCAGATCCACCTCTGCTGCTCTCGTCACTGGTCCCTCACACCATCTCACCCAGCTTCTCCTTGCTCTCCGGGCTTTCCTGGCTCACTCAACCTGTAGTTATAGCTCCCTGCTGTACGGGCCTACTCCTGGCCTCTGAATAGGGCTTCTCCTAACACAGGCTCTTTTTCAGGAAGTTTTCCATGTGTATGATTTACCAACACTACCATGTGATTTGTATTGTTCCTACCTAGTTGTGCATGTGTGCAAGAAGTGGGAACTTTGCCTATTTCAATCACTCTATCTGATTCAGACATGCGTTTTAATTATACTTCAGCTGCTTCTTAAGCAATATTATTTGCTTTGCTTACTATATGATTGATGTCTTAATTAATTTTATTTTATTTTTTTTAATTTATATTATATTGTTTCAAATTCAATGCTGTAACAAATCAGTGAATGCACAGTGTTTAGTGCCTGTGACAAACTGTTCAGTAGGTTCACTTACTATTTTGCATTTGATTTTAGCGTTTGTACCTCGTGTAAACATTGGATTTGGTTTTGGGGACACATACTATAGTATAAATCTTTGAATCTTTTATTGCATTGAGGACTGAGCTACAGACTTTTATCCCCACATGTTGTCATTGACTTTCTCTCCAACATGTAGCAGTAGCAACTAGCAAGTTAATCACATTTTCTCCCTCCTCTTTAGATTTAAGGTGACTCAGAAGATAAGACCAACATGTTGTTTTAACCAAACAGAACTTTCAGCTTTACGAAATAAAACATGTTCCAATTGCATCAAAACAAAAGGTGTGAAAAGCCTTCCAGTTTATTTTTTTAAGGCCCTTTTCACACAGGCCATCCGATTGGGTCAGCCTGTCCATTTTCAGGCAGACCCGATCAAACCCTCCATTCTCCTCTATGGTCAGTCAGATGTAAACAGGCTTGTGTCCATTTACACCTGGCTACCTCCAATCCGATCCGGCAAAAACAAATGGAAGGGGGATCTGTTCCCCTCTGTCTGGTTGGATTGGATCGGAGGGCAGTCAGGTGTAATTGGACAGGCAGTCTGTTTACATCTGACTGCCCATAGAGTAGTCTGGACATGGACCTGTCCATAGAACAGTCCGGACATGGACCTGCCCATAGAACAGTCCGAACATGGACCTGCCCATAGAACAGTCCGAACATGGACCTGCCCATAGAGCAGTCCAGACATGGACCTGCCCATATAACAGTCCAGACATGGACCTGCCCATAGAACAATCCGGACATGGACCTGCCCATAGAGCAGTCCAGACATGGACCTGCCCATAGCACAGTGCGGACATGGACCTGCCCATAGAACAGTCTGGACATGAACTTCTCCACTCAGCTCAGCAGGGGATCAGTGGACAGATTCCCTGCTGAGCAAAACCGGATCTGGCCCGTGTGAAAAGGGCCTTAGAAAACAACCACAACCTGTGTGAAAAAGCCTGTTCCCTGCAAGCTTGTTGTAGAGAAGGACCCTTGCACCTGTTTGGAAGCAGTGGTCTCTTTGTAGAAGTCCAACATACCCTATGCCAAGCCTTTACTGGAGCTTTCCAACAAGCAGGGCACATGTGATTTTCTGATTGCATTGACATATATCTGATTTAGCAGGAAGCATGTTGAACCTCTGCGGAGAGACAACTATTTCCACACAGAAAGGAAGGGTCCTTGTCTGCTGCATGCTGGCAGGAGACAGCCTTTTCTAGTCAAGCTGTGGCCACTTTTTGAACAAAATGAATTGAAAGACTTAGCACACCTTTTGCATTGCAATGGTAAAAAACAGTTCAGTTAGGCTCTGAAGCATGTTTTACTAATCTGAAAAGTATAAACCAGTGTTTCTCAAACGAGGCACCTGTTAAAAATTATGGACAGTCTAGGAGCACCGCATTATAAAATGTAAAAACTATTCTAATAGTTTTACATAATGCAGCAACATCCCCAAGTCCAAATAGGACATCCAACGTTAGAGGTGATTTATACTTCCACGGCAAATACACTTTTGCAAACTGGTACTGAGTAGTATGCCAATGTTTCTATTCTCCCTCAGTTTTTATCGATCACTCAGCTAATGTGACCCCAACGCTGATGGAGAGGGGCAGAGGAGGGTCAAACAAGGATGCTGTGCAGGCGACTGACATCCTCCTTATCAACTGATGCTACCATTGGTCGTTAGGACTCTGACAGCTAGAAGGTTGTAATGGTGCACAATGAAAACCTGTGACTTAGTTTAACTAAAAGGCAGGCTTCATCCACACACCGGCTTGTATACAATTTTTGGGGAATTTTTAGGCATTTTGCCAAGGCACCCCTAAAGAAACGTCAAGACACCTCAGTGTGCCTGGGACCCCGGTTGAAAAAGGCTGGTATAAAGTGATTGTAAGGTCTCGTTTTTTTTTTAAATAATAAACATTTTATACTTACCTCCTCTGTGCAGTGGATTTGCACAGAGCAGTCCGGATCCTCCTCTTCTCGGGTCCCTCTTTGCTGTTTCTGGCCCTTTACTCCTATCGAGACCCCCCACAGTCCCCAGCTTCCTATGGGGGCATCTGAGCCAAGTCAGAGCTCCGTGTATCCATTCAGACATGGTGCCCTGACCCGACCCCACCCTCTCTCTCCCCTGATTGGCTGACTGACTTGATTGACAGCCATTGGAGCCAATGGCGCTGCTGCTGTGTCTCAGCCAATCAGGCGGAGTGTTTTGGGTGGCTTAGACATTTGTGGATTTCGCTGGAGAGAAAAGGGGCTCAGGTAAGTAATTATGGGGTGCTGGGGGGGGGGCTGCTACACTCAGAAGGTTTTTTATCTTAATGCATAGAATGCATTAAGATAAAAAACCTTCTGCCTTTACAACTCCTTTAAACTAACTCAGTTCAGCTAATCCTACTTAACAACTAAATAACTAAAGGCATTAAAGGATACGTCCACCCTAACACTAAAATCTCTACACCTACAGACATCCGCAATCTAACACTAACCTATCTAGTCCTGTAAAGAAGAAATCCGCATACATACCTTTTTTTGAAGCTGATCCGACCCGATCCCACACTGAGCTGTCAGCTGCAGCTTCGCTGTGTATGCGGGTGCAGAGGACACATCCAACAACAGAATCCCCATAGAAACTCTATGTGTGACGTCACTTCCTATTCATTTCACAGCCGTTGTCGGCTGTATCTTCTGCAGAGCTTCCGCCGCTGGAGATCGGAAAGGATCGGCTTCAGAAAAGGTATGTATACTGATTTCTTCTTTATAGGGCTAGTTGGGTTAGGCTTATATCGTGGATGTCCGTAGATGTAGCGATTTTAGTGTTAGGGAGGGCTTACACTTTAAGGGCCAGTTCACACCATTGAAACGCAGTCCAGATGCGTTCCGGATGCTTTTCTGTATGCGCGCTTTTGACACGCTTTTGGTGCGTTCTAGTGAGTTTTTGATGCGTTCCCGTGCGTTTTTGATGCAGTCCAATGCAGTTTTTCCCCCTTTTTTTCTTTACTTAAAATAAGGACATGTGAGTTCCAGTGCATTCCAGTGCGTTTTTTGGTGCGTTCCGGTGTGTTTTTGATGCATTTTACCGCGTTCCAGTACAGTTCAGTGCAGAAAAAATTCAGCGCATTCTATTTTTTTTTCTGGACCTGGAACGCACTGGAACTGACTGCACTGGTGTGAATTAAGCAATTGAAAGCCATATAACCTACTTTCCATGTGTTTTTTATGCAGAAAAAAATGCACTGGACTGCATGTGGTGTGAACTGGTCCTTAAGAGTCCTTTGAGATAAGCATTCCCACCAGATCCACAGGTCAGTTTTCAGGCAGAACTAAACAGAAACTCAATGTAGGCCAATGGCCAGGCAGATGTAAATGGAAGTGCGTCCATGGATACCTAACCTCTGTCTAGTCTGTCTAGGTCCAAAAAAAATTGGAAAATATTTGCATTTATTTACATTTTTTGGACCTAAAGGTTATGTATTGGAGGTAAAAGGATGTAAACAGATGCATGTTTGTTTACATCCACTTGCCCATAGATGTAACCGCTTAGATGAACGGTTGCATGCGAGCAGCAGCGATGCTGGCGATTGATTTGTACAGACTACAAATCTGACAGCTGCAGTTGTTTGCACAAAGTGTGTGCAGGCAGCATTCACAACTCTCGGCAAGAATCTACTGATTCCTGCCAGTGGTCGCTCCTAGCCTCTGTTACTTGCCATGTGAATATGATTGAAGCCTTAACCGCTTGCCGACCGCTGATCGGCAATTGACGGCGACAGTGTGGCGCTCCTGCGCAAATCGCTGTCATATGACGGCGGCTGCGAGATCGCGCCCAGTGAGCACGCGCGCGCTGCCGGAGGCGCGCCCGCGCGCTCACTGTGTCCGGGGAAGGCCAGGGAGCGGGTGCGGCGGATTCCGGCGGGTGGGCCGGCCAACCGCGATGCCCCCCCCCCCCCGGAGTGAAAGAACGGAGGTCCGTGTAAGTAAACACGGACCTCCGTTCTGTGAGAGGGGGAAGGGCTGTGATCACAGCCTTCCTCTACATGGAAGCTGTGATCGCTTCCCTTCCCCAGCTAGGGCAGTCCCCCCACAGTAAGAACACGCCCAGGGAACACAGTTAACCCTTAGAGCGCCCCCTGCAGGTTAACCCCTTCACTGCCAATGGCATTTGCACAGTAATCAGTGCATTTTTATAGCACTGATCGCTGTATAAATGCCAATGGTCCTCATCATCCGTAAACACGACCACTTTTGCTCAAACCAATCAATAAACGCCGATTGCGATTTTTTTTATCACAAATATGAGGAAGAATATAAATCGGCCAAAACCGATGAAAAAAAATGTTTTTTTTATATTTTTTTTTTGGATTTGTATTTTAGCAAAAAGTAAGAAATTTGGGTTTTTTTGCAAAATTGTCGCTCTTCTTTTGTTTATAGCGGCAATCAGAAATGACGCAGCGGTGATCAAATACCACCAAAAGAAAGCTCTATTTGTGGGAAAAAAAGGACGCAAATTTCGTTTGGGTACAATGCCGCACGACCGCGCAATTTTCAGTTAAAGCGACGCAGTGCCGAATCTCAAAAAGGGCTCTGGTCCTAAAGGGGGAAATCCTTCCGGGGCTGAAGTGGTTAAAGCAGTTATAAAAACTAAGCCTGAAAAAATTCTCAGGAGAATCAATAAGGATTAACAATATAGCCAGATATTTGGTGTTCACACATAATGACCATATTATCACTCTTTACACAGCTCTCCTCACCTGCCAATCAATGGTTCATATTCCGCTAGACTTTCTGCTTCATTGTAGAACAACAGAAATGAGAAAGGGGAGAGCACACAGTGACATAGCAGTCTATGGAAAGAAGTGACACAAAGGATATCAGAAAAATACAGTAGGGTTGGATTACGTAAAGTCAGGTCAAACTCATCTACCTTCAGTACAAGGCAGCACAATATAGTATTTCCTGTGCATAAAGGCATAAAAAGATTTCTAGTTTCTGCCAAGGCTGCAGTATTTACTTTCTATTTACTCCTGCCATTATATTGAACCTTACTGCCAGAAAAGTTAAAATGAGATATTTAGTCTTCATACTTTCATTTTTTTTATGTCGCTTTGGCTATAAATAGTCTGTTTAAAGAGAATGATGTGACCATTCAAACCCTGCTGCAATTGAAAGTGATGCATTAACGAATGCTTGTCATTTTTTTCCAGCAAATTTAGCTGGTTTAGTGAACAAAATTAAGAGTTTCCACTTCTTGGAAAATTTCACCATTAGCAAAATCTGTATTTTGGTGGTCTGTGCTGCCTATGCAGACCCCTAAAGAGTTGACAGTAGAGGTTCCTGCTGAAAAAACACTCAGACATGGGATAGGTGTACATCTCCCTAGTGTCTTCATAGCAGTGGAGTACCTGGGTGGAGGGATTACAGCCATGTAGGGGGTGATTTTAGACCGCACTGTTTACCTGACGCATATTGCTGCTGTTACCTATGGCTTTGCAGGTCCTGCAGCACCACCCCTGGAAGCCCTGCCAGACATCAGATACAGAGATGGCAATGGGTAGAAAAATGCTTTAGTAAGCGATTACTCGGGTCTGATGTGTCACATGACACCGCTGAAGTTCAGGACTTCCCTCACTCTGCCGGATGCAGTGACGGGACAAGGTCATCCAGTGCCCTGGGAAATTAAGCCAAACTGTGCCCCATCACCCTTCCTTATGTGTGAGCTTAGGGGATGCTACCCCCAGCAGCTATCCGCTTGTCAAAATGCCTTGTATCAGAATTGTGGGGGCAAAGGAGTTTTGCTAGTTTAGGGTTTTGCTGAAGTATAGGGTTGTTTACTGCGGGAGAAGGAATTTTACTTAGGGAGATGGTGTCACGTACCTGGTGGATGAGTCTGATTTATGCAGTGGGTGACCTCCCTTACTACCCTGACTCGGGAACCCCTGGTAGAGTAGACAGGTTGCCCCGGGAGTGCAGGATGGCACGAGGGTCGGACTGGGTCACTGGTGTTGGTAGAAGTCCGTTGGTGCACTAGTGCACTTGAAGAATGGTCGTACAGGCCGGGTCGTGAAACAGGCTGGCAGTCCGGTACAAGAGGAGCAGGCAGATCGATGGTTGGGTTCAGGCAGGGTCGTCAACAGGCGGGCAGGCAAAGTACAGAAGGGCTAGCAAGAGAGTGGTCGTAGGCAGTCCAGGGGTCGGTGCAGGCAGAATTCAGCTAAGTCAGGCAAACCGGGTCACAGGAACAGAGAATCGGAGTAGAGGTTGCTCAGGAACACACACTACACACTGTAGATCAGACAGCACTTGCTGCAGGGCGTGCACAGCTGAAATAGAGCCGTTTGGTGCAGTTTCCGGCACGTGCGAATGCGCAAATAGTGCTAACAAAAGTCCAGCAGTGCAGGATTTCCTCTAACAGATGGAAACATTTTTGGCCATTTATTGTCAAACTTGGCCCTTTGATGTCCCCATATAGTTATGACTGCTTGTTTGTTGCCCACATTTTGTCATATCTGTGCATTTTTTCACAAATAGTTGTTTTCTGCATGCGTATTGTAGCGATTGCCTTTTTGCTGTCTGCGAAAAATAATGCTTGAGTGATTGCTGCCTCTAATTAAGATTAGTCAATTGATGGTCATTGGGAAAATGCCCCTCACATTGGTGGTGATAAGAGTAAAGAATGCACCCCCTTACAATGGTGGTCAGAATCACACCCTTGCAGTCATGCTGCTGGTACTGCCAAGTGGTGTTAGACCTGGAACTATGTAGGCACCACCAGATAAGAGGTCAGATAGCTACAGCTCAAGGAACCCCTAGCCATCCCTGGATGAACCCTAGGGTTCCACAGAACCCTGGTTAAGAATGGATTGCTTAGAAATAAAAGGCTTCAATTTTAGTTTATTTAGCATGCAAATATTTGCCCCTTTTCCACCATATCTTACACCTCTGTTACGGCCCTCAGTTTTATTTTTTACCAACATAATAATATATCAAACATTCAGATAAAGAAAATCATCACTATTTCCATTTGATTCTGTCCATTATTAGTATCTATTCCATATATATATATATATATATAAAATATATTTCATAATTACTACTGAAAATGATGTTGACATAGAGGAGCGTGGAAGGTGTTAAAAAATAATCCATATTTTTTTTCGACTGTCTGCAGTCTAAGGCTGGCTGTAGATTATTCCTTTATATTCTGTTGAGCAGTAGTGGCTTTTGCTCTATATTTTTGGGGGGCGGCAAACAAACCTGTCCCCCTTACTCGCACCACCGCCACATTCCCCCCTCCCCCCGGGAGACAGATGGAAAGAGGCAATCAGAGGACTTACCGTAAGGAGGCAGATGACGAGGAACTGGGGTAGGGCTGCTGCTCCTCACTCCAGCTTCTCCTCCTGGCCGAACAGGCGTTGCTTCTCCTCTTGGCTGAACAGGAAGTGGGTCCTGAGATACGATTGACCGGGAGTCCTAAGACTCCCTGGCCAATCGGGTCTCAGGACCAGTTTCCTGATTGACCGGGAGGAGAATCAGGAAGACAATATATTAATATATATTAATTAAGTATTGTCACACAACTGGGTGGGCTCAAGGCACAGTGCTCTGTGCCCTGAGGCCATCCTTTTTTAAAGTCAATTAGAGCCTTGGGCTCTAATGATGTGCTTAAAAAAAAAACCCATTGAAATCCATGCGTCTGGCGCCCTGCATGTAGATTAGGGGCCACGCGCATGGATTAGGGGGGTGGCGCCCCTGCGCCCCTTATGGACGGGCTGCCACTTCTGTTGAGTTTGAACAGCCGGAGGTGGATCAAAATTTGGCCAGTTCAGGAGCCATCCGTGGCCAGTTTAACACATTTGTTGCAGGATCCAAATCGCTGACCACAGTGGGGCTGTAGAGAGTGAGATTAGTTCAACTTATGCCGTTGTGACTACCGCATCCATATTACCATGCCATTGCCCGACTCATGACAATTTCCCTTAAATTCCTGACCCGGGAACAGATGGACAGAAAGAGAGGGGGCACCTTTTCAAGCTTAGGAATAAAAACTTGAAATAGGTTATAAGTCTTTATTGTAGCTGAAATAATAACAGGCTTCAATACCTTCCATGCCCTTTGGATGCATTGCTTTTCCTATAGACAATTAAAATTAAAAAAGATGCAAAAAATGCTCAGAGCAAGTATCTGAAAAAAGGTATGGTGGCACATTTTAACAGTCATTTATATGTTTTCAGTAGTATGAGCTCACAAGTCTCATGAATATTTAAATTGCTAAAGGAAGTCAGCATGCATTTAATCAGAATTTAACAATTAACAAACAAGCATTAGCTATATATGTTAAAGGAAACCCCCATAATACTCTTCTCGATCCTACGGTCTCAATACTGTAAATTATTCAAACAACTTCTTAGTAGCTGCAATATTAGAATGTGAAATAGAAGAGAACAAAGCAGTGAATAGTGATGATCAAATTGGGAGAATTGCAGATTCATCAATTTTTGATTTCTCAAAATATTTCCATGCAGGTCTGTCTGATAAGAAGAGAATCACGCAATTTAGGAATTCAGGCAATCATAATTCATGAATTGTATAATTCCCTGTAGATTAGACAAATCTACACATGTATATTCAGATAAACCATTAAGTTGATTCACCTGGTTTCTAACTGATGCCCTTATCACTAGCTTGGAATTTTTTTTTGCATGAAGAAAGAAAGATAAAACTCAAAAACAACCTCATACAGTTATCACAAATGAGAATGGCTAAACACACAACTTTTAAAAATGTAATGATTGCTTAGACAAATGAACACTTGAAGCAGAGTGTCCATTTAGTCAGCATACCCCGATGCATGAGCAGGCCCCTTTAATTTCCTTCTCCATTTAACCTTCTCTTCTCTATTCAGATAATGACCACCTCTATGACAAAATAACACCCATGTCCTTCCCCAACCTAGCCACTTCGGCCTACAACAGTTCACTGTCATCCTCCCTGGACACACTTGCACCCTTTACTACACACATAATTAGGCCCTGACTGCTACAACCTTGGTAATTTGATGATACTAGAAGTCTCAAAAAAAGCAGCCTCACTCTTGAGCGTTTGTAGCATAAGACAACGTCTTAGCAAGACTTCTACCAATATAAATCTGTCCTCCAAAAATATAATTCCTGCCTCCACATTGTCAGACAGACCTATGTCTATTGTCAGTCTCATTAACATTCTTTCACACAGTCCCCATGAACTCTTTTCTACTCTTAGCTCTCTACTTCATTCTCCACTGCCTTCACCCACTAACTCACTTACTGCCCTGGAGATTGGTAATCACTTAAAAAATAAGGCCGGCCATAGATGGAGCAATTTTCTTTCCTGCAATCACAGGCTGACTGACCTTGTTGATGGCAGAATCCCTCCTGCGCTCTTACGGAGCCGTTGGGGGGTAGCGGAGGAAGCCTTCCCCGCCAGGAGAACACAGGGATTATTGCTAGTGGCTATAACAGATTCTAGCAATAATCACATGTAAAATATGATCAACTGGCCAACTTGGGTACATTGAGGCTGCCCATACATGGTTTCAATCTCGGTTGGTTCAGCAGGAAGATTCATACCGTTTATGGCTTGCTTATGACTGACACAATGCATGATGAGATCTCCCCCACCTAACATTCCATGTGCACCGGTACTCTCAATAATTTCTACATTTAACCCTGCTACTATAGAGGAGTTTGCTCAACTTTTTTGTAATGAACAACTCACCACCTGCACCCAGAACCTGTTCCATCACAAATATCCTCTGGCTTTATCCTACACTCACTAACTGACATCTGCAATCTCTTTGTCTCTTCTGGCATCTTTACCCAACTCTCTAAACATGTGCAGGTCACCCCCATACTTAAAAAGCCATAGCTGGATCCCAACCAATCTTAACAACCTAAGAACCATCCCACTTAGGATAACCTGCACGATTGCCTTCAATCTGGATTTCGCCTGCAACACTCCACAGAAACTGCTCTCCTAAAACTCAGTAATGATTTACTAATGGCTAAAATCAATGGCCACAATTCTGTAATCTTACTCTCGGACCTCTCTGCTGCCTTTGATACAGTTGACCACCCGCTCATCCTCAAAAAACTTAATTTCTTTGGTCTCTGTGACTGTACTCTTCATTAGTTCTCATCTTACCTATCCCACCACACCTCCAGTGTGACTTATAATTCTACCTCTTCCTCTCCTCTTCATTTTTTTCATTAGGGTCCCCCAAGATTCTGTACTTGGACCTCTCGTATTCTCAATCTACACCTCCTCCCTGAGTCAGTTTTTTTTTTTTTTTTTCAAATGTAGAATTGTGTTAGCCATTAAAAGTGTCAGATCCGTATTTTGGTTCTTTGAAGTGATAGTGCTTTTTGGAGAAAAATTGAATACATGTAACACTATGCTCCCTACACACACTTAATACCACTTAATACATATAAAGAAAGATAGCAGCCGCTTATATAGATGAAGGTCCGTTAATAGTGATATCCAAAAATATTTTGCATAGCAGCGCTCTAAATGTTCATTTATCAAAGTATCAACAAACTAAAATATATATAAACAGTCCAACAATAGTCCCGAAGTGATGAAGAAGCTGCCCAAGTATATAAGAAATTTTCTCCAAAGGGTTAACGGGAATCTTCACACAGCACCACACGTGTTCAGCAGAGAGCCTCTCCCCATAGGTATTCAACTCACCGTAGAGTATGGCCTCACACTCTTATGTTTGTCAGTCTGGCAGTTTGCAATCAAATGGTTAACTCCCAGAGACAGCACTCACAGATGGCTTACTCACATATAGGGGAAAATAGAAAAACTCCAATAGTGCAGCATTGTTTAACCACCTCCCACCCGGCCACTGTACATATACGGCTGGGTGGGAGCTTCCCCGTTCTGACAGGACGTGTATACACGTCCTGCAAAACGGGAGCTCACAGCGCGGCCTTGCGGCGCGCTGCGGCTGGATCCTGTGATCATTATGATCACAGGATCCAGCTGAGCAGAGATCGGGATACGGGCGCAGTGACTGGCCCTCCCGATCATGTGACGGCTGTGTCCAATCACAGCCGTCACATTGTAAACAGAGATGAACGTCTCTGTGACAGTTCTCCCCCCGCCGAGCTCAGTGAGAGCTCAGTGCGGGGGGAGGGGGGAATCTGCAGCAATATGACAGCTCTCTGTATGATGAGGATTTCATGCAGAAAGCTCTCACAGATCACCCCCCACACAGTGCACCAAGCACACTGATACCCCTGTCCCCATACACATAAGTGTCCCCATAAAACAGTCTCCAAAACATCTGTATGTCCCCAATCACATCTGTCACCATACACAAAACATCTGTCACAGTCCCCAAAACATCTGTATGTCCCCATCACATCTGTCACCATACACAAAACATCTGTCACAGTCCCCAAAACATCTGTATGTCCCCAATAACATCTGTCACCATATACAAAACATCTGTAACAGTCCCCAAAACATCTGTATGTCCCGAAAACATCTGTCACAGTCCCCAAACATCTGTATGTCCCCGTCACATCTGTCACAGTCCCCAAAACATCTGTCTGTCCGCCAACACCAAATAAACTCCGATTTGGGTTATTTTTACCAAAGAAATGTAGCAGTATCATTTTTGGTCAAAATTTATGAAGAGAAATTACTTATTTGCAAAATTTTATAACAGAAACTAAGAAAAATGCATTGTTTTTGAAAATCTTCAGTCTTTTTTTAATTTATAGCGCAAAAAATAAAAAACCCAAGGGTGATTAAATACCACCAAAAGAAATCTCTATTTGCGTGAAAAAAATTATAAAAATTTCATATGGGTACAACGTCGCACGACCGCGCAATTGTCATTCAAACTGCAACATCGCTGCAAGCTGAAAATTGGTCCGGGAAGGAAGGGGGTTTAAGTGCCCAGTATTGAAGTGGTTAAAACGTAAGATCATTTATTAAAAACTCATGCTATTGCACTTACAATGTAGCAATGTAGCAATGTTGACAGACAGAGAGCTGTCACTTGGCTGGTGTATGGTGTCCAAGCACAATTACAGTATCTCACCAACTCGGAGCAGGTCCCTGGCCGTGTCACACATGGAATGCTTATCCAGAGGTTAAGGGTACAGCACCCCTGTGGGTGGTACTCACGCGGTCGGGCTCTCAATCAGTGCCAATGCAGAGCACTGAGAAGTCGGCCTGGGCGGCATTTTCCTAAGTCCCGGATCTTCCTGTACATCCTTCCCCCTACTCGACCAATACAATTGCTTCTCCTCTCAGTCAATTGCGCTCCCCCCGCTTCCTGAGGAGAAGCAGGAAGACAATAGCGAATATTAATTTGCTATTGTCACACAACTGGGTGGGCTCGGGGCACAGTGCTTTGCGCCCCAAGCCCACCCTTTTTGAAGCCAATTAGAGCCTCAGGCTCTAATCACATGCTTCAAAAAAAAAAAAGCCCCATTGGAATCCATGCGTCCGGTGTATGCCAAAAAAGAAGGAAAACGGTTTGCTGTAACTGCTTACAAAGTTTGAGTTTGAGTTTGGCTTCAATTTGTTAGTGTATCTATATCTGACCAAAACAATAAGGGTATACTCCTTTGTCACATCCGTAAATATAACTTAGAACAAAAAAAAAAAATGGACCAGATTTTAGAGGCATAATAGAACGCATAATTTTAATGAAATCCATGTTTTTATGGATATACAAATTCATAAAAACTCATAAAGAGCAAGTGTTAATAAAACATATTCACATACAAATGCATTGAACGGCTAGTATAAGCCAAAATTTTTTTGACAAGAATATTATTACATGCTATAAGGTGAATGAGCCCATATGTGTCAACGGGTTTCGCTGATCTGCTTCCTCAGGACACACAAAAGGTGGTGGTGGGGGGGGGGGGGGGGAGAAAC
>BLSH010375649.1:1300282-1312390 GCA_018402905.1 Glandirana rugosa
TTGTAGCAGTTAGAACCCCTTCCCCTTACAATCTTCATAATCGTCGAAATCTATGGATCACAAAGAGGGGGGGTGGTGGAAAACACACAGGACTCCTTCGTCTAGTCGCTTTGGGCAACTGCGTGTGCCCGAGTAAGTGGAATATCGTACATTGTTATAAGAACAGTTGTTTAAAACCGAATATGATCGGTAAGTTAAACATACACCTATACAAAATAATTGTGAACGAGAAATACTCAAAAATACTTAAACATATAGGTATTTCTATACCTAAAGTAATTTTAATACGCATCGCTGATCTGCTTCCTCAGGACACACAAAAGGTGGTGGGGGGGAGAAACACTAGGTATCTAAAGCTGCTAATACTTCTAACATTCCCCTTCCCCAAGATTGACGATGTTGGTATCTAATGTGTAGACTCTCTAAGGCTTCATTCACGCGGCTGTAAATAATTTACTGATGTCATAACACATGTGTTTTCTAGGAGTAAAGTTGCTGTGTAATGATCAGTAGAATACTTGTGTATAGATGCTTTTAAATGTGTAAAGATGCGTAAGCGTACATAATTTGTTTTTATGATACTTCACTTAGACTTCATTTACACGTATACAAATGCACATACATGCGTTTCTACACGTAAGCGCATGTTCTTAGACACAGATTTTTGGATTCTGTGTTGCAGATCTGAATGCAGTGCATATTTACGCACTTGTGTGAATGGCTTCATTGAAATCAATGCAGCTTTTTTTAAGATCTGAACCAAGCCTATTTCTAACATTTGTTTAGAAGTTACAATCAGTATTTTTTGCTAGAAAATTACTTAGAATCCCCAAACATTATATATATATATATATATATATATATATATATATATATATATATATATTTTTAGCAGAGACCCTAGAGAATAAAATGAAGATAATTCATGTCACACCGTATTTGCGCAATGAGCTTACAAACGCATTTTTTTGGGAAAAAATACCCTTCATTGAATTAAAAAATATGAAAACAGTAATGTTAGCCCTTTTTTTTTGTATAACCTGAAAGATGATGTTACACTGAGTAAATAGATACCCAATATTTCATTCTTTAAAATTGCGCACGCTCGTGGAATGGCGACAAACTACGGTACTTAAAAATCTCCATAGGTGACGCTTTAAAATTTTTTACAGGTTACCTATTTAGTTATTGCTCTCACTCTAACGTTTGCGGCGATATCTCACATGTGTGATTTGAACACCATTTACATATGTGGGCGTGACTTGCATATGCGTTCACTTCTGTGCGCAAGCTTGGAGGTAGGGGGCATTTAAAAAAAAAAAATTCCCTTATTTATTTTATTTTTTATTTTTACACTGTCCCTTAAAAATTTTTTTTTTTTTTGATCACTGTTATTCCTATTACAATGAATGTAAACTTTCCCTGTAATAGAAAAAAGCATGACAGGGCCTCTTTAATGTGAGATCTGGGGTCAAAAAGACCTCAGATCTCACATTTAAACTTAAAAGCAACAAAAAAAAAAAGTAATTTTTAACTTATACAAAAAAAAGGGCCCTTTAAGGCCGGAGGGCAGAAGTGATGTTAGACGTCACAGAGTCGAGTGGGGGCCATCTTGCCCTCACTCAACTTCCTGCCCATCCCTCCAGCACATCAGATTGTTTTCGCCATTACCAGGGGGAAAACGACCGGGAAGTGGCAGGAGGGGGGGCACCTCCCCCCGCCGCCCATAAAAATGATCCCGTGGTGAAACCACCACCGGGACCACCTTTATCTGAAAGAGGATCACCTGCTGCCATAACCACGGTATATAACGTCAAAGTGCCGACGTACATATACAGTGGGCGTTCCGGAAAACACTTGTATATGCACTTTTTTACGGCCGTAAATGAAGCCTAATACAGGGAGTATGTTACTGGCCAGGTCACTGGGTGAAAACAGAGGGGAAAAGCCTAAAAAGAAAAACTAATGCAGTCCCAGCATCCAAGGATTGGTAAGCTGCAATATATTACATTTTTGGTTTTGGGTTTATTACTGCTTTATTATTGTAAAGCTCTGAGCAAACTGTTGGCGCCTTATAAATCCTGTATAATAATAATAAATGTCATTTGTATTGAGAAGATGCAATCTTTTCACACAATCCGTAATGAAATATGATTGTATATTAAAAAATACCAAGAAATAAAGAATTTATTAAAAAAAAAAGTACAAATAATACTGAGAGATGCCAAATGATTATATATAGATGCTATGAAAATAATGACAAGATTTATACAAATTTAAACATGTAATTAGTAGTTTAGGCCAATAGGAAAAAAAAGTAATCTAAAAATGTTTAATTCTAAATTCTGGTATACGTCAATTTCTGAAATACTCCAATAGATCGGGTAAAATGAGCAAAGAAATGAAGGGGTTAATTTACTAAAACTGGAGAGTGCAAAATCTGGTGCAGCTCTGCATAAAAACCAATCAGATTCCAGGTTATCAAAGGTTAATTGAACAAGCTGAAGTTAGAAGCTGATTGGCTACCATGCAGAGCTGCACCAGATTTTTCACTCTCCAGTTTTAGTAAATCAACCCCTATGTGTGAGGTTATGTAATGCATATATGATGCTGTGGTATCATAAGAAAGAAAGGAGAGTACAAATGTTAATCTGATATTTGTTCTCATGTGTTACCTCAATAATATGTCACATAAACCTACTTTATATTTTATTTAATATGGAAGCAGTACAGATAGCAACAATGAGGTGCAAAGCACATTGATTTACTAAAACTGGAGAGTGCAAAATCTGGCGCAGCTCTGCATAGAAACCAATCAGCTTCCAGGATTTATTGTTCAAGGTTAATTGAAGAAGCTAAAGTTAGAAGCTGATTGGCTACCATGCACAGCTGCACCAGATTTTGTCCTCTCCAGTCTTAGCAGATCACCCCCAAAGTATGTATCGTATTTGTTTCAAGGTGCAAACTTTTTTTTTAAATAACTATGCTAGAACATAGTATAGTTTAACCACTTCAGATCTGCGCTATTGCCAAAATACGGCTCCAGCGCGGATCTGAAATGCCGGGAGGACGTCCATGGACGTCCTCCACTGCGCATGCTCCAGCGTGCCCCCTGCGCGAGTGTGCCCGTGGGTCGGGCGGACTCGATGTCCGCCCGAGACCCGCCGATCACTTTTAGGAGCCTCAGAACGGGGAACCGCCGTTGTAAACACGGCGGTTCCCCGTTCTGTGACAGGGGACAAGCAGATCTGCTGATCCCTGTCACTGGGATCAGTTAGATCTGTTATGTCCCGGCCAGCCCTGCCCCCCCACAGTTAGAACACACCCAGGGAACATATTTAACCCCTTCACTGCCCCCTGCAGGTTAACCCCTTCACTGCCAATGGCATTTATACAGTAATCAGTGGACATTTAAATTTCTGATCGCTGTATAAATGTCATTGGTCCCAAAAATGTGTAAAAAATGTCCGACATCTCTGCAGCAATATCGCAGTCCCAATAAAAATCGCAGATCGCCGCTATTACTAGTAAAAAAAAATAAAATAATAAAAACGCCAGAAATCAATTCCCAGTTTGTAGACGCGATAACTTTTGCGCAAACCAATCAATATACGCCGATTGCAATTTTTTTTTTTACCAAAAATATGTAGAAGAATATATATCGGCCAAAACTGATGAATAATTTTTTTAATGGATTTGTACTTTAGCAAAAAGCAAAAAATATTGTTCTTTTTTGCAAAATTGTCGCTAATTTTTTGTTTATAGCGGTGATCAGAAATGACGCAAAGGGGATCAAATACCACCAAAAGAAAGCTCTATTTGTGGGAAAAAAAGGATGCAAATTTTATTTGGGTACAACGTCGCACGACCGCGCAATTGTCATTCAAAATGCGACAGCGCTGAAAGCCAAAAATTGGTCTGGGCAGGAGGGGGGTTTAAGTGCCCGGTAAGGAAGGGGTTAATGCTATAAGAAAAAAAAAACACGTAATTTAAAAATGTTTAATCCTAAGAGCCGGTTCACACTACAGCGATCCCACTTCAAGCACAACTTCATAGGTGCCTTCAGTGCGACTTTGGGCGACTTCAGCATGATTTTGGGTGACTTACAACGCGACCTGAAGCGACCTCCATGCCAGCCGACTTTGCCTGAGCCAATCAGAGAAGGGAGAGGAGGGGGTTGCCACTGAGTAAACTCTTTTATTTTTCCTGTAAAGTCGCTTCAATATAGATGGGGATCTGACTTTGGAGGCGACTTCCATTGAATTCTATGTGCACAAGTCGGATAGAAGTCGCCTTGAAGTCGTACAGGAACCTTCTTTGAAGTTGGAGCGAATTCAGTAGTGTACATTAAGACTGCTCCCATTCACTTCAATGGGATTTCTTCTGTCAAGCGACTTGGGGCGACTTGGAGGGACACAAGTCGCCTCCCAAGTCGCTGTAGTGTGAACCGACTCTAAATGTTGATATAAGTCAATGTATGAGATACCCCAACGGATCAAGTAAAATGAGCAAAGAAACAAAGAGGCTGATTTACTAAAATTGGAGTGCGCAAATCCTGGTGTAAATGTGCATAGAAAGCAATCAGCTTCCAGGTTTTATTGCCAAGCTGAAGATAGAAGCTGATTGGCTACCATGCACAGCTACACCAGATTGTGCACTCTGCAGTTTTAGCAAATCACCCCCAAAGTATGTATCATATTTGCTTGTGTTTCAAAGCGCTGCGTAAACTGTCGGCGCTATATAAATCCTGTATAATAATATTTGTTCCGATGCGCAAACTGTTTTTCCTTTACAAATGACTATGCTAGAAAATTAGCAGTTTAGAGCAATAGAAAAAAAAATGTAATTTCAAAATTTTTAATTCAAAATGTTTATATCAGTCAACATCCTAATTTCTAAAATCCCCCCATTAATTGGGTAAAATGTGCAAAGAAGAACAAAGTATCATGTATGTTCCAATGCGCACACTCTGTACAAATGACTATGCTAGACAAGACACGGGTCACAGTTGCTGTTTGTTTCCTAGACAAAAGGGAGCGTGTATTTCAGTGCACAATCCCGAGGCTTCTGCTCATCCTCCTAGTTTGTGGGAGGGAGTGGAATTTGTTTGCGCAGAAATCCATCTCCCTCCTTCCATTGCCTTCCCAGGGCTCTATCTAATTATGCGCTGTATTTTCGAGGATTTCCTGTGTGTTAGCAGCTCTATATTGTCGGATTTGTGTTTCAGTTAGCAATGTCTGGCTATTTGCATACGTGCCGTCTGGCTCTTATGAATTTACTGTGAAGTAAACACGGTTGCGGTGAGCTGCCACACCAATTCCTTTGTCTCTTTCTGCTCCCCAGTGTACCAATTTGCCTCTCACGAGCCCCCCCCCCCCCCCCATCTTAGGGCTGCATAGGAATTCCAATGTCCCCAGCAGGAAAATGTTAATGGATGTTACAATACAGGTTTTTTTTTTAATCTTCCCGTCTTTGCAATAAAACAAGGCTAGGCGTTAAAATCCAGGGAACAGAAGATACATTCTTCAGCAGCGAAGATGTTAAAATAATAAGAGAATGGCAGAGAACCACCTTAGCGCATGTCAAGTAAATGAGCCATTACCAGCTGGTTTTCTCTGTGCGTCGAAGGCTGTATGCAATAGGCTACATGTCCAGCTGCTATTACTGTCCCCTGATTTCGTTTCAGTGTCACATGTTCTGAACAGCAAAAGCAGGCACGATTTCTGGGTAAAGTGCAGCAAGAGGTGGATATCACGATGCTTATTACGTGCAAGCTCCTCCTAGCATGGCTTCTAGCCCAGGATCAGTCTGGCAAAATGCTCCCTTGATTACCAAGGACACAATGAACAATCTGTGGAGCAGAATTGCCGCTCAGTGGCTGTTTGAAGCATATGCATACAGTAAATGTGTTAACGGATAAGCTGGATACAATTATATGGGGGGCTAAGAGTCACCAAGACCTGGTGCTAAATCTAGAAAGGGCCCTTCATCAAAAAAAGCTTTGGTGGATGGACTCAATGAACAATCTGTGGAGCAGAATTGCTGCTTAGTGGCTGATGAAGCATATGCATACAGTAAATGTGTAAATGGTTAAGCTGGATACAATTGTACGGAGAGTCACCAGAACCTGGTGCTCAATCTAGACCCAGCCCTTTATGTCCCATCAAGAAAAAACCTTTGGTGGATGGACTCAGTGAACAATATGTGGAGCAGATTCTCTCTTGAGAAGAGGAGATTAAAGTGGTTGTCAACCTGTGATCACCACTTTAACCTACAGGTAAGCCTAGAATGAGGCTTACCTGTAGGTACCCTGCATATCTCCCAAACCTGCACGGCTCAGGAGATATGCAGTGTTTTGCATGTGCCGACATCATGTCGGCACATGCGCAGTGAAGAAACTGCCTCTGTGTCGTTTCTCCACTGACCCTGTGCCGTGACATCACGCGACTCACAGGGCCGGAGTCGCGGCCCCGGAAGGAAGAGGGGCAGAAGATGGATGCACCCTGGAGCTGGGACATCGTTGGACGCCGCATGCTTAGTTTCCTAGTAAGTGGCACATAATGGGCTACTATGCGATGCATAGTAGCCCATTTTGCTTCTACTTTACAGGGTTATATTGAGGAAGTAAACCCAATCTGGGTTTACTTCCTCTTTAAGGGGGGATATGATCAACATGTACAAATACATAAGTGGTCCATATAGTGAACTTGGTGTTGAGTTATTCACTTTAAGGTCATCACAGAGGACAAGGGGGCACTCTTTATGTCTAGAGGAAAAAAGATTTAATCTCCAAATACAGAAAGGTTTCTTCACAGTAAGAGCTGTGAAAATGTGGAAATGTGGAACCCTCAAGAGGTGATTCTGGCCAGCTTTAAAAAAGGCATGGATTCTTTCCTTAATGTCAATAATATAACTTTTTTTTATTGGTTGAACTAGATAGACTTTTTTCAACCTGGCTAACTATGTAACTATATTTGAAGCATATGCATGTGTTAACGGCCAGTAGCGGCCCATCCATACAGGGTGCAGGGGCGCCGCCCCCCCCCCCCAATCCATGCACCCGGCCCCCAATCTACATACAGGGTGTTGGATGTATGGATTCCAAAACGGGGTTTTTTTTCAAAGCACGTGATTAGGGCCAGAGGCTCTAATTGGCTTCAAAAAGGGGGGGGGGCTCGGGGCGGGTGCTTTGTTTGCTGCCCCCCCCCCCAAAATAGAGCACCAGCCACCAATGTTAACGGCTAAGCTGGATGCAATCATACAGAGGACTAAGAGTCACCAGAAATTGGTGCCTTGGTGCTAAATCTAGACCGAGCCCCTCATATCCCATGAAAAAAATCTTTGGTGGATGGACTCAATGAACAATCTGTGGAACAGAATTGCTGCTCAGTGATTGTTTGAAGCATATGCATGTGTTAACGGCTAAGCTGGATGCAATCATATGGAGGACTAAAGCCTCGTACACATGGGACGATGATCTTACGTACGATCGTTGCAAATCGTATGTTGCATTATGTAACTTGCATACTGACTGCACTACACGATCGTACGAGCACAGAAAGAACGTTCAGGTGCGTTTAATTAGCATCCGGCCGTTCCTGACTTCGGAGCATGCGTGTTTTGCACAATAGAACTTGTTGGACCAACTGTTCTGTACACACGATACAACGGTCGTATGAGCGCTTGTTGGCACGACCAAGTTTTCTAGTTTGCTCATACAACTCCCTTGTACGACCGTCGTATGTTCGGCTGTTCTAATCGCGCATACGAACGATCGATATCGCATACAACGGTCGTTAGTACGACCTGTTGTATACGATTGTCGTCCCGTGTGTACGAGGCTTTAGAGTCACCAGAACTTGGAGCTCAATCTAGACCAAGCCCTTCATGTCCCATTAAAAAAACCTTTGATGGATGGACTCAGTGAACAATCTGTGGAGCAGAATTGCTGCTCAGTGGCTGTTTTAAGCATATGCATACAATAAATATGTTATCAACTAAGCTGGATATAATCATATGGAGGACTAGGGGTCACTAGGACCTGGTGCTAAATCTAGACAGAGCCCTTTATGTCCCTTCAAAAAAATGTTTTGTGGATGAACTCAATTCTTGGACTGCCAATGTGCCATAACCTGGGGTGGATGATTTCACTTTAAATAAGAGTTGACATACAAAACCTGATAAAGGCAACTGTTGACTGAAGCATATACATACAGTAAATGTGTTAACAACTAAGCTGGATACAATCATACGGAGGACTAACAGTCACTAGGACCTGGTGCTAAATATAAACAGTGCCCTTCATGTCCCATCAAAAAAAACCTTTGGTGGATGGACTCAATGAACAATCTGTGGAGCAGAATTGCTGCTCAGTGGCTGTTTGAAGCATATGCATACAGTAAATGTGTTAATGGCTAAGCTAAATACATATACGTAAATACGTATGGAGGACTAATGGCTAAGCTGGATACCATAGTGCTGAGGACTAAGAGTCACCAGGACCTGGTGCTAAATCTAGACAGAGCTCGTCATGTTCCATCAAAAAAACCTTTGGTGGCTGGACTCAGTGAACATGTTGAGCAGAATTCCTGCTCAGTAGCTGTTTAAAGCATATGCATACAGTAAATGTGTTAACGGCTAAGCTAAATACATATACGTAAATACGTATGGAGGACTAATGGCTAAGCTGGATACCATAATGCGGAGGACTAAGAGTCACCAGGACCTGTTGCTAAATCTAGACAGAGCCCTTCATGTCCCATCAGAAAAAAATCCTTTAGTGGATGGACTCAATTCTTGGATTGCCAACGTGTCATAAACTGATTTTAAATAAGAGTGGACATATAAAATGTGATCAAGGCAACAGATGTATGTGTTTATTTAAGCAATAACCAGGCTTTCAAGTATAAGAAGCATTTTATATTGCAGAAGGAATTTTGCCAATTTTCTGTGTGATTGATAATAAGAATTACGCTATTCCTATTATCAATCAAGGGTAATAAGAACAAACCTTCTTTTGGATTATACCATATACATTTATCAGCCACAATGGAGAAGAAAGGCCTTTGGGTTCCCATGTCAATCCTGTGAGGCATGGAGAGGCTCAGATATGAGGAAAGATTAGCTGAACTGAATTCATTCTCTCTTGAGAAGAGGGGATTAGGTAGGGGTATACAGTATGAGCACCAAGTGTAAATACATAAGTAGTCCATATAGTAAACTTGGTGTAGAGTTAAGAACCGTACAAACATGCCCAATATTGGGCAACTTTGGGCAGTTCAATAGAAACTGGCCGACATGTAGTCCCCTGATGAAGTCATGTGGGCGTGACGTAACCCGTAGGACATCCCGGATCGGAAGTGATGTTGGAAACATTGTTTTTGCTGAGTATATGATATACTAAAGGCATTTTTACTGATACTTTGATGAAGTGAACTGACCATTGCTGCTGAGTTATCGCATACCTCAACATGGAACTCTTTCAGGGACCTGGACAAAGGTTAATGGCGGATAAGGGAGGTAGACATGTGCGGTTCGTTTCGTTCCGAATAAATATTTAGACAAATTTTTAATTATTCGGAGATTCAGATATATCTGAATACCCGAATTACAGTATAAACAAAATTTACCAAATGCTCCGAATAACGAAACTTAATTTGTCCGAATTTCTGAAATTTGAATTAAATTTTACCTCAAATTCTAGTCGAATTCGAACTGTAAACATGTTCCTGAAATCAAAGACTATGTGTGCTATTAGAGTACCATTTTGAAATAATGTTGTTTTAGGTAAGCCAAAGGTGATTTAAAGAGTCATTGTAATCATTTGATGAAGATTTTTCTTTTGTTTGTTCACTTTGCCACATTCAAATTGAAAAAAAATTAAAGTTTTCGATTCAGTTGATTCAAAATTTATCGATTCGAAAAGAATCGGTAAATGCGAAAAAGTAATAAAACAAATTCTGAATAAGAATTCTGAATATGAATCACAAATGCCAATTCAACGAATCAACCACATTCAACTAAAAAAATAACTATAACACCATGTCCTTGATGACGCCCCGCTGGAGGAGCGAAACACGTGGACGTATTTCCGGCCTCCTAACCAGTTACGCCACTTCCGTTGCCCGTGGAATGCACATGGAACGCATGCTGCGTGGCATACCTGGAAGAGTGTATAGGATCTCTCCAATTACATGCTTTTCTTATCCGTGGACACTGTGTCACTTTTAATATGCGCAAATAAAGGAATGTTTACCGAACTTCACTATGTATGCCCTTTTTTTCTGTTGAAGTTAGTACTTTAGCTGCGACGGTGACATCTCTGCTAAGGCTTTTTCCATTCTGGGTATCCACCACCAGAAACAAGTTTGTTTGACCCCAGACTGCGAAGCAGAGGGTCATTTATTTCTGTTGAGTAGGAGGAAAAGAGGAGAGTGTGATTCACAGCACGAATGTTTACATCTGAAGCACATCAGCATTTTTTTCTCTAATTGATTGGAGCGCTGAGCGCTTTTACAAGGACACATTGGATCACTCTATGGAACTACAGGGTGGGCCATTTATATGGATACACCTTAATAAAATGTGTTCAATGTGCTGCCCATTGTGTTGGATTGTCAATGCCACCCTCTTCACAGCATATGGTTTTTTTATGGTTTTTATGGTCAGTAAAAACCAATATCGGGTGAGCTGCTCCTTCCAGGAGGTACCGCCATTCCCCCAAAGCCGACTTGATGGCCAGAAATTCCCTATCACCGACATCATAGCTCCAGCAAGATGGTGCACCACCACATTATGAGTGTCAGGTCCGAGCATTCCTAGATGAACAGTTTCCTGGAAAGTGGATTGGTCGTCGTGGGCCAGTTGAATAGCCCCCAAGGTCTCCCGATCTGACCCCCTTAGACTTTTATCTTTGGGGACATCTGAAGTCAATTGTCTATGCTGTGAAGAAACGAGATGTGCAGCACCTGAAACTACGGATACTGGAAGCCTGTGCTAGCATTTCTCCTGCGGTGTTGCTATCAGTGTGTGAAGAGTGGGAGAAGAGGGTTGCATTGACAATCCAACACAATGGGCAGGACATTGAACACATTTTATAAGTGGTCAGAAACTTGTAAATAACTCATGAAAGAATAAAGTTACGTTAAAACCAAGCACACCATTGTTTTTCTTGTGAAATTCCCAATAAGTTTGATGTGTCACATGACCCTCTTCCTTTTGAAAAAACAAAAGTTGGATTCAAAATGGCCAACTTCAAAATGGCCACCATAGTCACCACCCATCTTGAAAAGTTTCCCCCCTCACATATACTAATTTGCCACAAACAGGAAGTTAATATCACCAACCATTCCCATTTTATTAAGGTGTATCCATATAAATGGCCCACCCTGTATATTAATTTGTTGCAACTTTTAGCACTTTATTGTAAGTTTGGAATCACGCTTAATGGACTATTTATATTTATGTATATATCTATTATTAATTAATTTTCATTATGAATTGACATTTCACAATCGATTGATTCAAGGTCTGTGAGCGCTGTAATTATTTATTAACATACTGAGGAAGTGTTTCACCACTTTTGTGTACAGCGGCTGCAGAACATCACTTTTATTTATTTATTTATTCACTTCTCCTAGAGAGTATATATATATATATATATATATTCACAAAAAAAACTAGATTAACAAATCTAAACAAAATGAAACAAAATTTTTTTTCGTCATGCACATGTCTAGAAGGAGGATTGCAATTCTAAAGGGCCATACAAGGTTTATCCAGATGAGGAAAGATCCACAGCGGGATCCACAGCTGGTGTTAACGCGTAAATCATCACGACACCATGGTTGGTATGGTATCATTATGATTGAAGCACCTTATTTCTATTACTACATTGTTATATAAAATGAAATAGTTCAACTCACCATAATGCAGAATCATAGGGAGCCCCTAGTGTGTCACTTGCCATGTCGCCCGCCACCAGATGCAGTGTGTCACTTACCACCAGATGCAGTGTGTCACTTACCACCAGATGCAGTGTGTCACTTACCACCAGATGCAGTGTGTCACTTACCACCAGATGCAGTGTGTCACTTACTACCAGATGCA
>BLSH010375649.1:1313888-1327976 GCA_018402905.1 Glandirana rugosa
AGTATCCACCGTGACCACCTGTGACTATCCACCGCGACCCGTGAGTATCCCCCGTGACCACCCGTGACTATCCATCGTGACTATCTACCCGTGACTATCCACCGTGACTACCCGTGACTATCCACCGTGACTACCCGTGACTCTCCGCCGTGACTTTCCCGTGACATTCCACAGGTAAGGGACCACCAGATCCTACCGTAGACATTAACCGTGACTCACGGTCGGTACAACCCGTAATACGGGGAATGGACCACCAGATCACACCCGAGGGACTAGTAAAGGGACCACCAGATCCCAGCCGAGGGACCACCAGGGGACCCGGTGCCCTTTCAGTGCCGCCTCTCAGTGCCCATCAGTGCCACCTATCAGTGCCCATCAGTGCCACCTATCAGTGCCCATCTATCAGTGCTACCTATCAGTGCCCACCAGTGCCCCCTATGAGTGCCCAGCGCCACCTATCAGTGTCCACCAGTGCCACCTATGAGTGCCCAGTGCCACCTATCAGTGTCCATCAGTGCCGCCTATGAGTGTCCATCAGTGCCGCTTATCAGTGCCCATCAGTGCTGCATATCAGTGCCACCTATCAGTGCCCGTCAGTGCTGCTTTTCAGTGCCGCCTATCAGTGCTGCACATAAGTGGCTCATCATCAGTGCCAATCAGTACTGCCTCATCAGTGCCCGTCAGTGTAGCCTATCAGTACCTGTCAGTGATGGAGAAAATATACTTATTTACAAAGTTTTGTGACAGAAACAGAGAAAAACTTTTTTTTTTTTCAAAATTTTCGGTCTTTTTTTATTTGTAGCGCAAAAAATAAAAACCGCAGAGGCGATCAAATACCACCAAAAGAAAGCTCTATTTGTGGGAACAAAATGATAAAAATGTTGTTTGGGTGCAGTGTAGCATGGCCGCACAATTGTCATTCAAATTGCAACAGTGCTGAAAGCTGAAAATTGCTCTGGGCGGGAAGGGGGGTAAGTGCCTGGTATTGAAGTGGTTATTGAAGGGTTTCTCAATAGTGATACAGCCAGACAACTACTATTTTGGGTGGGTCAGCAATGGAAGCCCCCACATTTTCTCATTATATTCTGCTGCCTACCACTGATGGGAACCAACAAATGCAGAGGTAGTGTAGACTGCTTCAGCACATTTCCACTTATATAGCCACAGTGACATTCAGTGATGACTTCTCTCTGAAGTCTTATACAACCGAAAGCCATCTGGATAGGGTGCTGTGTTCACTCCTTCACACTCATTTACACGTCAGTACTGTGATCAGCTATCTCTAAAAATAAAATTAAAGTGTAGGCATTTCTTTTCTGTGATATATGCAGTCTGTGAGAGCATGATGTACAGTAACTCTCAACATTCCTATGTGTACACCATGGGGAATACAGTAGGTGAGAAAAGCTTGACTTGATTATTATATATAAATTCTATTTATATCTACTAGCAAACATACACTATATTACCAAAAGTATTGGGACACCTGCCTTTACACGCACATGAACTTTAATAGCCTCCCAGTCTTAGTCCGTAGGGTTCAATATTGAGTTGGCCCACCCTTTGCAGCTATAACAGCTTCAACTCTTCTGGGAAGGCTGTCCACAAGCTTTAGGAGTGTCTATGGGAATGTGTGACCATTCTTCCAGAAGCACATTTGTGAGGTCAGATACTGATGTTGGACGATGTTGGAAGATCTCTGCCATGTCATCTGTCAGAACGGGGATCTGCCTTATTTACATAGGCAGATCCCCGATCTGCCTCTGTAGAAGGCAATCGCGGGTTGCTGGTGGACATGGAGTCCCACGGGACTCGACCCACAGGCACATTACCGCAGCGCGCAGCGGGCATCTTTCATGCACGGACCTCTGTACAGCTACGGCAATTCACGCAGGAAAGCCGACCTGGCGCCATATAATGGCGGCAGCTGGTCAGCAAGTGATTAAGAAGAGGCAAATTCTGGAATTGTTGCAGAGGTTAAGACAACAAGATTTAGCCAGTGATTGGAAGTGGGGCCTGATGGAGCGGTCAAAGTCAAGGATTACACCTAGCACCCTGGCATGTGAGTAGGGACCAATATCTGTCTATCTGTCTATCTATCTATCTATCTATCTATCTATCTATCTACACTATATTACCAAAAGTATTAGGACACCTTGCCTTTACACAAAAATGAACTTTAATGGCATCCCACTCTTAATCTATAGGGTTCAATATTCAGTTGGCCCACCCTTTGCCGCTATAACAGCTTCAACTCTTCTGGGAAGGCTGTCCATAAGGTTTAGGAATGTCTATGGGAATGTTTGACCATATCTCCAGAAGCCCATTTGTGAGGTCAGGCTCTGATGTGGATGAGAAGGCCTGGCTTGAAGTCTCTGCCTATGTAAATAAGGCGGATCCCCATTCTGACAGATGACATGGCAGAGATCTTCTTTTCCCAGTGATCGGGAACAGCAATCTCTGTCATGTCCCTGCTAGCCCATCCCTCCTACAGTTAGAACACACCCAGGGAACACAGTTAACCCCTTGATTGCATCCTAGTTTTATCCCCTTCCCTGCCAGTGTCATTTATACATTGATCACTGCATTTTTATAGCACTGATCAATGTAATAATGTCACTGGTCCCCAAAAAGTGTCACTTGGGGTTAGATTCGTCTGGAGCAATGTCACGGTCCCGCTAAAAATCGCAGATCGCCTACATTTCCAGGAAGAAATAAAAAAAATGAATAAATAAAAGTCCATAAATCTAGTTTGTAGACATGATAACTTTTGCGTAAACCAAGCAATATACGCCTATTGCATTTTTTTTTACCAAAAATATGTAGAAGAATATATATCGCCCTAAACTGATGAATAAATAAATAAATTCTTTTTTTGATATTTTTTCATTGGATATGCATTATATTTTATTATTATATGTATTATTGCAGAAAGGAAAGCTGTTTATAGCGCAAAAAATAAAAACCGCAGAGGTGATCAAATACCACCAAAAGAAAAAAGGATGTCAATTTTGTTTGGGTACAACGTCGCACGCCCACGCAATCGTCGGTTATAGCGACGCAGTGCCATATCGCAAAAAATGGCCTGGTCAAGAAGGGGGTAAACCCTTCTTGGGCTGAAGTGGTTAACTAACGACACCACAAAACTACTTATTCACTCCCTAGTTATGTCCTGCCCTGACTACTGCAACTCCCTTCTCACTGGCCTACCTTTACACAGGCTATACCCCTTCATGAATGTTGCTGCCAGACTCTTTTCTCACCTCGACTACTGTAACTCCCTCCTCATTGGATTACCTTTACATAGGCTATCCCCCCTCCAGTACATCGTGAATGCTGTTGCCAGCCTCATCCACCTTAACAACCGTTCAGTGTCTGTTACCCCTCCCTGTCAATCCCTCCGCTGGCTTCTGCTCACCCAACGAATAAAATCAAAGAAACAACAACTTACAAAGCCATCCAAAACTCAGCCCCCAGCTACATCATTAACCTGGTATCAAAATATCAACCAAGCCACTCTCTTCGGTCCTTCCAAGACCCCCTGCTCTCTAGCTCCCTTGCCACCTCCTCCCATACTCACATCCAGGACTTCTCTCAAGCTTTTCCCATTCTTTGGAACTCCCTACCCCACTCTGTCTAACTCCCTCCCAATCTATCCATTATTAGACGATCCCTGAAACCCCTTCTCTTTAAAGAAGCCTATCCTGTTTCTAACTCATACACTGTGTTTTTACTTTCTCCATCAGCTCACCCCCCACAGTTATTACCTTTTGTATCACTTGACCCTCCTTCTTAGATTGTAAGCTCTAACGAGTAGGATCCTCCGATTCCTCTTGTACCAAATTGTATTGTAACTGTAATGTCTGTCTTCATTTTGTAAAGCGCTGCACAAACTGTTGGCGCTGTATAAATCATGTGTAATAAATGTGTAATTATTGCTAGCGGGTGTTATAGAGAACACAATGGCTCTGTGGGAGGCATTCCCCTGTCAATACTGTCTGTGTTGATGGGAGAATCTAGGTTGCCGGAAAGAAATGAGCACTGTCTATGACCGGCCTAAAGCCTGGTTCACACCTATGCATTTTTGCATTTTCAGTTTTGCAGTAACACACTACAGTCCATTTAACATGGTTTCCTATGGGTCATGTTCACATCTGTGCATTTTATTAAAAGGGCCAGGGACTTTTTTCTGTTTTTGGGTTCTATAGACTTCAATGGATAAAAAATGTGTATTGAAAAAATGCAAAACGCACCTGAAATATGCAAACTGCAACCTGCATAGGTGTGAACCAGGCCTTAAGACATACCAACAATTCAGCCAATCCTAGACTTTGACAACTGTTGACATAAAAGGTCTTCTCTTGCTTATCCACACTTCAACTCAACTAACAATTCTGTGAGCTGGACAAACTTTGTAAATAATTGCAATTTTAAACAAAAGTTTCCAAATTTAAAATATAACTAAAGGCAAAACTTTTTTTCTTTTAGTTCTGGATTGAATGGAGAGGGATTTGCATACCTATTAGGTTTTCATTGCTGTCTGTACCCCCTTTAGAGACATTCACCGTCTCTATTTGTCCTGTTTACCGTTATCACTGAAGGTGAAAGTAAATCCCAAATTTTTGGTTGACCCCAGAAAAGTAATAGAGAGTAAGTCTTCCAATGGGAACACTCGTTTTAGTGACCTGGGGGGCCCCAATGGATTCCCTTGATTTGCAGGGATTATATTTTACTTTAACATACAATATATTCCCATACACTTCAGCTATAATTCATTATGTGTTGCTTCTCAAAATTGGAAAATTTCATTAAACAGAAATCTAACAAAAAGTACAAAAAATATTCAATACATTTTGTTAAATAATAATAATTGAAGTTAAAATTTCAATTTCTGTCAATGGGATCTCCCTTTTAGTATTGAGGAAATACAAAAACATGCCGTCACCGCAATCCTTTTTTTACATTTTTACTTCATCCTAGCTATGTTAGGGTACTAGAAGAAGGAAACGGTGTTTGCAGGACACAGGACTCTTTCATTAGAAATGGTAATGTCCTCTTTTGGAGAATAGATGAGAACAGCCCACACCGAAACTTCCTCTTCTGGCACATTAAGAAGGACCACGGAGAGAGGACGCAGTGTTCCTGCTTTGTTGTTTTAAGTCGCTGAAACTCTTCGCTGCCAGGAAAGCCAAGAATGACTGCATTTAGCGAAGAATTGGTTCTCACACAAGACTATTTGAAAAAAGAGAAATAGCAAAGACTTTCTTTATTTATAATTAAATAAATGCATTGTTACGTTTCCTTAACAGCTGAGTGATTTTTTCCGTGTTCAGAATTAATAGTTCAATAAATACAACTTGATGGATACAATGAAGTTGGGTCTTTTTATAAGGGTTGTATGGTAGACAAGGGTCTGTGTTGATGAGTGTCCTAGAAACCAGCGAGATTTCGGTTTGCAGTTTGTAGCTTTCGTTAAAGTGGAAGGCAGGTTAAAACCTAACTAAGATTCTAAGCCTATTCTATGTACCCTGTAAAAGGAAAGATGTCTATACTTACCTATTTTTGAGTAGCTCTAGTCCAGTCCAATGATTGGGTCCCTGTGTCGGCTTCAGTGTAGAGGAGGGACAGTAGACAACGGATGCCCCATAGTAGTTGCCGCCGATCAGTCCTCTACAGCCGGTGCTGGAGAGATCATGTGACCTGACCAGAGCGACTTCATAATAGGTAAGTATAGGCATCTTTTCTTTTGCAGGGTAGATAGAATGGGCTTAGAATGAAAGTGGGAACCAATTTAAAGGAGGAGTATACCCAACACTTTTTTGACTACACTTTTTCCATAGGTCACAGGAGTGCACGCATGTGACCCATTTTAAGCCCGCTGTCGGCTAATGTCACTCAGCTGGTGCAGGCTCAGGAAAGATCCCAACTTTACAGTTGGGATCCACCCAGATGCTTGGACCGGCAGCTGGCTCAGCCTCTCAGCATGCCATTGAGAGCCTCAACCAGTCCTTCCCACCCCCTGCACAGCCCAGCGCTCAAGTGAGTGCTGCAGGGGCAGAGCAGAAAGCAGAGTGGGAGAACTGAGTGATCAGTGCTGTTTGATCGCTCAGTTCTCAGAGTACAACCGGTGGGGGACAGCTGCAGCTGGGATTGGTGCGGCAGCCATCTAGGTAAGTATGATTTTTTATTTTTCTGCATTCCCAAACTTTCAAGCTTCTAAATACACTAAAAAGCATCTGGTGTGAACAAGCAAGAAGAGCTCTTTCACACTTGCAGTGGAGTGTGTTGCGCTCTGATGAACAATTGCTTCTCAGCGGGAATTTGCCAGGCAGTGAGGAGGTGTTATATTGCCTCCTCATTGCCTTATTGGACCCTATAATGCCGAACCACCACTCCATATTTGCATTCATTGCACAGGGTTGCAGCGTTGCTCCACTGATTTGAAGCAGTGTCGCTTGTCAAACTCAGCACACCAAGGTAAAAACTCCACGGCCATGAAGCAAAGCATCCCGGCTGCATTATGTGAACAGCCAGTGGTGGCCCTTCCATAAGGGGCGCACGGGCGCCACCTAGGGTTGGCACCTCATCCCTTTAAAACCGAATACATATTAATTACTCATGTTTGGTGGCTGATTAAGGTGGTAATTATACTCACTTGGTGCCTTATCTGCATTAAATTAGCCTCAGAACAACCTGTGTTATTCATATGTGTTTGGGTATAAAGGGATGAGGTGGTAACCCTAGCGCCGCCCCCCTAATCCATGTGTCCAGCCCCTAATCTACATGCAGGGCGCCGGATGGAGGCATGGATGCCAATGGGGTTTATGATTAGAGCCTGAGGCTGTGTTCACACGTATGCAAATGTCAATTTTTATCTTGCAACCATTGACTTTACTTTTTTCCATCTATTTAACCTATTGAGTGCTGCTGCTTTTTTTCACTTATGTGAATGGGATGCAAAATACTCTTCCAATTTGCATGACAGGAGAGTTTGACCTGCTCTCAATGGAGCCGGTTCACACAGCTCTGGGGCGGCTGAGAGCCTGCATTTGGAAAGAGTCCTGTGCGTCTTTGGCTCCGAATCAGATGTGAATTCAGGCAGACATTTTGATTTGACTCGCACCTGAATCGGTGAACAGGGATGCCACCCACTGCTGTGAGCCACGGCCGCAGCATGTGTGAACCCAGCCTGAAGCTTTACCTCATTTACTATGTCCTGGAGCAACTTTGCAAAGTGCTCAGTCTATTTGCCTTTAGTAAATCAACCCCACAATGTCTATCACAACATTCAAGGTCTGTCTGGTATTTAGAACTATTTGGAAAGCTATGATATATAAAAAAATAGTTGGGCTTTTAGTAGTGTAGTAACATAGATATCTGATTGGTAAATGAAGAAACAAAATATGTAAGCATGTACATATACTTTAGTTAATGTAGCATAAAAAAATAAGAAAAGAAAGAAAACTTGCAAATTTAGATTCTGAAGCTACCAGAAGATGTCCTTTAATCTTCAAAGTGATCGTCTGCATGTTACAACACAATGGCAACCACATCTGTGCAAAATGCAGACATTCTAAAGTCTTTCGTGCCTGGATCCTATTCTAATTTTTTTTTTTCGCTGCTCTCTTGAAAACAAATGGGAGAGGCTCTTAATTAGGAGAGGAAATTGCAGCCAAATTGTGCTTTTCATGTCATGCACATTCAGATATGAACCTACTAGAAGCCCTTGGATCTGACTTCAGTCATCTTCTAATTCCAATTTCAAGAAGAGGCAACTATGACCATTAGAATAGAAGGTGGTAAAAAAAAAAAATCCTTTTATCCAAAGGAAGGAAAAAAAAAAAGATTCAAGTCCTGCACCTGGGTATCTTCATTTGTTTTTACATCCAGGGGGTAGGATTCAGACGCTATTTTCTCTTATAACCTCTTATAATAAACCAAAAACAATGGGAATGCACTAATTTCATAAATTTTTTTTGCTGTTAGCACTAAGAACAATTCATTTATTAAACACTATTAGTCTAGGTTCACAGCATACGAGTGCAATGGAGTGTGTGCAAGTCTGTGCATTTTTGCGTGCATTCCTGTGCATGGCATGTAGGGTAGCTCATGCATTTCAAAGGGCTTCCTGGCCTACATACAAGAAGCGCACAGGATAAGTGGGGGTGCCATTAACAATTAATGGCACTGTTGCACATCTGCTGAAGGGCAACGCGTTTCTGTGCATGTCAGGAAAGCGCGTGATTTTGTGCGCATCTCGACCCGCACAAGGTTTGAACCTAGCCTTATATATGCTGCCCTATGGCTCTGGATTTCACCACTGTGGTCATTGCACTATAGCCACTTCGCAAGTTTTAGTGCTAAAGTGCGAGCCGGCTGCGCAGAATCACGTATATATACACGCACGTGTGCGCACGCCTGGCTGTGCTGTTACTGGCTCCAGCAAATGCAGATTAGCGGTTCCCGGCCAGTGATTTATGGCTGGAACCCGCAGATCATCAGAGACAGTGACAGGAGAGAGCTTTGTTATGCAAACAACTCAAAACTCTCTTCTGACAGCAGCGATGTACCGGTTTTTGTTTAGCTGCAAAGCAGGGAATAAAAACTGGCACATTGCTTAGCAAAATCAGCATACATTACACATAGTAAACATTGAGGTTGATTTACTAAAGGCAACTATACTGTGCACTAGAAGTGCACTGCAAGTGCAGTTGCTCTAGATCTGAGGGGAAGCTCTGAAATGAGGGGAAGCTCTGCTGATTTCTATCACCCAATCATGTGCAAGCAAAAATGCAGTTTTTTATTTTCCTTGCTTGTTCTCCGCAGAACTAGAGCAACTGCACTTGTGGGTGCCCTTGCAATATTTACCTTTAGTAAATCAACCCCAGAATTAGGCACACATTTAACCCTTTGATTGCCCTAAATGTTAACCCCTTCCCAGTCAATGTCATTAGTACAGTGCCAGTGTATATTATTAGCACTGGCCACTGTATTAGTGTCACTGGAGATGTCAGTGGCCGTTAGCCAATTCCCACAAATTGTCAGTTAGTGTGAGATAGCCTGCCATCCCGCTATAAGTCGCTGATCACCGACATTACTAGTATTAAAAAAAAAAAAAAATATATATATATATATATATATAAACTGTGTGTGTGTGTATATATATATATATATATATATATATATATATATATATATATATTTATATCATAGTTTGTAGACATTATAACTTTCACATAAACCAATCAATATACCTTGGGATTTTTTTTTTACCAAAGACATGTAGCAGAATACATGTTGGCCTAAATGTATACATTTTTTATTGGATATGTGTTATAACAGAAAGTAAAAAATATATTCTTTTTCAAAATGTATGCTCTTTTTTGGTTTAGGGCCAGTTCACACCATAGAAACACAGTTCGAATGCATTCCGAATGCTTTTCTGCATGCCTGTTTTTGAAGCATTTCCAGTGCATTTTTCATGCATTCTGGTGCATTTTTCCACCTTTTTTTTTCTTCACCTTAAATAAGGACATGTGTGTTCCAGTGCGTTTTTGATGCGTTTTACCGCATTCCATTATAGTTCAGTGCAGAAAAGATGTAGCATGTTCTACTTTATTTTCTGGAACTAGAACACACTGGAACTGACCGCACTGGTGTGAACTATGCCATTGAAACCCATAAGACCTACTATCCATGCGTTTTTGATGCAGAAAAAAAAACGTACTGGACTGCATGTGGTGTGAACTGGCCCGTATAGCGCAAGAACAAATAATGGTGGTGATCAAATACCACCAAAAGAAATCTCTATTTGTGTGAAAAAAATTATATAAATTTTGTTTGCGTACAGTGTTGCATGACCGAGCATTTACCAGTTAAAGTAGCGCAATGCCGAATAGCAAAAAATGGCCTGGTCATGAAGGGGGTAAAGCCTTCCAGAGCTCAAGTGGATAGACATACTGTAAGCAATAGCTGACTAGAAAGCACTAGTATCATTTTTTCTAGTGATTGTTTTTTAATACATCCCAGCAGTATCATGAAATCTTGGGTTGATATACCACATTGTATATTTCTGCCAGCTGCTCACAGCTTTTCATGCTCGCAGGAGATATAAAACTACCATTTTATTGGGATCTTGAACAAATATATATATATATATATATATATATATATATATATATTCTGACTTTTTAATATTGCACCCAGGGTCAGTTCTATCACTGGAACACAATCATTGGGACCCAAAGCAGCACCCCTTTGTTAAGATCACCTCATTTGCATGCTGGATTGCTTTTTAAAAACACTCTAATACTGTCTTTTAATTTTTTTAAACGTCCCTGATCTTTATTTGTGTAGTATGCTACTTGTGTGAGAGCTGGCAAAACATAGTTTGGATCATAGTTAAGCATGAGTCATGGAATCTGGGTCAGGGTTTATTTGTGTGTAGGCTTGATGACTCATGCAGGCAAGCCTTTGGTGCCTCCCCCTGGGTCTGAAAGTTTGGAGAAAATTCTAGAGGTTAGTGGGCAGAGACCAGGAGGATTGATCTGCATACTCAGGAGAGCTTGGTCAATCCTCAGGCAGTGAGCCTGGCAGGGTGGTAGAGCCAGCCATTAAGTATGGATGAGTCTTGCTGGCAGGGGAAGTCGGGTGGAAAATGGAGATGAAGTGCTGAGGGGACTGTCAGTGGCCCTTGAGGAGAACCGCTGCCGGGGGGGGGGGGGATCAACCTTGGGCCAGGGCTCAGGAGGGTCCTAACAACAGAAGCAGTTTGGAGGGAGTCTTTCCTGAGAGGCAGTGGGAACAAGGAGGACAGTGTGAGTGCTACAGCAGGGTCAGGGACTTACATGGGGAGAGACTACCCCACATAGCAGGTCTCTCTGGAAGATATCGGTGTGCTTAAATCTTCCCAAACCTTGCCCTGGGAGATCTCTGGTGCAGTCAGGTGGGCTGGTGGAGAGACAGCCGGGTGGACTAGCATTTCCTGCAGTAGTAGAGCTGGGACCAGTGTCTCAAGTCCAAAAAACACTCCTAGCGCTAAACCAAATTGAGATATTCCATCCAACTTCTTTCTACAATGCCCATCAATGATGTAGCCCTCCTCTGACCGGGAAGTCCTCCGAACACACTGCAAAAAACACACAGGAGGCTGCAACCACCCTGTGTACCACCACAAACAATTTTTATTGAATCCACACATGCAAATGGACACCCACACACGAACAAAAGCTGTAAGCTAAACAGATCTGCTCTAGCAGAATGCAATGGTGGCACGTCCAGGAGACAAATGGCCGGACTGCTGACGTGCTTCAGGGGTTATGCCCCTTTCCTCAGAGCTCATGGAAAGGAACATGACCCTGAAGCACGTTAGCAGCCCGGCCATTTGTCTCCAGGACTTGCTGCCATTGCGTTCCGCCTAGAGCAGATCTGTTTGGCTTACTGGCTTTTCTTCGTGTGTAGTGTCCATTTGCAGGTGTGGATTCAATAAAAATTGTTTGTGGTGGTACATGGGGTGGTTGCACCCTCCTATGTGTTTTTTGCAGTGGGACCAGTGTGCTACTTTCTAAAAGGACTGAGAGTTCCTAGTTCATAAGGGACATTTTGCATCTTTCATTTATCAGAGATTGCCGGTACTCAGAAGGAGGACAATTCTGAAGCATGTAAAAAAGGAGGAAGTTGTCCCTGGTTTTGTGCAAGTAAAGTTGAGCATCCCATAATTCCTATCCCCTATCCCTATCCAAGTTATTACCCCCTAATAAAATAACAAAAACCAAGCTCAGGACTGTTCCTAGTGTCTGGAGAAAGTGTGAAAATTGCTTGTTGCCTGGCTGTGAAGGAGTGGGGAACCCAGTCATCTGCAACCCCTACATGGGTAGTGCTACATTTGTAAGAGCTTGTTAACACTGTTCCCCCTTTAACTGCAGAGGCAGTGTGTGGGGGGAACGCATGCCACAGCAGGAATTATACCCCCTGTCACTCTGCAAGCACCCGCAACTATGTGCAATGTGCGCGGTTGTGGTGTGCTAGTGCGGTGTTCAAGCAGGCGGTGAATAGGTGATACAATGTGTTTTCACTGCCTGTCAAATGCTCTGTGAGCTCTGCAGGCCACAAATGGTCACCATCAATTTAACTGAACTTAAGCAGTTCTGCAAAGAAGAGTGGGCAGATATTACAAAGTCTAGATGAGCAAAGTTAGTAGAGACATCCCATCGGACTAAAGGCTGTAATGAAAGCAAAATGCGGTCCAACAAAATACTGACATAAGGGGGTGATCCTTTTTCCAACTCAGTGATTCTGTTTTTGAATATTTTTCTGACATGTTGGTGTTATATCTTAAACTTGGATGTTATAAGTTACACTAGTAAATACCGTGGGATAAAACAAAAATGGTTTATGTCTTAATTTCAGGCTGCAAAGCAACAAAATGTGAATATTAAAGGGGGGTAATTCTTTTCTATACCCACTATATATGTGCTGGGACATGTTGATCAACACATGGCAGTGCATCTAGTGTGAATTGAGTATGCAGAACAAGTGCTGTAGCCTGGCATAGAATAATTGCGATAATGTGTTAATAAGCTTATATGAGATGACTTATGATTATGAATAACGAGCGGCCAATACCTATATAATAGAAAACCTCCCTCTTGTCTCTGCCACTTATAGGCACAGGTACATTTAGAATCTTCATTGATTGTACCTACTGTATTTGTTCAAATAAAAAAGAAAAAGAAAGTATTCTCTGATCGTATGGAGGCTGAATGTCCAGGTTGCAAGCTTTTTACAACTCTTGTTGCTTAGACTAGGTTTAGATTTGCACCTAAACCCCCTATTCCTCTGGGAAGTGATCTGCATTCAGATCACTTGTCAGATGTGATTGACAGGTTGTTTTAACCCAGTTTTTGCCAAACAAGCACGCCACAACCGTGTAGAATAGAGGGGGGGAGGGGGGATTTGCAGCACTTCTTCATTCACTTGCATGGGGGGCATTTGGTGGGCTTGCCTCCTGCTGATTGCACCATGTTGGATAGTTTTTGCAGTGGTTGTGAAGAGAAGCATTGCTACCGCTATATGTGAACACCCCTGCCCACTGCCATTGCAGCTTGAAGTGGTTGTAAAGGCAGAAGTTTTTTTCATCTTAATGCATTCTATGCATTAAGATAAAAATCCTTCTGTGTGCAGCAGCCCCCTCAGCCCCCCTAATACTTACATGAGCCCATCTTGATCCAGCGATGTTGCAGGAGTGTTTTTGCTGCCCAGGACACCCCTTCTCGTTGGCTGAGACAGCAGCATGGTGCCATTGGCTCCCACTGTTGTCAATCAAAGTCAGTCAGCCAATGAGGAGAAAGGGGGGGGCGGTTCCAGGCCGTGGTTCCTTTTCTGTATGAAAACAGGGAGCTGTGACTCAGCTCGGGTGCCCCCATAGCACGCTGCTTGCTGTGGGGACACTCAACAGAAGGGAGGGGCCAGGAGCACTGAAGAGGGACCTGAGAAGAGGAGGAGCTAGGCTGCTCTGTGCAAAACCATTTCACAGAGGAGGTAAGTAAAGACAGGGGAAGGAAAGACAGATTCTGGTGGTAGGGGACTCAATCATTAGAAGGACAGAGAGGGCAATTTGTCACAAAGACCTGAAGCGCCGAACTGTATGTTGTCTACCGGGTGCTTGGATTCGGCACATCACATGTGGTGGACAGATTACTGGGAGGGGCTGGGGAATACCCGGCTGTCATGGTGCACGTTGGCACCAATGACAAAGTCAGAGGAAGATGGAGTGTCCTAAAAAAAGATTTTAGGGACTTAGGAGCTACATTGAGGATTACAACCTCCAAGGTAGTATTCTCTGAAATACTATCGGTACCTTGAGCCAAAGGCAGCGGGAGATTAGGGAAGTTAGCAAGTGGCTGAGGAGCTAGTGTAGCAAGGAGGGTTTTGGGTTCATGGAGAACTGGCCCAACTTCTTAGTCGGTTACTGGCTCTGTAGCAGGGACGGACTGCACCTAAATGGGGAAGGTGCAGATCGGCTGGGAGTGAAAATAGCAGAAAGTTAGAGGGGCTTTTAAACTAGGCGACGGGGGGGGGGGGGGGGCA
>BLSH010375649.1:1349105-1368864 GCA_018402905.1 Glandirana rugosa
TGTCCTGCCCCCCCCCGTACTATTCTCTCCTGGCCCCCCTGTACTGTTCTCTCCTCCCCCCCCCTGTTCTGTTCTTTCCTGCCCGCCCTGTACTGTGCTATGCTCTCTTGCCCCCACCCTATACTGTTCACTCCTGGATCCCCTGTGTTCTGCCCTGCTGACCCCCTGTACACAGCTTATCTCAAGTTTGGCCCAGAATTGAGCATCAGATTCTGTGCAAAAAAAGCAAGCACAAGTTTCACATTAAGGAGATAAATTTTGATATTGATTTGATTGTTTAATGCTATATCTAAGAATAATTGTTATATCTACAGCTCGTTGATCACATCAATGAGCTGTAGATGTAAAAATTATTTCAGGGGTTCCCCGAGATCTCAGACTTTTGCCAGGGGTTCCATGAAAGCAAAAAGGTTGAGAAACACTGATCTACACTATTATACTATTGCGCCACTGACCACTTTGTATGACAGTGAGGGCTTTAACCACTTGCCGTCCAAGGTAGGTCCTTGGGTTGCACCTACAGGTATCATCTCAGTATCAATCTTTTCAGTTGGTGATTCTGAGTAAGGAAAAAGTGATCTGAGTGGCTAATTAGCCACTTGATCCCTTATGAGGGTGGCGGAAGGGGGTCCCGGCCCTTTGTTTACCTGGCCACCAGCAGCCAGGTAAGCAGCCAATCAGACCAATTTGTGTCTGATCGGCTGTGTGCTAGGCCAGAGGAGATGATAGACCCCAACTCTAATAGATCCCAACTCTCTCCATAAAGAGGGCCTGTCATGGCCCATGCTAACACAAGGGATGTTGTTCATCCCTTGTGATAGCAATAAAGTTAGTACAAAAAAAAAAGGTGTTAAAAATATATTTTTGTATAAAATAAACAAATAAAAAATCAAAAAAGGTAACACGCCCCTGTCCCACCGTGCTTACGCGCAAATGTGAATGCATATGTTACTACCGCACGCATATGTAAACTGCGATTGAACCACACATGTAAGGTATTGTTGTGAATGTCAGAGTGAGAGCAATAATTCTAGCACCAGACTTCCTATGCAACTGTAAATGGTAATTTGTAAAGGAGTTTAAAACTTCGCCAATGGAGAATTTTAAGCACCGAAGTTTGCCACCATTCCATGGGTAGACGTAATTTTAAAGCGTGACATGTTGGGTATCTATTTACTCGACGTAACATCATCTTTCACATTATATTAAAAAATGGGGCTAACTTTAGTGTTTTGTTTTGTTTTTTAATTCATGAAAGTGTTTTTTTTTTTCAAAAACCGCTGCGTAAATACCGCGTGGCATAAAAAATGTTAACACCCACCATTTTATTCTATAGGGCCTCTGCTAAAAATAAATATATAATATTTGGGAGTTCTAAGTAATTTTCTAGCAAAAACAAAGTTGATTTTGTCATGTAGGAGTGAAGTGTTAGAAACGGCAAGCAGTTTAAGTATTCAATAGCCTTTACATGTCTTGTGGCCACTACTTCCACAGCTCAAGTCAAGCCTATTACCGTTTGATAAAAAATGTGTGGTGTGGCAGCTAAAACTACCTAAAATTATTTTTTTTCAAGGTAAAAATAAATGGATTGGGGTGCTGCTGCTGTAATTAAAGTGTAATTCCTCTTTTGTTGAGAAAAAAACATTCTCCTCTAGGTGATCTATGTACATTGCAAGGATTATAACAAACTTTGTTGCAGATTCCTACCTTTTGTTATTCTGAAGAAATCACTCTGTGTTTCTCTGTGCCTCTGTACTGAGTGGGTTCAATGGGAGTGGTTTCATAATTCACTGTCAGGTGTGCATCTTTAATGAGGAAATCTACTGGGCCTGCATCCCTTTAGACGTGCTCCTATTAAAAGTATCTCTCCAAAAATTACATTTTTGTTGTAGGGGATGCCTGAAATCTGACTCGTATCTTAGGCAGACTTCTGGGAAAATCGGTGAGCCAATCAGACAAGCAGGAAATGATGTTTCTGGGGAGTGGTCAGTACACATTCTGTGTACAGAACAACTCCAGGTAGCCATATTGTAATGCATTCTCAGAAAATTACAGTGGCTGCAGATTGAAAAGGAAAGGGCATGATTGATAACATTCAATTACAATATGACTTGTGTCGCAATTGTACACGCTATATTATATTTTCTTTAATTGCTATTTTTTTCCCCCACAAAAGTTAATTTTTAACCACTTCAGCCCCGGAAGGATTTCACACTTTAGGACCAGAGCACTTTTTGCGATTCGGCACTGTGTCACTTTAACTGACAATTGCGCGGTCGTGCAACGTTGTACCCAAACAAAATTTGCGTCCTTTTTTTCCCACAAATAGAGCTTTCTTTTGGTGGTATTTGATCATCGCTGCGTCATTTCTGATCGCCGCTATAAACAAAATAAGAGAGACAATTTTGCATAAAAAACCCAAATTTCTTACTTTTTGCTAAAATACAAATCCAAAAAAAAAAATACAAAAAAACATTTTTTTTCATCGGTTTTGGCCGATTTATATTCTTCCTCATATTTGTGATAACAAAAATCGCAATCGGCGTTTATTGATTGGTTTGCGCAAAAGTGGCCCCGTTTACGGATGATGAGAATTCATTTCTGGGGTTTTTATTTTATTTTTTTATTTTTTACTAGTAATGGCGGCGATCTGCGATTTTTAGCGGTACTGCGATATTGGGGCAGACATGTCGGACCATTGGCATTTATACAGTGATCAGTGCTATAAAAATGCACTGATTACTGTGTAAATGCCATTGGCAGTGAAGGGGTTAACCTGCAGGGGGCGCTCTAAGGGTTAACTGTGTTCCCTGGGCGTGTTCTAACTGTGTGTGGGCTGCCCTAGCAGGGGATGGGAAGTGATCACAGCTTCCATGTAGAGGAAGGCTGTGATCACAGCCCTCCCCCCTCTCACAGACCTCCATTCTTTCAGTGCGGGGGGCATCGTGGGTAGCCGGCGGCGATTGAGTCCGCCGCACCCGCTCCCTGGCCCTGACGGTCGGCAAGTTGTTAAGCAGAGATAAATGTTAACGTTAAAACATCAATTACTAGTCCAAAAAGCTGTGATGCCAGAATATAGAGTCCTTGACCTTGAAAATTATACTGTTCCATAACATTATTTACAGCATAAAGGTGCAGAATGTGGGGTCGTTGTTTCAAAGTGTTTTTGTGCACGCTGTGTCAACTTCTTTTAAAAACAATGCAGTTTGGTATTGTGAAAAAGAAGCTCACAATCTACACTATTATACTATTGTGCCACTGACTACTTTGTATGAAGGTAAGGGCTTTAAAAGTTTTTAGGTGTGGTAGCTAAAACTAACTAAAAAATATTTTTATTCAAGGTGAAATTAAACGGATTGGGATGCTGCTGTGTTTAAGCAGAGATAAATGTACAAGTTAAAAAATCAATTAATAGTGCAAAAATTTGTGTTGCCAGAATGTAGCGTCCCTGACCCTGAAAATCATACTTTACAGCATAAAGGCTTTTCCCAAAACACGTTATTTGAAGGATTGTTGGTTTTTCCATGTCACCCTCAAAGTAACATTGAACAGATCCCCCCTTCCCGTACAATCTTGTTTAAAATGCACTTTTGCTTTGTTGTGTGCAGAGCCCAGCCAGTTCTTTGGAAGGGGTAGAGCTTGGTTTTGATAAATCTTTTTTTAAGTACCCTGTAATGTTAAAAGAATGACATTCAATGGCTGTTTATATTGTGCTGGTGCATATTCACTCTTTTATATACAAAATAAAATGTGGGAATCAAATGCCCAGTGAATGTGGTCAAATGTCAGAAGTGCAATTATTATAAAACATTCCCTGATAAATCTGTTGGCAAAGTCATTTATAGATTAACCCCTACGTTTTAGGTATAGAGGTTGGGGTTGGGGTCAGAGTTTTGGTTATAGGAAGATTGTAGGACCTCATCCTTGCTACTCTCCAGGGATATCAATTTACCCCCCCCCCCAACCCCCTTCCTCAAAGGTAGTTATTTAGCTCTCCATAATGATGGTGGTCTTCTCCGATGTTTATATCTTCAGCCCAAAACTTTTCTCTTGCACTAGCCCTGCCTGTGTAGTAACTCTCCATAGACTCCCCAGACAATAAAGACCCTAGACCAGTGGTTCTCAACTCCTGTCCTCGGGACCCACTAACAGGCCAGATTTGCAGGATAACTGAAATACATCACAGGTGATATAATTTGCTGCTCAGTGATTTCAGTATTCTAGTCTGTATCTCCCCAAGGTAATACTTAAAATCTGGCCTGTTGGTGGGTCCTGAGGACCGGAGTTGAGAACCACTGCCCTAGAAGTATGGCCCAATTGGAACTTATGAGGAGTTGCTGCGTAGGTAAGGCCTAGAACAGTGGTTCTCAACCTCAGTCCTCAAGTACCCCCAACGGCCATGTTTTGGAACTTCCCTTAGATAAAATAGCTCTTATCAATACCATGTCGTTGATATTGATTTAAAGCAGCTGTGCAAAGTAAAGGAAACCCTGAAAACATGGCCTGTTGGGGGTACTTGAGGACTGAGGTTGAGAACCACTGGTCTAGAACAGTTGGCCAGAACAGTTTGGACCCAACGATCCACACCAAAGGAGGCCACCACTGTCTTGGAGAGGTGGTAATCATCTGGGTGGGGGGCTTTACATTAGATTAACCACTTCCTACCTGTAGGATGTCATATGATGTCCTGGACTTTCAGTGGTGATACCAGGACGATGCCTGCAGCTACAGGCATTATCCTAACATTTTTTTTTCTGCTGGTATTTCTCTTTAATGTAAAAGCAATCCTATGTATAGCCCCTGGATTGTTTTACATGTGGCAAACTTTACATCCAAACTTACCTTAGAGATGAATGAGGACTGGAATGTCCCCAGTCATCCCCATGGTCTAAGAAACCAGAATCGGTGGGCATTTTCTCACTTACGATTTTGCCAGGATGTAAACAAGCCATTACTGGCTTGTGAAAACTTCTGATAAAACTCATCTCAGTTTGATCAGATGCTTTTAAGGGCAGAGGAGAGATCTAGGGCCTAATAGACCCCCAGATGTCTCAGTAAAGAGGACCTGTCACTGCCCATGCCATCACATGGAATGTTGTCCATCCCTTGTGATAGCACTAAACATGAGTTTAAAAAAATTGTAAATAAAATAAATAATAACATTTTAAAAAATGTAAAGCGCCCCTGCTCCCCTTGCTTACGCGTACATGTAAGTCCTGCATGCATAACCTGTGAAGGCTTTTTAAGCGTCGCCTGTGGAGAATTTTAGGTACCATAGTTTGGCGCCATTCCATGGGTGTATACAGGTGTTTTTTTTTTCTTTTCTTTTTTTATCAACTTGTCCTTTAGTCCGGTTTCACACTATAGCAATCTCAGATATCGCATGTGATTCGCACCCGCAACACAGGTGCCGATCCAATGTGATCTTTGAGCAATGCGATTTCAGACATAGAGTTGTATGGCTGAACTCACATTAGATTTGCACCAAAAAGGTGCAGGAGTCTTTTTTCTCCCGCACTGGAATTGGATTGCATCGGTGTTCTCACCTATGCGATCTGATTCCTGTGCGACTTCACAGTTTGCACTGCGATCTGTGAACAAATCTGGGGGTGTCATTAACTTTTTAATGACACCCGCGGCGGTTCGCAGAAGGCAGTGTGAACTGCCTGTGGGAGAATCGGCTCTGGAACCGCGCTGGTTCCCGCATCGCACAAGTGTGAGCCAGGGCTAGAAGTACATTTGTGCTTATCATAAACTACTAAACTGCTATGGGGATTGTAAAGCAGACACCTTGAGTTGCCTTCATATTCTTTTATATCTGCTCTTGACACATAATGGCACATAGAGGCACTTCTACTTTTCTGCTTTATAATCTGGCTAGCAGTTTAGTAACTTTATTCTGTGCAGGTGTTACTTTAAATGTACTTTTTTTTTTCATTTATACATATTAAATGCCAATCACAATAAGATACGTTGTTTTGGCGTAATAAACGCTTTCTTAATTTGTTTCAATGTTATTACAGTTTTCTTCAATAATACGAATAATGTGTGCTATAGGTAAGAGGCAGCTTCAAAGACTGTGATTACAAAGACCAAAGCAATTAACAGACCTGCACGCCTCTACCTTTGTTCCCTCTGCAGTCCTAAATAAAATGGCAGACTTAAGAGCATCCAAAGCATAACCAGCTAACAGTTAATCAAAGATGACTCAAACTGTGCTAACGCTTTACTGGGATTTTTACAAGACTGCATTTTCCCGTTCTCTATAATTTAGATGCATCTGAATGTGTACATTAAGCATTGACAGTTTTTACAGGATATGTCATCAGGTTGGCTCCCACTGAATAAAATAATATAGTGCAAACCACATGGAACTGTTCCACTTTTCGCCTTTAAAGGTTTCCAGTGCACTTAACACCGCCAAACTACGAGACTAAGTCAAATGGCGAATATTTAACCAAAACAAGTATCTATATTATTAGTTACTCCAAAAGATTATACATATGCATTGATGAATTTATTTGAATGGAAAACATAGATAGGTTCCGCAAATGTGACCAATCAGAAATAATATTTAAAGGAATAGGTCAGCAACAAGCATCAGAAACTTTACCGCTCACCAGGGGCATTGCTAGGATTGCAAAAGGCCTAAGGCATTCTCAGACACTGCCAGGTTTGCTATGAACAGTGAGGGTGGTTAAAGTGTGAGTGTGCCTGAAAATAAAACCATTCCCTCAATCCTAGGCTTACCTTCAAGTTGGCCATAGATGGGTAGAATTTCCAGTAAACATTCTTGGGAAAAGTGATTACTTGATTAAAAAAATAACAAACAATGGTTTTGCACAGAGCAGACCAAACCTCCTCTTCTCAGGTGCCCCGCTGGTGCTCCTGGCTCCTCCTCTTCCTATGGGGTACCACCTGCAGGCTTGCTCTGAAGCTGCGCTGCCTATGTCAATAGACACAGACGGTGAAGTTCAGCCCAGCCCTCCACTCCCTCTTCACAGGATTTGCCTGGCAGCGTTGGGAGCCAAAGACTCTCGCTGCCTCAGCAAAGCCTGTGAGAGTGGGGAGAGCCACTACCTGTGAGAGCCACTACAGACGGGCACAGCCGTAGATCGAGTGAGGTTCAGGTAAGTGTGAGGGGGTAATACTATTATCTAAACATTTTTTTACATTAAAAGGGAAGTTGTGGTTTAAAAAAAAAGTAAACTTTTATACTCACCTAGGTGGATGCAGCATTGATCCCAGCTGCAACTGTCCTCTACCGTCTCTCTGTCTTCAGGGGGCAGAGAGCTGGTGACTGTCAGTTTTCGGTTCTCTGTTCTGCCCCTCCAGTGATTACTGGAGTACCGGGCTGTGGAGGGGGCTGCCGGTCCAGGCATCTGGGTGGATCCTGACCATATAGGATCTTTTCAGAGCCTGGACTGGCCCAGTGACTTCAGCTGACAGCGGGCTTTAGCCTGCTGATGTCTGAAAATGGGTCACAGGAGTGCAGAAGGAACTGCACTCCTGTGATCCCCAGGAGAAGTACAGCTCAAATAGCTTTGTCTATAATTCTCCGTTAATGCAGGAAAAGCATTAAGGCAAAAAAACTGCTTGGGCTTTAGAACCACTTTAGGTCAAATTGCACAGCTTCAAACGTCAAAGGGTTAACAATCTTCCTCAAACACTGGAATACTCATTGGACATGGGGAGTGCCAGGACTGGGCTCAGCTCTCCTTTCTCAGAGCAAGCTGCTCAGCTGAGGGCTAATTGCCAGTCTCAGCTTTCACTCTGTCTCTCCTGATGATCATATCCTGCCTCGTTAAGCCAGCTCTGCTGCTATATAAACGACCTGGATCAGATTGCAGATGCCTTCGCCTTGGTCAACATCTCTGGAGAAATCTCTACTGTGTTTACCTGTGAAAGACTTTGCCTGTTTGACATTCCCTTCTGATTCCTGGATTTAAGACCCTGCTCGGCTGACTCTCCTCCGGGCTCCTGACCCTGCATGTTGTTTGTTTGACATTGCTGATCCCTGGACTCCTGTTTCACTGGCTTGCTCAGACTATGGTTATGACCACGTTTACTCTGTTTATATCATTTGACCTTTTTATTAAAAAGTGTGATTTTACTGCACTTCTGTCTTGGTCTGATTCATGGTTCCTGACAGGGAGGGTACAACATTATTCAACAGATAAACTGCATAAGGAAAAGTTTAAAGTGGAACTCTGGCATCGGCGAAAAATCCCCATTTAATACACTCCCCCCCTACACAATGCACTAAACAGTTATTACATTTGTGAAATTCCTCATTATTGAAGAGAAAAGTTTAATTGAATTTTCAGGAAGTCATCTCTGTAATTCAAAAAACGCATCATGTATTCTGCTCAGGAGGAGTTGTTAAAATTGAGATTGCATCATATCCTCTGCCCTCTCTATATTGTAATCAAACTACATTTCGCATCATGCTTTGTGAATTTAAGTGAATGTCGGAGGGCACACTTACCCCACAAATGTTAGCTGTGTACTCATCCACTTGTACAGCAAATTACACCCCCACATTCTCCAGCCTCAAAGACATAAAGGGCATCATAAATAAATTGTGTTTTCTTCCCTTGAGTGTTCAGGTTTTCAGAACATCAACGGCTGCTGGGTTTCTCACCGGCAACACATGTCTCATCCCTGGCTGCAACCAAATAGAAAAATGCTTATCCTATTTTGTTAATGACAGCCAGCATAGAGAAAAGGAAAGAGGGCGCACAGGCTCCTAGTGCAGCAAGTCAGTATCCCTTTGTCGGGTGGTAAAACAATCAAAATTTACACTCCAGCATTTTGGACTCTACAAGTCCATGTGTGACAGGCGCATCATTCACTGCCTGTGTATATCGCCTGTGTATATCGCCATGGCTGAGCTCCTCTGTATGCCGCTATAGAGATGACACCTTAGGCTCCAGTTGCAGCTCCTCTAGGTTAACACACGCTCTCCTAGCACACACTCATCCCAGGCTGACAGGTATCTAGGCCCACGGCGGGGGTGGTAGACGGGTGTGGTCCGTTTCGTTTGTTTTTCATTTTGTTTCATTAACCGCTTCAGATCCACGCCATAGCCGATTGACGGCTACAGCGCGGATCTGCTTTGCCGGGAGGCCGTCAATAGACATCCTCCCCTCATGCTCGTGCTGTCCACCGGAGACCCACAATCTCCTCACAGAGAGCCGGAACGGGGAACCGGTTGATGTAACCACGGCGGTTCCCCGCTCTGTGAGGGGGGCATGACAGATCTACTGATCCCTGTGATCAGGATCAGTTAGATCTGTTATGTTCCTGTTAGCCCCGCCCCCCACAGTTAGAACATATACAGGGAACACATTTAACCCCTTGATCGCCCCCTTAGTGTTAACCCCTTCCCTGCCAATGACATTCATACAGTAATCAGTGTCTATTTTTAGCTCTGATCGCTGTATAAATGTCATTGGTCCCAAAAAAGTGTCAAAAACGTCAGACAAGTCCGCCGCAATATCGCAGTCCCGATAAAAATCGCAGATCACCGCCATTACTAGTAAAAAATAAATAAATAATAAAAACGCCATAAACCAATGGCCATAGTTTGGAGGCGCTATAAGGTTTGCGCAACCCAATCAATATACGCCGATTGCAATTTTTTTTACCAAAAATATGTAGAATATATATTGGTCTAAACTGATGAATAAATTTGTTTTTTTATTTTTTATTTTCAGGTATTTATTATACAGAGGTGATCAAATACCACCAAAAGAAAGCTCTATTTGTGGGGAAAAAAAGGACGTTAATTTTGTTTGGGTACAACGTCGCACGACCGCGCAATTGTCATTCAAATAGTGACAGCGCTGAAAACTGAAAATTGGTCCGGGCAGGAGGGGGGTTTAAGTGCCCAGTAAGCAAGTGGTTAAACAAATGAAACAAATCTAACTAAACAAATTTACGTAAATAACGAAACAAAACTAAACAAAATTAATTTTTTCGCTCTGCTCATGTCTAGTGGGCGGAGGGGCGCTCTCAGCTGTCATCAGAGCGCAGTGCTACATGGGAGGAGAGGACAGCGGTAGGTAGTCTATGCTAGGAGAGCGTGTGTTCACCTAGAGGAGCTGCAACTGGAGCCTAAGGTGTCATCTCTACGATGGCATACAGAGGAGCTTAGCCATGGCGATATACACAGGCAATGGATGATGCGCCTGTCACACGTGGACTTTGTGAGTGTAAATTTTGATTGTTTTACCACCCAACAAAGGGTTACTGTATGAGGAGCCTGTGGAGGCTGGACAGACCAGGAGTCTCCTGGACACTGCCTCTGTGGGCGGATCAGACCGCTAGTATCAGCCTCACTGGTCCGCCCGCTACAGCGAGCAGGGTTTCTATGACTTCCTGTTCGCTGTAGAAAGAACTACAATGGGGTTGTTACAAGACCGGTGGCCGGGGAAATACAAGGCAAAGCAGCCAGCGGTCTTACAAAATGGAAGAGAAAGGGAAGTAACCCTCTAATTTAAAAAATGCATCTGCTATATCTTAGAAACTACAGAGCCAACCTAAAAGGAACTACATACTTTAGCAACGTATGAAAACAGGATTAAAAGTGAGTAAAAAAGTTTTTTGCTAGTTCTGCTTTCCCTCATTAGCACAAGAGTACTTTTTGCGATTCGGAACGGCGTCGTTTTAACTGACCATTGCGCGGTCGTGCGACGTTGTACCAAAACAAAATTGACGTCCTTTATTTCCCACAAATAGAGCTTTCTTTTGGTGGTATTTGATCCCCTCTGCGTCATTTCTGATCACCACTATAAACAAAAAAAGAGCGTTAATTTTGCACAAAAAAAAATTTCTTAATTTTTGCTAAGATATATATCCAAAAAAATTGTTTTTGGCCGATTTATATTCTTCCTCATATTTTTGTTTAAAAAAAAAAATCACAATCAGTGTTTATTGGTTGGTTTGCGCAAAAGTTGCCGCATTTACGAATGATGAGAATTAATTTATGGGGCTTTTATTTTTTTTTACTAGTAATAGCGGCAAACTGCATTTTTTAGCGGTACTGCGATATTGCAGCGGACTTGTCGGACCATTTTGACACGGTTTTGGCACCATTGGCACTTATACAGCGATGAGTGCTATGAAAATGCATTGATTACTGTGTAAATGCCATTGGCAGTAAAGGGGTTAACCTGGAGGGGGCGCTCTAAGGGTTAACTGTGTTCCCTCAGTGTGTTCTATCTGTATGGGGGCTGGGCTGGCTGGGGGAGGGGAGTGATCACGGCTCTCACATACGGCTCTCACATACAGGGAGCCTGTGATCACCTCCCTTCCCCCGCTGTCAGAACGAAGATCCGTGTTTACATACACGGATCTCCGTTCTTTCAATGCAGGGGGAGCCATCACGGGTTCTCACGGACGCCGTCAGGTGATGGCGTTTCGCGATAACGAACCATGTTGCCACTGTAAAGCCACGGCGGGTGGTCGGCAACTGGTTAAAGATGAATTCCAGGTATGATTTTTTTTGCTTGGCCCTATGTAACTATTGTGGCAGGGTGAGCCAATGCCATGGTCTAAAATTGCAGTCTGGACTAGATTTTGGAGGAGACAAGCACATTAGAGATGCAGGTGTGTGCTGCCTTCATATTAGAGCCAGAGTTAAAGCTCAGAGATTTGCCCCACCCTCCCACGGGGGTCAGTGTGTGAAGGGAGCAATGAGAGGTGCATGTCTGCACCGTACTGTCCATTTCAGGACAAAGGCCTCTTCTTTTTGCCGCCAGGTAAAAAAATCTTCTGCCTTCAGAACCATTTTAGGTAAGCCAAACATTGATATAAAGTTGCCAGGTTCAGCAGGGACCGGCCGAATTTGGATTCATGTATGGGTAGGGAGGTTGTACAGAAGTCCATCTACTGATCGACTTCTGCACAACTGCCCTGTCGGATTCTCTCTGCTTGATCAGTGCCCCTGGCTATAACCAACAGCGCTCATCAGTGTATTGTGATGGCGGGGAAGTCCCCCCAATGTCAGAATACAATAGCTCAGTAGGGAGGATTCCTCCAACCACATTGAGTATGTGTGGATGGGAGAATAGAGTATTTTTTTTTTCTTCAACCCACTGGTTACAACCCCCTATGTTATGCACCTTAAGCTGACCATAGATGGATTTAAATTTGCCGATTCAGCAGGGACCAGACGAATCTCGATCCATGTGCGGCTGCTCCCGTTTGGGGGCAACCTAATGATCAGCTTCTGTCGACTGAGAATGTTGGAAATTGTTTGATGATCAGCAGCTGCTGCCGATGTGCTGCAGCTGTTGATCAGTGTATTCTGACAGCAGAGAGTGCTTTTGCTTTTTTCTATTATATGTAGCACCCAACTAGCGTAAAATGCTAGGTATATTTAGGTTTTGGCTCTGCAATCAAGAGAACAGTGATTGTTTTGTTTGGTCTGTTCAGGGTTTCACAGGCTGTGAGTTTGATTGCTTCCCGATGCCTCTAGAAGACATTTCCAGAGTTTAGAGAGGGAGAAATGAAATAACTAGTCTGAATATTGATCAGGACCTAGCCAATCCCTAGGGAGGTATGCCCAGATGGTGGCTGGGAAGCTGATAAATCGTTTGGAACCCTGGAGATAGCAAAGTGAGTTCCAATCTTCAGGGGGCTATTGCCCCTGAGGCAGCCTGTGGACTGAGTTGCTGTTCTGTGAGGTCTCAGTGGTGGCAGATGTGGGACCGGAAAGTGATCTGGAACTGACTGTAGGATTCGCCAAAAGGATCTGAGCTAAAGAAGAAATGTCTTACTCACTGGACCGTGTCCAAAGGAGGCTGAAAGTTGGCAGTTGCCCTGGGGACTTGTGAGTAATGACCCTGAATTGATTACAGGTGACTGTGTGCTTTTGGGATATACGTGCCAGAGGTTGCTTTTTTTGAGACAACTCTCAGGGTCTCAGATACTGGCCATTTACTCAACAGTGTCCTGGACTGTGAGCTTAGAGTACAGTGCCCTCCTGTACTAGGCAGTGTTCCTTAGATTACACTGGGTGACCAGATGCCAAAGAGACTTGTTTTATGGCCCCCAGTTGTGAGGCCTTAGATTGGCCAATATTCACAATTGCTTGAGTAGAAGATTGTCCTATCACGGCCAATTGCTAACTATTTTAGAGTATCCCATGCCCTAATTCCTAATCCTATTAAACTTTCTTCAGCAATAAACCCTGTGAAGAAAACCCCTAGACTGATTTACTGGGGCCAAAAAAAATGGACTGTTGCTTAGGTGACTGGTGGCATCTGGTGGCACCTGCAGGGGTAGAGCTACATATATCACCCATATAATAGCGAAGGTTTGTCGTGCATGCAATGTACTGTACTACTTGGCCACAAGCCACCAACAATATGATTTTGGGACTCATCAGGATGAGGCATCTCCAGCCCACTCTGCAATTTCTGCCAAGATAATCAAAAGTTGCTGGACCTACAGCTGCCACTACAGAAGACTTGATATGATAGCTAGTTTTTTTTCTGGCTGCCATGCCATACTGAGATGATGGGCCAGTATAAAAAACGACCCCATACTTTGCAGACTGGACCAGTGGCATATTGCATTGTTTGAATCAAGTTGTTCTCTTCCTGACCCTCCAGTGTCATTTGACAAAAATATGAACACAGCGTGTAGTAGTGTCACAAGCATCTGGAGACAGATGTTTAAAAAATAAATGAGTACAGCAGCCAGCAGTAAGTAACTTACTGAGCCCTTGGAATGTAACAAACCAACCAACATTTAAAATTTCTTCTTAAAATATCAAAAACATTTATAACTTTTGCAGCAGAGTTGCTGAATGAGACGTTAGAATCATTTTCTCACAAGGCATCCTGTCATTTGATGCATGGTGTGCCACGAGGGTTGCCACCTCATCCTTTCAAAATTGGACACATATGCATTACACAGGTTCTGGAAATGAATAATGAGGGGATTAGATTCACCCACTGCCTTCTCTGCATTTATTATCGACATCGCCTGTGTAATTCAAATGTGTTAATTTTTAATGGGTTAAGGTGACAACCTTAAAGGGCCTATGTACGCTTAAAAGTGTTCAGGCCTTTTTTAAATAACCTTTGTTGACAGGAAGAAATATATCTGAACATAAAAATGAGGAACTGCTTGGCAGATGAACAGGTGTGTGAAATTATTCCTGGAGCCTGTATAAGCACAACCTTTGGTGCCCAAAGCAACTTCCCTCTGTTAGCATCATGTCTTTTATGCAGTGAATTTTCTTGGTTGTAACCTGGTTTATGATCATGTCACTGTGTAAATTAAAAATTAAAAACTGTGCCAAAAGTAATAACTTTTTATTAACTTACATAGGTCGTTCAAGTTTCATATGTTGGTAGAGTAACTCTTCCTCTATAGTAACTCTTCTTCTTTTTCTTTGCAGGTAAATGGTGGATTCCAAGCAGAAGCAAAGTGCCATTGAGTTCTTGACGGAGGGGTGCAGGCTGTCCAGCATCCACAGAATGTTACAGAATGTTTTACGGAGAGGACGCCATTGACAAAGAGTCACCAATGACAAGATATTGCTTTTGTCAATGTTGTCACCCCCATAAACATTCTGTAGCCTTCTGTGAATGTCAGACCGCCTGCACCCCTCCTTTGTGACAAGCCTAATGTGATTTAATAAAAAAGCTATGCTCACATTTGCATTACTTTTGCTACAGCCCTGATATTTAACCACTTGCCAACCGCACTATAGCCAAATGATGTCTACAACACAGACGGCTAGTCTTGGGAGGCTGTCATATGATGGCCTCCCGTGACCGCGCCCACAGTGCGCCTGCTGCAGGGAGTGGGCAGCGCGCTCTGTAATCACAGAGTCCGGAGCACACTGTTGATCACAGATTGAGGTAAAGAGCCAATCTGTGGCTCTTTACCATGTGATCAGCTGTGTCCAATCACAGCTGATCATGGATGTAAATAGAAGCCAGTGATTGGAATGGAGAAGAGAGACAATAACTGGCTTCTATAAAAGGGAAATGTACACTGATAATCAGGGTACTGATTATCAGTATCCTAATTTTCAGTGCAGTCCCACCAGTGCTGCCAATCTGTGCCCATCGGTGCTGCCAATCTGTACCCACCATTGCTGCCTAGTGTTAATTTTGTCATCTAAAACCAACGAAAACATTTTCGTCGACTAACTTAATATAATTTTAGTCGACTAAAATGAAAACAATTGACTAAGACTAAAGCCTCGTACACACGGTTACAGTGGTGTACCCCAAGGTTCAGCGTTGGGACCCTTACTTTTCAATATATTTATAAATTATATAGGGTCTGGGATTAAAAGTACCATTTCAGTGTTTGCAGATGACACCAAGCTATGCAGTGGAATAACATCCTTGCAGGATGTCTACAACTTACAAGCCGACCTCAATGCACTGTCTAATTGGGCGACTATGTAGCGAATGAGGTTTAATGTTGACAAATGTAAAGTTATGCACTTGGGGGCTAAGAATAGGCATGCATCGTACATACTAGGGGGAGTACAACTGGGGGAATCCATAGTGGAGAAGGATCTGGGGGTTTTGGTAGATCATAAGCTTAATAATGGCATGCAATGCCAAGCTGCGGTTTCCAAAGCAAGCAAAATTCTTTCTTGTATTAAGAGAGGTATGGACTCCAGAGATAGAGACATAATTTTGCCCCTGTACAAATCATTAGTAAGACCTCATCTGGAATATGCAGTTCAGTTTTGGGCACCAGTTCTCAAAAAGGATATCGGGGAACTGGAGAAAGTGCAGAGAAGGGCAACCAAACTAATAAAAGGCATGGAAGAGCTTAGCTATGCAGAAAGACTAGAGGAACTGAATTTATTCTCTCTTGAGAAGAGGAGGTTAAGAGGGGATATGATCAACATGTACAAATATATAAGTGGCCCATATAGTGAACTTGGTGTTGAGTTATTTACTTTAAGGTCATCACAAAGGACAAGGGGGCACTCTTTACGTCTAGAGGAAAAAAGATTTCATCTACAAATATGGAAAGGGTTCTTCACAGTTAGAGCTGTGAAAATGTAGAATAGACTCCCTACAGAGGTGGTTTTGGCCAGCACGGTTGATTGCTTTAAAAAAGGCCTGGATTCTTTCCTCAATGTAAATAATATAACTGGGTACTAACATCTTTAGGTAAAGTTGATCCAGGGTGAATCCGATTGCCTCTCGGGTGATCAGGAAGGAATGTTTCCCCCCGTTATAGCAAATTGGATCATACTTTGCTGGGTTTTTTTTGCCTTCCTCTGGATCAACTGTGGGTGAAGGATTGTATATGGGATTGTTTGGTTATATATAAATTATTATTATTTTTTTTGGGTTGAACTAGATGGACTTGTGTCTTTTTTCAACCCTACAATTATGTAACTATGTAACAGTGTGACGGTCGTATTACCGAACGGCCCAAATCGTATGTTGGCTGTTGTGTCTCGCGTACTGACATGCACTAAGCGATCGTACAACCAAGCCGAACGTAGTGACATGCTACGAGCGTATAAAGAGGAAATTCAGGTGAATGTGATTTGTGAATTAGGAACGTAGGTTTACACGAACGGACACTTCCGAGCGTTCCAGTCTTCTGAGCATGCGTGTTTTGCACAGTACAACTTGTTGGACCAACTTCTCTGTACACACGATACAATGATCGTACAACTGCTTGTTGTACAACCAAAGTTTTCTAGTTTGCTCATCCAGCTTCTGTCGTACGACCGTCGTACGTTGGCTGCTCTAATCGCGCGTACTAACGGTCGGATGATCGTACAACAATCGGTCTTATGACCATTTTTTATACGACCGTCGCATCGTGTGTACGGGGCTTAAGGGTCCTTTCACACGGGCGTTCTGTTTTTTTTGTTCAGTTCAGTCACTTGTTTTTTGTAAAAAAACGGATATGGATGTCAATTTTTGCATCCGCTTTCATGTCCGCTGACATCTGTTTTTCATCCGTTTTTTCCAAAAAATAAAGTGTTTGAACTGAACTAAAAAACTGAACTGAACTGAACTAAAACACTGAACTGAACATGTTTTTGGGTGAAAAACAGATGTCAGTGGATCAGATGTAAGCTGATCATCCGCTAACATCCGTTTTTTGTCTGTTCCGTTTTTTTAACAGAAGAAAAATATGGTTTTCTTCTGTCTAAAAAAAACGTAACTTAACGGAGGAGGATGTCAGCAGATGATCATCCGCTAACGTCCGCTAGCCAATAGAGACACATGTATGTCCATTTTTCATCCGCCAACGGATGGAGGAAAAACAGACATACGGAACGCCCGTGTGAAAGGGACCTTAAACTACATTGAAATTTGATGTCAAAATTAACACCGGTCTGTAGTGCATGTTCATACCTCAATATCATAGATAATAACATATTAGATTTTTCACTTCCAGTTTGGAAATTGTAGAGACATGCTTAAATAATGCATTACAATTTAACTACATCCAGTAGATTTTAGATGACTAAGATTCGTTTTAGTCAACTAAAATGTCCAGGAGATTTAGCCGACAAAATACGACTAAAACTAAAACTAAAACAATTGCAGAAGACTAAAATGGGACTAAAACTAAAGACTTAAAATGAAATCGAAATTTGCTGCCAAAATGAACACTGGTGCTGCCAATAAGTGCCCACTAGTGTTGCCAATCAGTGCCCATCAGTGCCTCCTCATCAGTGTTGCCCATCAGTGCTGCCTATCAGTTCCCATCAGTGCCACCTATCAGTGCCCATCAGTGCAGCCTCATCAGTGCCCATCAGTGCAGCCTCATTAGCACACATCAGTGAAGGAGAAAAATTTCCTGTTTGCCAAATTTTAAAACAAACTATGAAAAAGTTTTTTTTTTTTTTTTGCTTGTTTAGCAAAAAATAAAAACCCCAGAGGTGATTAAATACCACCAAAAGAAAGCTCTGTTTGTGTGAACAAAAATTATAAAAAAATGTTGTTTGGGTACAGTGTTGCATGACCACACAATTTTCATTTAAAGTGCAACAGCGTTGAAAGCTGAAAATTGGCCTGGGCAGAAAGTGGGTAAAAGTGCCCAGTCGGCAAGTGGTTAAGATGAGTAATAATGGGGAAAATGTGTAGTTGATAACTGTACGGGAAAAGCCATCACCTTGGGGTTAATTTACTAAAGGCAAATAGACTGTGCACTTTGCAAGATCAGTTCCTTTGGAGCTTAGTAAGTCTAGGTTCACACCTATGTGCATTTTCTGCATTTTTTTTTCCATTTTCTACTGGCTTTTTACCGCATTTTTTTCATGTTTTTCCAATGCTTTGCATTTTTCATTTTTTTTAATGATTTTTTTTTTGGGGGGGGGGGGGGGGGTTTGTTGCTAGGCAGATATACAAAAGCAAAACCAAAATGGTGGCAAAATTGCTGTAAAAATGCATCAAAACCACATAAAAACCACATCAAAACCACATAAAATAACCAACACGTGGTAATGCAGTATTCCTATGTGAATAGTTTAGACTACACTCTCTCATTTTCTCTCATTTGTCTGGACAGGAAGTGAAGAATCAGCCGCAGGTAACAGCCGCAGCCGCAGAACAGAGAGGGCGCTGTAGAGCGGAACACTTGGCGCGAAATTCAAGCAGCGTGTGCGTGTGCAGAGAGCAGCGTGTGTGTGCACGGGGAGCTCCAGGGACAGACCAGACCCAACCCGCCCCAGACGGACCCCCCCCCCGGCGAAGCAGCGGCGGCAGGGCGGTTAAACAGAGACAGGGAGCAGCGTGTGTGGGGAGCTTGAGACTGACCCCCCCCCCCACTGACATCCGGACGAGGAGGAGGCGGCGGCGGGCGGTAGGGGCGGCATTCCCCCACACCCCCCCCCACCTGTGACCGAAGGAGGAGGCGGGAGGACCGGGACGAGCAGCAGGGAACAACATAGGACTTCCCCCAAGAGAGGACAGAGGAGGGGGGCGGCGGAGACTGAAGGAGAAGTACGGCAGCGGTGAGTGCAGATCACTGTGGGACAACTGACAGGCTGACAGAGCCAGGAAGGGGGGAGGCTAAAGGCAGAGGCTGACGAGCTGCAGTCAGTGTCAGATTACAGAGGATAGCAGAGAGACACAACTGCTAATTAAAGACTGACTGTGTGAGACCTGAGCATTGTAAAGTACCTGAGTGTTGTAAAGTACCTGAGTATTGTGAAGTACCTGAGTGTTGTAAAGTACCTGAGTATTGTGAAGTACCTGAGTGTTGTAAAGTACCTGAGTATTGTGAAGTACCTGAGTATTGTGAAGTACCTGAGTATTGTGAAGTACCTGAGTATTGTAAAGTACCTGAGTATTGTGAAGTACCTGAGTATTGTGAAGTACCTGAGTGTTGGGAGTACCTGTGTATAGCGAGTATCTGAGTGTTGGGAGTACCTGTGTATAGCGAGTATCTGAGTGTTGGGAGTACCTGTGTATAGCGAGCATCTGAGTGTTGGGAGTACCTGTGTATAGCGAGTACCTGTGTGTTGGGAGTACCTGTGTATAGCGAGTATCTGAGTGTTGGGAGTACCTGTGTATAGCGAGTACCTGAGTGTTGGGAGTACCTGTGTATAGCGAGTACCTGTGTGTTGGGAGTACCTGTGCATAGCGAGTACCTGTGTGTTGGGAGTACCTGTGTATAGCGAGTATCTGAGTGTTGGGAGTACCTGTGTAGCGAGTATCTGAGTGTTGGGAGTACCTGTGTATAGCGAGTATCTGAGTGTTGGGAGTACCTGTGTGTTGGGAGTACCTGTGTATAG
>BLSH010375649.1:1379889-1391639 GCA_018402905.1 Glandirana rugosa
CTCCTCCATCGGTTCTGACAAAAAACAAACAAACAAAAAAAGAGATTAACCCCATCGGGGGTTTTATAACTCTGTATAATTTTTTTTTTTCTTATTCAAGTGAATTCATATGGTTACCGACACACTCCGGCCATATTTGCAGATAAGACGTGTTCATGTCTGTTCAGAACACCCTAGGTACGGACCAAGTAAAATTATTTGCAATCGAACAGGTGCAACCGACACCTGTCCGCCGACGTGAACAGACACTATTGCGGGGGGGGCGACACGATTTGTGTGCAAGTCTGTTATGTGACCGACGTCCCGTCCGGTCGTGGAGGTTCCGTATTTCCCGTTCGAGTCCGGTACACGGGTTAAACCCAACTTCTGGATCTCCAAATTGGGCACATGGCCTGAGCTTGCCCTTTATGCCTTGGAGGTGCTGGCCTGCCCTGCAGCCAGTGTATTGTCTGAACGTGTGTTTAGCACAGCGGGGGGGGCGTTATCACAGACAAGTGCAGCCGCCTGTCCACAGCCAACGTGGACAAGCTAACGTTTATTAAAATGAACCAGGCATGGATCCCACAAGACTTGTCTGTACTTGTGCAGAATAGACGTTTATACCGGCCTCACACAGCCATTGGTATACTTAAGTGAACTTATTCTTTTTTTTTTTAATATGTCTCAATATTTTGGGGGCTACCCCAATTAGAGAAAAAAACAAACAAACAAAAAACAGTCTTGGCTACCTCCTCCTCCACCACCACTTCCACCACCTACACCACCACGGTCACCGCCTCCTCAATCTCCTACTCCACATCCACCTCCTCCTCCATTTTTTTTATGTTATTTTAAGTTATTTCCCTATCCACATTTGTTTGCAGGGCACTTGTCCTACTCTTACCCCCATTTTGCTTCCTTTTGCAGCCCTCTAGCCCTTTCCAGGACTTTTTTAGAGTAATTTTTGTGCCCAAAAGTTTGGGTCACCATTGACTTCAATGGGGTTCGGGGTCAAGTTCGGGGCCGCACTCGAACTTTTTTGTGAAGTTCGACCGAACCCGAACATCCAGGTGTCCGCTCAACTCTACTTGCTGTGTCTGATTCTATCACTGCTAGTAGATTAAAAAAGAGAGAGACTGACCATCTACCTTAGGAGAGCTCAACCCATGGCCCACTGGAGCCCATGGGAGTATGGCCAGAGCATGGCCCGCCACCTAAAACCAGGGAAGCGCATGTCCATGCTCTGGAATGGTGGGTCGGCAAGCCCAGATTGCAATCAAGGGGTTGCCAACCCACCATGCCAGAGCATCAGAGTGCATGAGCTGCAGAGGGAGCAGGAGCCGCATAAGCTGACACCTCTGTAGTGCCATCTTCTGCCCCAGGTGGAGCTATACCAAGTTTACTTCAGCTGGGACCTTTCTAGCAACCTGGAAAGCGATGCCAGCAGAAGCTGGAAGAAGAAAAGGTCAGTGTATTAAGAATCACATACACTACACTTTTGAAATGGGCATATTAGCACTTATAAAAAAGGGTTAGTAGGCTGCTTTCACACTGATCTGCAGGGGCGGTGCAGTGCACCTGCAGCTTTCCTGCAGGTTAACTGCACTGAGCCATAGACTTCTATTATAATATTCAAAAAATTTGTTGCGCTAATTATAAATTATACAGTGAAAATTAACTATAAATTGTGTATAAACACAATAAATTAGGTTATTAAACCTTAGAAACCAGCATATTTCTGTAGAACCAATGTGAATTAATTATACATAATATATATAAACTGTGCACAAAAATTAGCAAAAAGTGACATTAATCACAAAAAAAGTCCAGTAAAAATTGTCCAATGAAACTTTCAATGGAAACAAAGTGAGCGACACTAATCCAAAAGTTCCGTGGTATATTAAGAAAGATAGAAGATTGATCCACTTTTCCACCACCACCGATCACACAGAAACCTTCAGTGAAAAAACGGAGGGTAAAAAACCCTTACCAGATGCCTAGACCCAACTATTTCTAGTACGGGTCAGAAGCACTAGCAGATATAGCCCTCTGCGGGGTCTGGAGATGTAATCCTTCTTTACTCCTATACGTCCCACGGGTCAGCAGAAGTAGGTTGGTAAAATCAGACTCGAGGGTACCATTCACCACATATTATAAAAGATAAGAGCCACATAGTGTAATACTGCAAGGTGGTTTATTAAAATAAGTAATAAAAGTCCAGGGTACTCACATTCAAACATCAAATCATGCGCATATAAAGAAAGCCGGCAGATAGAAAAAACACCCGTCCTCATGGAATAGACTGTATGGCGTGGTGACGTCAGCACGTAAGCTCCGCCCTACATGTTTCGTGATAGGTCACGTCTTCCTTTTTCCTTTTTCTATCTGCCGGCTTTCTTTATATGCGCATGATTTGATGTTTGAATGTGAGTACCCTGGACTTTTATTACTTATTTTAATAAACCACCTTGCAGTATTACACTATGTGGCTCTTATCTTTTATAATATGTGGTGAATGGTACCCTCGAGTCTGATTTTACCAACCTACTTCTGCTGACCCGTGGGACGTATAGGAGTAAAGAAGGTTTACATCTCCAGACCCCGCAGAGGGCTATATCTGCTAGCGCTTCTGACCCGTACTAGAAATAGTTGGGTCTAGGCATCTGGTAAGGGTTTTTTACCCTCCGTTTTTTCACTGAAGGTTTCTGTGTGATCGGTGGTGGTGGAAAAGTGGATCAATCTTCTATCTTTCTTAATATGCACGGAACTTTTGGATTAGTGTCGCTCACTTTGTTTCCATTGAAAATTTCATTGGACAATTTTTACTGGACTTTTTTTGTGATTAATGTCACTTTTTGCTAATTTTTGTGCACAGTTTATATATATTATGTATAATTAATTCACATTGGTTCTACAGAAATATGCTGGTTTCTAAGGTTTAATAACCTAATTTATGGTGCTTATACACAATTTATAGTTAATTTTCACTGTATAATTTATAATTAGCGCAACAAATTTTTTGAATATTGGAATTGTTACGGTGGAATATCGCACCTTATATTGTTGCTGCTTTTTTGCCAGATATCATAATAGCCAGCGCGGTATTTTCTCCTTTTTTTTGAGACTTCTATTATAGCCTGTAGGTTTGATGCGCTTTCTGAAAGTGCACCACACCTGCAATGTGTGGGTAAACTGCAACGCATCAATGTGAAAGCAGCCTTAAATGCTTGTTTACATTCGCTGTTTGGGGGGAGGTAAAACCCCATAGTTCACTGTGGCCCATGACCGGTTACCAAACCACTTAAGTGGCCCCTGCTCTTTAAACAGTTGAGCACCCCTGATCTATCTAGTAGCTTCAAATCACTGTATGCACAGTTTTAAAGGGACTGTACTGATGTGCACCTCCCTAAAGGCTGGGCCCCCCTGATTAGCCAGGTGAAGATTGAGAGTCAAGAGCCATGCTTGCCAGCTGCTTTACAGGGACCCACAACTGAGTTGCTCATAGCCAGAGGTACTGGCTACTAACTCTAAAGTTATATGTATGTTTATAGACAGTACATAGAGTGCACTCTGAGACATTTCCTGACAATTGACTGCAGAGGGGCGATTGTGGGATTATTCATCCTTATTGATCCTATTCATTGCTGATACTGTTCTTTATTGTGTTTCCTTGGTTTTCTTGGTTTAGTGGTACAGTGATTTAGACTGAGCCGCTATAACCTAGTAATTATCTCATTTAGTTTACTGTGAGTGAAAAGTTTCTTCCACCTGCTCATATATGTTTGTGGATTTCTATTTATTTTAACCTGTGACAATATACATGCTTTACTTATAATTGAGCAGCCTGGTGCTTATTTCCTGACTCCCTAACATAGTTGTGTGTAGGGTACTGATACTTTTGCTCACATAGGTATTTGCGGCATCTCATTTCTCAACCAGGTGTTTCAGAGAGGACAAAGGCGTACACATAGTCGCGGCAAAGAACAGAGAGCCCCATAAACCAAGCAAAAACCAAAAAAAAAAAAAAACTGGCATCCAGAGGGTTAAACAAAGGGTTTGATCTAAAAAACTAAACAAATGCTGCGCCACCCCAGGTACTGATCAACCAACCAATAGTATACAAAAAGTGACAGTTGCTTCAAAAAATATTGTGATAATGTGCAAAGTTGCTAAATTGGATGCGACCATCCAGTGCAATCCATAAACATAAATACAAAGGTTGCTATATTGGATGCAACCATCCAGTGCAGTCCATATACATAAAGAAGTGCTCAGTGCTCCAAAACAAGTGCCAAATATGCAGTCTGTGGTGCTCAGTAACAGCCTCCTCTTGTGGCCCCACTCACCAGAAAAAATGGACCCCCAGCTTTGCAGTCTGGGGGTCACAATAGACTTGTTCCTGGTGATGGTCAGACAAGGATAGCGATACAGACAGTGCAGGACCCATTCCTATTAGGCTGTAGACTGTAGGCTCCACTTCTCCACATAAAGTACTCAGAAAAGAAAAGAAGTGGAGCCTACAGTGTGACCTGAGCACTTCTTTATGTATATGGACCGCACTGGATGGTTGTATACTATTGGTTGGTTGATCAATACCTGGGGTGGCGCAGCATTTGTTTAGTTTTTTATCTCTAAAGGTACCTCTTGGTAGATACTTATGTAGCAGCAGCCCCCACACATTAACTGATCCCTGGATGCCCGATAAGGGTCAGAGTGATTAGTGTATATAATTAATTCATTGGTCCTAGCGCAGATTATTTAGCACACACAAAGGGTTTGATCTGGCTTGATTCCTAAGTGATTTGTGAATTAAGAGGGCATTATGGGAAGAGGAACATTCAGTATGTTTTTTAGCATTCATTATTTGTGCTCAAACAGGCTATTGCAATATATTTAATTATAATATTATATTATTACATTGTAGGCTCTTAATGTAAGTGGCATGGTATTTTAATGATATGTTTTTAACTAGTACACACTGTGTTAAAAAATGGGGAAAGTAGTGGGTCATATATTTCATTGCTTGCAAGTTATAGTTTGGTGCGCTGGTAGCACCCTAAATAAGTGAAAGTACATCTGTAAGTTTACTTTTTATGTTAAATAAACTAATTATAAGGATAAAGCATTATGTTTGGTGGTTTTACCTTTTGGATGAATGGAGACACCCAGATTTCATTTAGCGTAATCAGAAGCTTTTGAGCGAAACCATTTGATCTGGAGTGTGCATAGTCCTCTGAGAAGGACACAAGCCTGCATAGACCAAATGGAAAAGTGTGGCCATACCCCTAAGGTGAGAGCACATCCGGTGGATCACCCACAAATCACAGAGCCATCAAGACGTCACTTATAGAGACACTAAAATAAACACTGCATATTGTGCATACAATTTGTAATATTTTTTTGCATATATATTTTTCTATTCACATTTTCAAAACAGTTATATAGTGATTTACTAAAGCTTGAAAGTGCAAAATTTGGTGCGGCTCTGCACAGAAACCAATCAGCTTCAAGGTTTTATTGTCAAAGCTTGATTGAACAAGCTGAGGTTAGAAGCTGATTGGCTAGCATGCACAGCTGCACCGGTTTTTGCACTCTCCAGCTTTAGTAAATCAACCCCATAGACTTTATATATGGACTTGAATATATTAATTTAATATTCACTATTTTGGTGTGTAGTGTACAGGATTTTTTTTGTTGTTCTTTGGTTATATTCACATATGTGTGGATTCATCTATTTTATGTTGTTGGTGAAGCACAGCACATATTTATCTTTATAGTTGTATATAGCACAGATATACGAGAGTATGTGGTGTGTGAGTGATTCACCAAATATATTCACCGGATATTTTTAACACTTTTGACACATTCACCAAAGCTGCTTGCAACGATTTATTCTATTCTGACTCCTTAACATGCACTATATTGCCAAAAGTATTGAAACACCTGCTTTTACACGCACACAAACTTTAATGGCATCCCAGTCTTAGTCTGTAGGGTTCAATATTGAGTTGGCCCACCCTTTGCAGCTATAACAGCTTCAACTCTTCTGGCAAGGCTGTCCACAAGGTTTAGGAGTGTCTATGGGAATGTTTGACCATTCTTCCAGAAGCGCATTTGTGAGGTCGAGGTATGTGTTGGACGAGAAGGCCACAGTCTCCGCTCTCATTAATCCCAAAGGTGTTCTATCGGGTTGAGGTCAGGACTCAAGTTCCTCTACCCTAAACTCGATCATCCATGTCTTTATGGACCTTGCTTTGTGCACTGGTGCTCAGTCATGTTGGAACAGGAAGGGGCCATCCCCAAACTGTTCCTACAATGTTGGGAGCATGAAATTGTCCAAAATGTCTTGGTATGCTGACGCCTTAAAGCCTCGTACACAAGATGCGATTGTTGTACGACCGCACGTCCAACTTTTCTCAAAATCGGCTGTCCATGATTTTGTCTAGTGTACTGACGGTAGTCAAATTATCGTTCAACAAAGCCGAACGTAGTGACGTGTTAGGAGCGTATAAAGAGGAAGTTCAGGTGACTGTGAATTATGGACGCAGGTTTACACGACCGAACACTTCCTGGATTCCGAGTATGCGCGTTTGAACTTACAACTTTTGTATGTCCAACTTCTGTACAGACGAGCCGAAAATCATCGGCAGACAAAAGTTTTCTAGTCTTCTCATACAACTTCTGTTGGACGATAATTAAAAATCGGCTGTCGAATGGAGCATACTAATGGTCGGATTATCGTACGACAGTTTTCGGTCAATAATTGTACTGTGTGTACAGGCCTTAAGAGTTTGCTTCAGTGGAACTAAGGGGCCAAGCCCAACCCCTGAAAAACAACCCCACACCATAAACCCCCCTCCACCAAATGACTTAAGACCAGTGCACAAAGCAAGGCCCATAAAGACATGGGGGTTGATTTACTAAGGGCAAATCCACTGTGCTTCACAAGTGCACTTGGAAGTGCAGTCGCTGTAGATCCGAGACAGACATGCAAGGAAAATAAAAAAAGTGCATTTTTTCTTTTACATGATTGGATGATAAAATCAGCAGAGCTTCCCCTCATTTCAGAACTTCCCTGCAGATCTACAGCGACTGTACTTCCAAGTGCACTTGTGGAGCAAAGTGGATTTGCCTTTAGTAAATCAACCCCAATGATGATCGAGTTTTGGGTGGAGGAACTTGGGTCCTGACCTCAACCCGATAGAACACCTTTAGGATGAATTAGAGCGGAGACTGTGGCCTTCTCATCCAACATCAGTGCCTGACCTCCCAAATACGTTTCTAGAAGAATGGTCAAACATTCCCATAGACACTCCTAAACCTTGTGGACAGCCTTCCCAGAAGAGTTGAAGCTGTTATAGCTGCAAAGTGTGGGCCAACTCAATATTGAACCCTACGGACTAAGACTGGGGTGCCATTCAAGTTCATGTGCATGTAAAGGCAGGCGACCCAATACTTTTGGTAATATGGTGTATGTGTGGATTCATATATTTTATGTTGGTGGTGAAGCACAGCACACATATAGTTGTATATAGCACAGGTATACGAGAGTATGTTGTGTGTTAGCGATTCACCAAATATATTCACTGAATATTTTTGACACGTTCCCCATAGCTGCATGCAAGGATTTATTCCATTCTGACTCCTTAACATAGTTGTGTAGGATACTGATACTTTTGCTCACATAGGTATTTGCAGCAACCCATTACTCAAATTAGTGTTTCAGAGGGGACGAAGCTTTTCACATAGTCATGGCAAAGAACAGAGAACCCCTTACACCAAGCGACTCCTCCCGGGGTAAGCGCTACATAAACAAATGTATTTATTTTTTGCCGGCAGAAAAAAGAAAAGTTGAGTTAATTCGGATCATCTATGAAGTCTCTTTCTCTCTCTCTCTTTCTTGTAGCACTAACATTAGGAAAGACCATAGGAATCGCTTGCCAAGATATTATGGTCTGTCCATCTGAAATGAGTTAATCCACATGCCTAACCGAATTCTTCTATCTATTATTTCAACTGCCCTGTAGCTTCTCTGCCAGATAAGCGGTGAATTAACCAGACAACTCAAGCCTCCTCCAGCCTCCTGCACTTGTATGTTTTTCAGCTTGTCTGCCCTCATTTTCAATGCTTGAGTGGGGATTTCTCTATTTGTTAGTGAAACAATGCAAGTTCCCAGGGCCGACTGATGATGACATCACTGTTGCTCATGGGGAAAAGAAAAAGAATGGGGCTGGCGGGAGGTGTTGGGGTATTGCATAATGCAGTTTTGATCGTGGGAAATTGAAAGCAGCTGCTGGAAAACTGTCTGTGCCAGCAGAGTGGGGATGCGATGCAAATACGAATAGATCTCAATCAAAAAAATGTGCCGTTTATTAAGTAGACATTGTAAGGGGGGCAGGCTCAACTGGCATTCTCAGCAGTAAACTATGTATGAGAAAGAGACACCCAGGAACAGTCCAAGCAGGTTTTTTTCTGTACTTTTATTTAGCAAGGCAGCAAACAAGCACCGTTTAATGCAAAGGCATAACTAAAACCTTCAGGGCCCCGGTGCAAGAAATTATGAAGGGCCCCCCTGACCCCTGGCCAGGGCTCTCCCCTCTTCCCACTGATCCTGGGGCCCTTTTCTCCCATTGCGGGTCCCTTTATTACGGCCCCACTGAATAAATGAATAGTTGTGTACCGAGCTTTCCATTCATTCAGAAACTGAAGCATAGTAAAAACAGTTTACTATGCTTCAGTTATGAATGAACCAATTGATACCAATCACTGACTCTGTCCATTCAGAAAAGGAAGGAGCCAGTAAATTACAAATTTACCGACCCGTTCCCATCTCTCCATCATGACGCATCTTCTATAGCAGCTGGCAGGAGAGAGGAGGGGGCAGCTCTGTGGGGGGACACAAGGACCCTGGGAACAGCAGAAGGCAAGTAAATTGGATAGGAGGGGCGGCGGGGGCAGCATATAGAGGAACCAATCTCCTCCATTAGGAGGAAAATAAAGGAGAATTGTTCCTCTAAATGCCGCCCCCGCCATCCCTCCTATTCAGGTGTACAAGGAAGGAACACAGGCCCCCTGGAGCACGGGGTCCGGTTGCAATTGCAACCCCTGTAGTTACGCCCCTGGTTTAATGTATGAAGGCATTGTACAGCAAGTCCATAGCATAATATGATCAAAGCATCTGCTCTTCAGAGCCATAAACTAAACTTAGGTCTAACATGGTGTCTCCTATTGGGTTCCCCACAACAAACAGACAGCCCATGTTCTGTCAGCAGTCAGCCTTATCACACAGCAGCAGACTCCCACTGTAGAGGTAACAAGGCAGAGAGCCGTGAGCATCAGTCAGATCACAAATAAAATGGACTATGGACAACTAAGTCTAATTTATGAGGTTTGGTTACCAGGTAAGATGTGCATCTAGGAATAGGGCTTTATCCTACTCAAAATTCTACAACGCCTCTGGGCTCCAGGTGAGAGGCTTAAGCCTCGTACACACTGTGCGATGGTCATACGACCGAACGGCCCAAATCGTATGTTGGATCATGTAACTCGCGTACTGACATGCACTAAACGATCGTACGACCAAGCCGAACGTAGTGTCGTGTTATGAACGTATAAAGAGAGAGTTCAGGTGCATGTAATTAGCATCCGGCCGTTCCTGACTTCTGAGCATGCGTGCTTTGCACAATACAACTTGTTGGACCAACTTCTCTGTACACACGATACAACGGTCGTACGACCGCTTGTTGGTACAGCCAAAGTTTTCTAGTTTGCTCATACAACTTCTGTTGTACGACCGTCGTATGTCGGCTGTTCTAATCACACGTACTGACGGTCGGATGATCATATAACGAGCAGTCGTACGACCGTTTGCATACGACCGTCGAACCGTGTGTATGAGGCTTTAGATTACACATATACACCATCAAAATCCTGCACATACCCTCTCCCTCTGCTCAGACCTTTGGGAAGGAGCATGTTTTTCCAATATACACTCACTGGCCACTTTATTAGGTACACCTTGCTAGTACCAGGTTGGACCCCCTTTTGCCTTCATTCTTCATGGCATAGATTCAACAAGGTGTTGGAAACATTCCTCAGATTTTGGTCCATAGTGACATGATAGCATCACGCAGTTGCTGCAGATTGGCTGCACATCCATGATGCAAATCTCCCATTCCACCACATCCCAAAGGTGCTCTATTGGAATGAGATCTGGTGACTGTGGAGGCCATTGGAGTGCAGTGACCTCATTGTGCAGTGGTGAGATGATTGGAGCTTTGTGACATGGTGCATTATCCTGCTGGAAGGAGTCATCAGAAGATGGGTACACTGTAGTCATAAAGGGATGCACATGGTCAGCAACAATACTCAGGTAGGCCGTGGTGTTTAAACAATGCTTAATTGGTATTAAGGGGCCCAAAGTGTACCAAGAAAATATCCCCCACACCATTACACCAGCCTGAGCCATTGATACAAGTCAGGATGGATCCATCCCTACCACCTGAATGTCACAGCTGAAATCGAGACTCATCAGACCAGGCAATGTTTTTCCAATCTTCTATTGTCCAATTTTGGTGAGGCTGTGCGAATTGTAGCCTCAGTTTCCTGTTCTTAGCTGACAGGAGGGGCACCCAGTGTGATATTCTGCTGCTGTAGCCCATCTGCTTCAAGCTTCAATGTGTTGTGCATTCAGAGATGGTATACCTTGGTTCTAACGAGTGGTTATTTGGTTTGAACTTCAGCAAGTCGTCTTCACCACATCTAGATGCCTAAATGCATTGAGTTGCTGTCATGTGTTTGGCTGATTAGCAATTTGTGCTACCAAACAATTGACCGGGTGGACCTAATAAATTGTCCAGTGAGTGTATGGTACATTGGCGGTACATCAGCATACCCTTGCATGGTCCCTAGTCTGTGTCCAAACTAAAATGCGAAGTCTTGCAGATGCAGAATCCATCTTGTGACCCTTGCATTGTTGCCTTTGTGCTGAGCCATTCACTGTAGTGGAGTAAAACTGTCTGCCCAAAAAATAATACCTCTAGTGACCACTTTATGGCCAGACACTCCCTTTCCACTGTTTAATAGTTCCTCTCTGCAGGAGTTTGTTTCCAGCTGAGTTTTACTACCGGATATTCTTCCCAATTAGTTTCCTGTGACTATATAGTTGATCCAGGGAAAATCCCATTGCCTCTTGGGGGATCAGGAAGACATTTTTTCCCCCGCTGTAGCAAATTGGATCATTAGCTTTGCTGGGGTTTTTTGCCTTCCTCTGGATCAACTGTGAGTGAAGGATTGTGTATATGGTATTGTATGGTTATATAGATTTTTTCTTTTTTTTTATTGGTTGAACTAGATGGACTTGTGTCTTTTTTCAAGCTGACTAATTATGTAACTATGTAACACCCAGGCCAACTTCATAGACATCTGTTTGTACAAGAAATTCTTGATTGAAGTTGGGAGTGGTATCACTGGTCTCTTAAAAAAATACAACATTCAGCTCTTGAAAAGCTCTCTACTAGAGTTGAGCGGACACCTGGATGTTTGGGTTTTCGTGGAAAAGTTCGGGTTCGGGTTCGGTCCAAACTTGACCCTGGACCTCGAACCCCATTGAAATCAATGGGGACCTGAACTTTTGGGCACAAAAATGGCTGTAAAAAAGTCCTGGAAAGTGCTAGAGGGCTGCAAAAGGAAGAAAAGTGGGGGTAAGAGTAGGACAAGTGCCCTGCAAAGAAATGGGGATAGGGAAATAACAATAATCTGCCCCTTACAGC
>BLSH010375649.1:1397104-1450581 GCA_018402905.1 Glandirana rugosa
GAGATAACATAAGATAGAAAAAGGTAAGATAAGGAGGTGAAAGGTGAGGTGGGGTAAGAGGAACCTTTAACTTTTTGATAAACTTATGCATTTTGGAGTGGAAAGTGGAGGAATAGAATGGAAAAAGATAGAATACAATAGAGGGGAATATAACAGAAAATGAAAGAATATAATGTGGTGGAGTGGAACAGAGCTGTTTTACTCTGTATTCTATTCTTTTGTTTTGTTATATTCTTTTCTAGTCTATTGTTTTTTTTTTTTCTGTTCTAGTCCTTTGTTTTCTATTCTGTTCGTTTTGGAAATAGGAAAACTAGTAGAGAAGTATGTATCAGGGCTTTTTCTGCCCTCTTTTATTTAAAAGAAAGCAGAAGTTCACACACTCTCCTTCGCACGGAAGGAGTTCTCACTATTAATACAAACAAAACATAGGATTCAGCCTCCCAGCTCTTTATCGGCCCTGCGGCTCAGACCTCATGCCTCAGTCCTCTTGACCATAAAATACACAGTCCCAGTGCTCGTGCACAAAACACTGTACCTCTGTCAGCTTGGCTTCTAATCCTGCAGCTCCTACATCCTTCACAAGCTCGGGCCTTTCTCTGTCCTGAAAAGGACAGTACGGTGCAGACATGCACCTCTCACTGCTCCTGTCACACACTGACCCCCTTGGAAGGGTGGGGCAAGGCCCTGAGCTTTAACTCTGGCTCTAATATGAAGGCAGCACACACCTGCATCACTAATGTCCTGGTTTCCTCCAAAATCTAGTCCAGACTGCCATTTTAGACCATGGCATGGACTCTCCCTGCCACAATAGTTACATAGATCCAAGCAAATAAATTCATACCTGGAATTCATCTTTAACCTTTTCTCTAATGAAGTTTGTTAACCCTTTGACGTTTGAAGCTGCGCAATTTGACTTAAAGTGGTTCTGAAGCCTAAACATTTTTTACCTTAATGTTTTTCCTGCATTAAAGGAGAAGTATAGCCAAAGCTATTTGGACTGTATTTCTCCTGGGGATCACAGGAGTGCAGTTCCTTCTGCTGATGTCACTGAGCCAGTCCAGGCTCTGAAAAGATCCTAACCATATGGTCAGGATCAACCCAGATGCCTGGACTGGCAGCTGGCTCAGCCTCTCAGTGAGTTGCCCCCTACACAGCCCGGTGCTCCAGTAAGCACTGAACAGAGAGCTGGAGACTGACAGTCACCAGCTCTCTGCAGCCTGAAGACAGAGGGCCGGTAGGGGACAGATGCAACTGGAATCAAATCTATATCCACCTCCTAGGTAAGTGTAAAGGTTTCCTTTCATTTTAAACCCAAACCTCTTTTTTAACGTAAAAAAATGTTTAAATAACAGTATTACCCCCTTATATGTACCTGAACCTCACTCGATCCAGGGCTGTGCTAGTCTATAGTGGCTCTCCCCACTCTTACAGGTAGTGGCTCTCCCCATTCTCACAGGCTTTGGCTCCTGGTGCTGCCAGTCAAATCTGTGAAGAGGGAGCAGAGGGCTGGGCTGAACTTTACTGTCTGTGTTTATGGACACAGGAAGTGCAGCTTCAGAGTAAGCCTGCAGGTGGTACCCCATAGGAGGAGGAGCCAGGAGCATCCGTGGAGCACCTGAGAAGAGGAGGTTCGGTCTGCTCTGTGCAAAACAATTGCACAGAGCAGGTGAGTATGACATGTTTGTTATTATTATTTTTTTTTTTTAATTTGACTTTACAATCACTTTAAACCACTGTATCTATCATTGCCATTCTGTTATAGAGATCTCTGAGACCCGCTGACTTGAACTGTCAATTCCCTATTTGATCATCAGATGTACAAGCACCAATTTTTCCTGCAATATTGTGAGTGCATTTTTGATCTTTTACATTCAACCAAGTGTAATTTGAATGCACGAAATCTTTGCGCCCCATTCAATGTTCTTTCTGTAATTTCAGTGGTTTACTCTTCCTGGTTTGGAGGTGCATGTCTTCTGTCCTCTCTTAGTTTCTGGATGGATTGTCATCTTATCCATTAAGACTTTTCTTTTTTTTCTTTTTTTCAGTGCACCCAAAAGAGAGAATCTCTGCCATAGGGTAAAGATAAGGGTCACTGCTCCTGTGAACAGTGGCCTCTCTCCAGAGGTTCAACCCACAGCTTGCACAGTCATAGTTGCTTCTCTACCATTAAAGCGGATCTCCAGGCTCCAGGCTTTTTTTTTATTTTTATACTCCTGCCTACCTTGATGCGGGTTTTGAGCATTTCAGATACTCACCCGCCCTGAGGATCCAATAGTGTCCTGCAGAATCCTCTCAGAATTCTGCCTCGCTCAGTCCTACCTCCTTATATAACGTCAATGGGAGGCCTATCGGCTCTACCGGGTTCCGAGCCTCTTGATTATGCGTCACTAGGCCCCCCCTCCTGCTTTATCGGTGGAGAACTATACCTCCTGGGATATGTGATGAGCATATCCCAGGGGACAAAGGGAGGACAGTTCACAGCATTTGCCTATGTGTATGGAAGGGCAAAACCGAACAAAAAAGGAGATAAAAAAAAGTGCACTTCCCATTAAAAGAGGAGAGGAAGGGTGGAGAGGAGGGTACTTGACAATGAGGATGAAGGTCCTTTTTAAGAATGCTCAAGCTGTTTGCTGATTTGATAGAAGTAGTTGGGAGTGAGTGGAGAGTCCTCAGGTCCATGTAAGCTCTAACTTCCTTATATCATTCCCTACCAATGTATTAAAATAAAGGTGAATAAAAAAATGCAAAGGGGTTTATGTATATGAAATTTATTTTTCTCAGCATTTGTGTAAAGGTCATTAATAATAGCTACTTTATAATGTTTGTATGCACGTATATGGGTAAAGGGATACAGGTTTAAAACAGTCTAAAAATATATTCATTCATCCATTTGCACATACATCTTCATGAGATTTCCCTCATATTATTTCTGCTTCTGGTCAAATATTCTTAGCCTACAGTATTATTTTTTTTCTCTATTGGTTGAATATTCTTAAGCCTATTTTCTTATAGGTTTGAATGTTAGGGAATGTTACATTTGTCCAGGGCAATAAATGGAAACTGACATTTACTCATAAAAATATTTGCTACACTTGGGGCATATTTTGCCCCCATAGCAACCCCTTTTGTTTGGGCATAGTACTCTCCATTATACCAGAAGTAGTTATTATTCATGGCTAGGTCAAGCCCTTCTAGTAGAAATTTAATTTGTTGGGGCGGACCATGAGACCTTTTTTCGTGGGAATTAGGGAGCACATGAACAACATCAGAAAGAGATTTAAGAAGCACAGTCTATCGAGACATTTCAGAGAAGCCCACAACCGAGATGCTTCCCTCATGACTTTTTATGCCATTGACCATGTGAAAGGTCATTGGCATGGAGACAACAAGAGAATAGCGATTTCAAAAAATGAAACCAAGTGGATCTACATTTTAAATTCTTTACAGCCAGAGGGCCTAAATATTGATATTTATTTGAACTGTTTTTATCAAATTATTAATTTGGGTGGTGACCATGACAGTCCCCCTTTTTTTGATATTATCCAGAATTTTTGGATATTATCCAGGTTTATTTAAATTATATTTCACCCCTGGAGGTTAAATATTTTTTCTCATAGCTCACATAGCTTTCTACTTGAGGATTAGCCAATTTAGATACATCCAGTAAGCTGACATCTTATGTCCTTTTGACATCTTATGTCCCATAAGTCCCTAGGATGTGCATGCCATGCACTTGTAGTGTTTTTGGCATATACTTCTCTCCTTCTCACATTAATATTTCACCACTAGTCCACTTAGAATTACATGGCCATTTTACTCAGATACATATATTTCCATAATATTCTTTTCTCTACTAAATTTATTTATTATGTATTATTTATTTTAGTGTAAGTTTATGATTCTTAATAAACTTGTATTTTTACATTTGATATACTGTAGTCCTTTCTGGTAAACATCCGCCTGTATATTCCTTTTTATAAGCCTATATGCATGCACGCCAAATTATACAGTGGAGTGTCTACTGGATTGGTGTTTATTGGGATTCCTTGGGTGCGCAGGTTGATTTTAAATATTTTATGTTTAGATATGGATTGATAAAGTTTTTGTTGTATATGTGAAGTACTATGGTGTCTTTATTATAAGTATGATGATTGAGAACACCGAGATCACAAAATGGCCACGTTCATGTGATCTCCGGTTGCCAGGATACAGCTAAGTATATATAAATAGAGGGTGCAGCAAGATGGCGTTGCCTCCAATGACGTCTGATGACGAAACACGTAAGGCGGAGCCAGTACGTCATTGCATCATTGCGTAACTTCCGGTTTAGCTTGTTGGAACGCAAACAAGTGACGGTGTTTTCCTGGCAGACTATCTGACTTCTCTTATGTAAGTAAGCGATTACTTGCATTGTAATCACCATACGATTTTACAGAGGTCTCTTTCTTATTGTTCCTATGAGGAATGATCGTTTACAAGATTGGCTGGATCAGTTTCCCATATCACCGCTGTTGTAGCGGCATTATCCCCAGGCAGAGATGGAGTAGCCGACCAGCGGATTCCCAGGAGGGGAACACGGGAACTTTTTTCCTTATGACACAAACAAGTACTGCTTACACATTGCCATTTTTGGACAAGGTTGTGTTATGATATATTTATTGGGTTCATGCTGATGATTTAGTTGGCATCTATTTAGTTGAGCATATTGATAGGATTTTGCACATTTTGCACACCTTGCACCTTGTTATAATTTTTTAGGCACTTTATCCGGATTGCTAAAACCATTGTTACACACATATATATTTTTTGGTTTGTTTTATATAGCATTAAGGCCACACTTGCTGGCATTTCCCACTTTGCACTTTACAAAGATACTTACTGTTTAGCAGCGCCATAACCACTAATCTTGATACTATCCTGCAATATAGCACCAGTATGACTATAGTATGGCTATGGCCACTATAATCATATGTTCTCCCAGCAGGGATGAATCCCTGTGCTCCCTGCCAGATTGAGAGATTTTATTCCCCTGCAACTCGTGGTTGCAGGAAAGAAAATTGCATCATTTATAGCCTGCCAACACCACCATAACTGAATATGTCTCTTGAACAGCTCTTCAAGTGTCTAGGTGTCCTAGAACAGTGGTTCTCAACTTCAGTCCTCAAGTACCCCCAACAGGCCATGTTTTCAGGTTTCCCTTTATCTTGCACAGGTGCTTTAAATCAGAGTCAATGGCTTAGTATGTTGGACAGCTATTTTATCCAAGAGAAATTCCCAAAACATGTCCTATTGCGGGTACTTGAGGACCAAGGTTGAGAACCACTGTCCTAGATGAAGAGACAACCCATTGTTTCACAATCCATATTTTGTTTAACAGGTTATTGAAACTTCAATGGGTTCTCTTTCATTAAGTATAGACTAGCCCACCAAGGTCTCAGGTAAATCCTTCCATTAATGGTGCCGTCCAAGAGGTGCACAGCCGCTGGTCTCAATTTGATATTGCAAGTGAGGGTGCATAGCCCTAAATGCAGACAGTGAATAGGAATGCCTGCACATGGATGCACAGAACACCTTTGCATCACATACAGGTGAAGATGCCCCTTCACATGGGTGGACAGATCGGTATGCCCATGTGAATAAGTCCTTAATCACTGTGGCAGAGCAATGCCATACAAGGGTGATGTTGACGCAGGTTTCATAAACAGGCAGTTTAAGGGGCTCCAGGCGGTTTGCTTAATTGGGAGGAAACTGGCTTTTAATTTTCTTCATTGTTTAGAAAAGTCCACATTGGGACCTGGAGCCTGGAAATTTCTCAGAAAACCGGGTGGAATGAAATCTCCAGTCCTGGTTTCAGATTTTGAGAACTACCAGCACACTAACTGGTCATGTGTGTGCTGGGCTTTTAATAGACACCTGACCATGGTTCTTGGCTCCACCCTCCCAAGGAGTCCAATCCAGAGACCCAAGCCTGAGTGTCAGAGCAGAAAGCTCTAGCTATGCAAAGAGTGTTGGCGAGAAAATGGTTTGTGGGAGACAGACAAGGGCCTAAAGTGAAAGACCACAGGGACAATGTTTGGTGTATATATGAATCTCCTGCACTCTAATAATAAATAATTGTAACCAATGCTGCTACTTAAAACATGAATATCAAAAAAGGTGATGTTGCAGTTGCGGTCGCACTGATGCCTTGTATGAAAGTAGATGGTCCGGGGAAGTGTCGCCTCGCACTGTGGACTTTGCCTTTTGTCTTGTCATAGAACGGGGTATGTCCGGCATGGAGGTGGTGAGACTGAAGGGGATCGCTTTACTATGCTATGAGCTGTACAATGTTTGATACAAGATGTTTTACATGTAAGTGGATTGGATATTGGTTTTAGATTAAAGATTGTGCTTTGACAATATTACACTTATGGAGCCTTTCTTTTTTATGTTTACCCATGGATGTGCACCATTACTGCAAGAGCGGTGGAGAAGTGGATTGGCTTACTGAGGAATCTTTTAACAACTGATTTTTATGGCGTATTAGCCTAACCATGAGAATGGTAGGCAATAGGACTTAATGAGTTGCCATCTGATGGGAGTGGGTCGGATGTGGTGGATTTTTTCTGTGTTTTTCCTAATTAGGATATCACTGGGAATTATTATTATTCTGCACAAATATCATTGGCCAAAGAGGACTGTTACTGGACCTTTTCCCTTTTTTTGTTTTTTATATTTTCATTTTACACAGAGTATGCCTATATACTTTCTATTGCTTTCATTTTTGTATTGAGCACTGAATTAATTAGGTGTTATTGTTGCGCTACTGTGAATTCACATATATGCAATTTTGTATATATATGTTCTATCTCACTGTTTTTGACACAGTGGCAATGTTGCATGAGTAAGACAGGAGGCTGAATCTACCGTTGTTTGGTGTTGATGGTAAAAACTTCCGCAAGTGAAACCCTTTGATTTGTTTCTGGAATTTTGTTTGAACTTTCTTTAATAAAAGTGGGCCAAGAAGCCCTGAAATGGGAATTTCCAGCGTGAACTGTACTCGCTAGCAGGTGCTACATAACCCCCAAACTTCACATCACCTATGTATTATCTACAGGACCTGACAAATTATACAAGCACACATTTTTGCAACCAAAACTATCTTTTTAAGTAGAAAACCACCTAAAGGTAGACAAATACAAACAGAACATGCAAACCGCAAGTCATGCTCACGTATGTCATGTGACTTCAGTATCTTTATTTCCAGACGCCAGTAACTTGACTTTGGACTCTTTATTTCCAAGGTTTGGGAATCACACATGATTAGGTCTGACAGCCGTATTTGTTTTTGCGGCCTGTTATTATCCATGGTCTCAAAATATGAATATTGTACTTCAATTCTCTATGACTGTATCTTATCTATGAACCTCTCTGTCTTATTTTATTACTCCTTTTTTGCCATGGGAGATAAAATAGAAAACGACCCTGGTAATGGCAGTAATAACAGTATTTGAAGTTAAAATTTTCATTGTGGTAATTATTAAGTCAGATGACTAATGTCATTGAATTTGACAGCAGTAGCTTGATAATATGTTCATGACAGCGGGTGACAGCTCACATGCAATACTTTTGTTCTATTCTCTGAAACATAAACCTACCACATAATAGATGAGCCAAAATTTCAGCATGAAACTTTATGAAATTATCAAGAGAAGAGTGATGTTTTGACATCCAATGGTCTAGGGTTTTGAATATATACACCATAAGGGCTCTTGCACATGGGTGGCTAAGCCTGTTCAACATAAAGGATGGTGTTTTTCCCTTACCTGTGTTCAGCAGCTCATAGACATGAATGGCTGTGTGCGGGTATGCACTAGTGCTATCATAAACACAAATATAGCATGCAGATGTAGCCAAGCTGGACATCTGTGTCTGCAATCAGGAGACATTGTGTAAACTCACTGTTTGGGAGCCGTTTCCCTCTAGTGTTGAGTTTGGACTCAAAACTGTTTTATCTTGAATGCAGAGACTAAGCAAAGCAAAGCATCTTGGGACATGTAGTTCAGACTGATTGGATTTGCCCTCTAGCTGAATCGTAAGAAACTACAACTACCAGGTGGCTGAAAAGGAAGAACTGACTACTTAGAGAGTATTTTAAAGGGGCTGGTCGAGGCCTAGCTCGCTCTCTTGGGACCTCGGCCTGGATCTGTATCTGTGAGCAGAGATTTTGTGACTGTGTGTGTTGCGGCCAAGTCACGGCCTGCTCAAGCAGAATCATCCAGAAGATACACAGAGGGACATCTGCAGACAGCATCCCCTTACTGTCTGGCGGCAGCCTGGAGGCCGCTCCTGTTCCATCTATCCTGCATTTGCACCAGATTCGGGTGAGCCATAGCGTGGTGCGGCGGAGGCTGAACACCATTCCCTGAGCCAGGTTCCTGAGGGAGAGCTTGCAAAGTCATCTTTCATTCGCAGTATTGGTGAGCGGGCATTTGCCCATCCATTCATAGAGACACTGTATACAGACACCACTGTCTTCATTCACCTCACTGTTATTTGTAGTTCCACAGGAAACAATACCTTTAAAACAGCAATCACGCTGACCTCATTTGCAACTTGTCAACACAAGAAGATTCTGTTTCTTTGATTATTACAGTCAAGTCAGTCAAGTTGCTTTGACCTGTTATTCAGGAATTCTTCACATGCAATGTTCACAAAGGCTAGCTGAAGACCAAAGGATTGTCTCTTTGTAGTACAGGACTACCTTAAACCTCCCTATCATATTGCCTCTACTGTGCTCATAGAGCTTGAATTTACCTAGAACTCTCTGAAAGAGCAGGTTAAATTGCATTGCAGTTAACTGTTATTGAAGGCCTATGACATTGCATTTATTGTTTGCACATGTGTGTTGAGGAGCAGAAAGGAGAGGTCTGACCTAGCTAAAAGCCATTCATCTGTCGTTCTGCTGCCTGTTTAGGTGGCGGAGGACTTGCAGGGTCAGGGCACCCAGTGGGGTACTGATTCTACCAGCAGCCCTCACGACGAGGGTAGCACTACACAGGCATATAGCATAGAGAAGGGAGCTGAGTGTAACCTGAGACCTCAGTGGAGGGAAAGGAAACACTCCCCTTTACACAGTCTCATAGGGAAACATGCACAGCTGAGGCTGTCAATCACCTCCCGTGTGCTGGAGGAGGGGGCATCTCACGGGTTTGCTCGGTGTTGGCATAGACAGAAGTGACTCATGCAGATGGGAGAGGAATTTGAGATCCAAGGGAGAACCATATTGGGTATGGTTGCCCTCCAGGCAAGGAGGAGACCGAATAGTACCCACTATAGAAGGATATACTTTGTTCATTTCAGGATTTACAACCACTTTAAGGTTTTGCATTATTGCATTGCAGTAATGCATGGTAAAACACAATAATACATGGCAGTCTGTGTTGTGCCATTCGTTTAGAGGGGCACCCCAATGCAGAAGTACAATAAGTGCTGACAGACTCCCACTGCAGGCACTACAACTTGTGTAATTAAAAAACAAGGTGCAGTTCTGGTTTCCCTTCTCATGCCATGCACTGGCAAACCCATTCTAAATAAATGAGGTATTTTAACAAAATGCAATAGAATGGGTAGGTCTAAAGGGGTCCTAATCATTTCGGGGCTGAGAAGTTGAATTTGTAATGAACGAGGACAATGGGGCCATATTAGGTCAATGATGTCACAAGCATCCCCTCCCCTTTGTATACATGTAGCTAGTATTGCCCAGTTGATTGGGCCGCAGTACGCAGGAGTTCCACCGTCCTTCTGTAACTGCTCCAATCTTAGGTTCCGATCAAACCTTTTATGATAAAGGTTTTACATGAATAAATAAAAGCTGATCCTGTTAAGCACCCCTGTCAGAGGAAAATGGTTTGTCTCATCCCTGTAATACTACATCTGCAAGAGAGCTTGGTCTGTTGAAAAACAACAAACTTACTGGCTAGATTACCAGGTGAAAATAAAAGAAAGAAAGCCTAAAAAAATAAAATAATGCAGGCATCACATCTAAGAATTAGTAAGCTGCAATATATTAAATGTTTGCTTTGGGGTTTAACCACTTAAGCCCCGAAGCCCTTTTTTACACTTGTTTACAAGTTAAAATCTTTTTTTTTGGCTAGAAAATTACTTAGAACCCCCAAACAATATTTATATATTTTTTCAAACACCGTAGAAAATAAAATGGTGATCATTGCAATACTTTTTGTCACACGGTATTTGCGCAGCTGTCTTTGAAGCGTGATTTTTTTTGAAAAAATTCACTTTTTTGAGTTAAAAAATAAGACAACAGTAAAGTTAGCCCAATTGTTTTGTATCTTGTGAAAGAGGATGTTACGCCGAGTAAATAAATACCATACATGACACGGTTGAAAATTGCGCACACTTGCGGAATGACAACAAACTCCGGTACTTAAAAATCTCCCTATGTGACGCTTTAAAAAACGGTTACCAGGTTAGAGGTGCAGAGGAGGTCTTTTGCTAGAATTACACTGTTCCTTTTAGCTACTCTTTATGGAGGGATCGAGGGTTTAAAAGACCCCCCATCCCTCCCCTTCACAGTATTCAGATAGCCAAAAACGGCGATTCTGAATACTGTCATTTTTTAAAAACCGGTGCAGTTGGCCGTCGAGTAAACTGGAAGTGACGTTGTGACGTCACTTTCGGAATTACACAAAGGAGCCCCGATCAAAGCCTTTTCCGGCTTCCACAGGGACTCCACACAGCGGCTGGATGTGTCGGATCGAAGCTCTGGTCTCCTGGTGGGACGGGAGGCCGGAGAAGAGCGGCGGATGGTGGCGGAAGGGGGAGATGTCCCCTCCCGTTGCCTGGGATTACGACCTAGCTGCTCCCGAGCCGGATCGGCTGCTATCACCAGATAGCCAGCTGCCTGCTCTTAAAAAACGGTACCGGGGTATAGCCTGTAGCTGCAGGCTACACCGTGATACATCCACTTAAAGCTGCCAATGTTTAATAACGGTGATTCGCGTTAAGTGGTTAACCAATTGACAACAGTATACTGTACATATACAGCGGCAAGGCGGCTTTCCTGTGCAGAATCACGTATCCAGTAAGTGATCCTGCACTTCCGGGTCTGGGGCGCGCACACGCACTGCTCCAGAAGTGTCCAATCAGTGGGTCCGGCAGACTCGATGTCCGCCAGGACCTGCCAATCGTTCCCAAGAGAGGCAGAGTAGCAGTCTGCCTAAGTAAATAAGGCAGATTGCTGTTCTGTCAGTAGGGAAGGTAGCAATCCTGTGTTTCTAAAAAGCAAGGACAAGGATCCATGTCTTCCCCTTGTAAAAGCACCTCCCACATTGTACACAAACACTGGTTAGGCACACAGTTAACCCTTTGATCGCCTTGATGTTAACCCCTTCCCAGCCAGTGTCATTAGTACAGTGACAGTGCATATTTTTTAGCACTGGTCACTGTTTTAGTGTCAGTGGTCCCAAAAAAGTGTCAAAAGTGTCACTTAGTGTCCGACTTGTCTGCCGCAATATCGCAGTCCCGCTATAAGTCGCTGATCAGCGCTATTACTAGTGAAAATAAAAATTCAATAAATCTATCCCATAGTTTGTAGAGGCTATAACTTTCGTGCAAACCAATCAATATACACTTATTGGGATTTTTTTTGCCAAAAATATGTAGCAGAATACATATTGGCCTAAACTGATTAAGAGGTTTGATTTTTTTCCATTTTTTTTATTGGATATGTATTACAGCAGAAAGTAAAAAATATTGTTTTTTTTTTTTTCAAAATTGTCGCTCTTTTTTTTGTTTATAGCGCAAAAAATAAAAACCACAGAGGTGATCAAATACCACCAAAAGAAAGTTCTGTGGGGGGGAGGTACATTTAATTTGGGTACAGTGTTGCAAGACTGCGCAATTGTCAGTTAAAGTAACGCAGTGCGGTATTGTAAAAAATATAGTCTGGTCATGAAGGAGGGTAAACCTTCCAGAGCTGAAGTGGTTAATACCACTTTAACCCCTAGGCGCCAACAGTACACAGCTATGCAGCCTCTCAACGGGTGGGCCTTGGCACCAAGCGGCCGCATATTTGTGTACCAATTAGTCAACACAGCTGTGCTGAGAGTGCTCCTGGCACAGTTACCAGTAGCTAACAGAAGGCTCCCAATCGCTTCTTGCGATCGGGAGCTTTTGTGATGATGTGATCGCCGTAACATTCAATCACGGTGGTCACATGATCATAAACCCTGCCTCGCCTCCCAGTATTTAAAACCTCTTAAAGGACCAGGAGACGCCAGAGCTAAGGGGTTAAAGTAAAAATGTTTAGGTAAAAGTGTTGCCCCCTTCTTTACCCCTAAAACGTAGCTCTCTCGATCCAGCGCTGTGCCTGTCTGCAGCTCTTCTCTCCCCTCACTTCCCAATAGGGTTGCCACCTCATTCCTTTAACCACTTCCCCACCGCCATATGCAAAATGACGGCCGGGAAGTGTTTCAGTTAGCCTGACTGGGTGTCATATGACATCCAGCAGGATAACAAGCCGGCATGCGCCCGCGGGCGGCATGCAATGCGGCGATCGGTGGTGTGGTGTGTCAGTCTGATCGCAGTGATGTGAATGGGAGACTGCGTTTTCAATCCGTGTTCTATTGTAGTCTATGGAGCTGAATTCGCAACGCACACAGATCAAACTCGCACAGGAGCCTTTTTCTTCACGGATTAGATTCGCAACGCATCAGTGTGAACTGCACTGGTAGAACACTATGTTATTGGAGATGACTTGCGAATTTAATCTATCGCAACGCAATCTATTCGCAGTACAGTTCGCAGCAGTGTGAACCAGGCCTTACACAAGTTCTGAGGCTAATTTAATGCAGATAAGGAACCAAGTGAGTTTCATTACCACCCAGGGCTGGTGCAAGGATTTTTGACACCCTAGGCGAAACCTCATTTTGCCGCCCCCTTTGGCTCCGCCCCTGACTCCACCCCCTTTGCCCTGTCAATGTATACGATGGAGGTGGCGGAGGTGGAGATTTTTGCAGAGCCTCTCTACCCATTTATTTAGTCGTGGTCCACCTGTACCCCTGGAGCCGCCTCATTTTACCGCCCTGGTGTGCTGCCATCTGCAGCTCTCCAGTGACATAAGTGATTGTTGCAGAACAGTGACAGATCAACAGCGGATGGGCGCCCTGGGGGGGCAGTGGTGCCCTAGGCGGCCGCCTACTCCGCCTAGTGGTAGAGCCGGCCCTGTTACCACCTTAATCAGCCACAGAACCTGTGCAATTAATATGTGTCCTGGATTAAAGGGATGAGGTGGCAACCCTACCTGCAGTGGACCCTACAAGAGGAGATTCTAAGACCATTGCACAGAGCAGGTAAGTATAAACCTGTTTTTTTGTTTCTTTAAATTTGAGTTTGCAATCGCTTTAATATATTAGAAACGGGCTTAGCAATGAATTCTCGAAAATACAAGTACAAGTGTACACAATGTAATTGCACCTTGCTGGAAAAAACTCAGTAATTAGGCACAAAAGGCAGCATCCTCATACATGGCTGATACCGTCTCCTTGACTTTCCTCCTCCTTCTCTGCTGCTGCCTGATATCCCTTCTCGAGAGCTAATTCTTCTTCACAATGCTCTCCACTCCAGATCAGGAAATTATATACAATTTAGCACCTGGTCTCTTCAAACGCCTATAGAAGACCTCTGAAAGTTGTGATGTTTCCTGGGATCCCTATGATCACAGCTTGCACACATTGCTGCAGATATATTGAAGTAGAGTGAGTGACTTAGGCTGAAGAAGGGGGTTACCCTGTGCCAGTCAATGACTCCGGACTAAGCCCCCTGTTCCCACCACAAAGCCTTCTCATTAAAGGGTTAATGCGGATGTGAACTTTGGAAAACCTTCAATTACTCCAGGCAGAAACGTGTTTATTAGCGCTCGCCTGTTCATTAACTGCTTCTTTGCAGCTGCCTAATTATGGTGACCATTATGTGCGCCACCATCCCCACCCAACACTCAGCCTCTTTGCTAACCATAATTACACCTTTTTACTTTTAAATCTTTCGCTCTCACCTGAGGACGAAGGAAAATAGTGCAGCTGTGATGACATTACGGGATATTGAAGCCCGGCTCGCGCAACCTGCCTTCTATTTTCAAAATATAAAATATTTAAGCGGTGAAATAGGCACCTTTTGATAACAATGAGAGTGGACAGAACACCAGATGTTCATTGTTGAAAGGCTGAATGCTGCCCTATCATTGAGCTAAGAGCTCGCAATTAGATCACTGCAATAGCTCTGGAAAATGTGTTTAAAGGTTACTCTACCTGAACTAATGGGGGACACCACAGTGGGAAGCTCAGCTGCCTGAGAATAGGAAATCGCAGCCAATAAAACGCACTTTATAAAATGCATTTGCAGCTATGATAAAGAGATACATTAAAATAAACAAGAAATTGGTATTAAACCCAAAAGAAAACATGTATTATATTGCAGCATACCAATTCTTATATGTGACGACTGCATTCGTTTTTTAGGCTTTCTTTCCTAATTTTCAACTGATGATACTGCCAGTAAGGCTGATGTTTTTCAAAAGAACAAGCTGTACTGCAGATGTAGCAATTACAGGGTTGGGTCAAACCATTTAACAGTGGCAGGGGTGCTTACAATTCTTTTATTTATTTATGTAAAACCTTTATCCCAAAAGGAGCAAAAATGTTGCTGTAACTGATTATGAAGTGTGAGCTGGAGTTCAGCTTCAATTTGTTTAGTGTATCTAAATCTGTTAATACATCTATGGCCCCTTTCACAGGGGCAATTTGATCAGGTCCATCTGTCAGTTTTTCAGGCGGACCTGTTTGGATGGCCTATCAGTTTTTCAGACGGACCTGAATTTGATGGCCTAACAGTTTTTCAGACGGACCTGATTGGATGGCCTATCAGCTTTTCAGGCAGACCTGATTGGATGGCCTATCAGTTTTTCAGGCAGACCTGATTGGATGGCCTATCAGTTTTTCAGGCAGACCTGATTGGATGGCCAATCAGCTTTTCAGGCAGACCTGATTGGATGGCCTATCAGTTTTTCAGGAAGACCTGATTGGATGGCCTATCAGCTTTTCAGATGGACCTGATTGGATGGCCTATCAGTTTTTCAGGCAGACCTGATTGGATGGCCTATCAGTTTTTCAGGCAGACCTGATTGGATGGCCTATCAGTTTTTCAGGCAGACCTGATTGGATGGCCTATCAGCTTTTCAGGCGGACCTGATTGGATGGCCTATCAGCTTTTCAGATGGACCTGATTGGATGGCCTATCAGTTTTTCAGGCGGACCTGATTGGATGGCCTCTCAGTTTTTCTAGTGGACCTGATTGGATGGCCTATGGATCGGTGGGTGTAAACAGACCTCCCGTTGCCCCAGTGACGTCTCCTACAATGAAATGTACATTGGACAGAGGAAGTAGCAGCGATGTCAACATGCCCGCCGGGGTGGCGGACTATATTATATATGAATGACTGTTGTTTTTATCAGCATTGTAAGTATTATATGGTGAAGTGCCATCTGGTGAGGTGATCTGCAGTGTGATCAAAGTAAATTAACCATCTGTATGGGCCTTCCTGCTGGGAGACACTTCCAATACACACAGTGAGGGGTGTACTCACTAAAGCAGTCAAATCTTCATAGGGTCCCACTTTCCAGCAGGGTGGATAAAAATCAATGATTTTTTTTTAAAAAAATCTAAAAAATCTGATTTTTTTTCATTTAAAATGATTTTTTTAAATTTTTATAAAATGTATTTTAATAAAATGTTTTGGAGTTTAAATATATCTAAAGATAGTTTTCTATTTAAGATACATTAATTATTCAGCATGAAATGGAGCTTAGTTATCCACTTCCACACCGCGCACAGTATATTTACTGCGGCAGTGTGGTGCTGTCTCATGAATCGGCGTAAATAGAAGCCAATTTACGGACAGGCAGCTAAGGGGCCTGAGCGCGCTGCCGCACTCTGGACGATGAGCTCCCAGAGGGAAAGAAGGGGGAACCGCTGAAGTAAACACGGACCGGCATCTAAGGTATCTACTGATCCCTGTCACTGGGATCAGTTAGATCTCTTATGCCCCTGACAGCTCAGCCCCCTCACAGTTAGAACATGCCTAGGGAACACAGTTAACCCCTAGATCGCCCCCTGCAGGTTAACCCCTTCACTGCCAATGACATTTATACAGTAATCAGTGGATATTTCAATTTCTGATCACTGTATAAATGTCATTGGTCCCAAAAAAGTGTCAAAAATGTCCGACATGTCCGCCCCAATATCAAAGTCCTGATAAAAATCGCAGATCGCCTTAAAAAAAAAAAGTAAAAACGCCAGAAATTAATACTCATGGTTTGCAAACACGGCAACTTTTGCACAAAGCAATCAATAAACGCTGATTTTTTTACCAAAAATATGAGGAAGAATATAAATTGGCCAAAAACGATGAATAAATTCATTTTTTTATATTTCTTTTTTGGACATGTATTATAGCAAAAAGCAAGAAATATTGTTTTATTTGCAAAATTTCGCTCTTTTTTTGTTTATAGCGGTGATCAGAAATGATGCAGAGGTGACCAAATACCACCAAAAGAAAGCTCTTGTGGGGAAAAAAGGATGCAAATTTTTTTTGGGTACAACGTCGCACGACCGCGCAATTGTCAGCTAAGTCGATGAAGTGCCGAATCGCAAAAAGTGCTCTGGTCCTACAGTGGGAAATCCTTCCAGGGGTGAAGTGGTTAAGTATCATGAGGATGCATCTTCTGCAATATTAACATTTTTGGTAAACTCATTCAATGAATCCAAGTTCTGCAAGCTGAGATAATATGCACTGCATTGATGCATTCAAACAATTTCACAGTAACCATGAGATAAAACAGAGTTCAGGAATATTCTTTTATCCCATTGTTTTGCAAATCTATGTACACTACAAACTGTATGATTGAATCGGCTCTAATATCACTGTTTTACTATTCTGACAGCTTATTATTCTAAATAGGAAACCTTCATTTTGTTTGCAAATATTAAAGAGTCTAACTACCAGCAAGAATAAGTCCTTACATTTAAAAAGCACCTGTCATTTCACATCCATCATGGCAGCGCCTGTTAGCGGGCATCCAATCACCTGCTGCCGTCACGTCCCTGAAAAACCGAAGAGGACACATCCCCTCTGTCTAGGCAGACCAGATCGGAGGGCATAGAGCACACTGTGTCCGTTCTGTACAAACTGAGCAGACATGGGCTTGTCATCCGCTGTCACCGCTCTTCTCTTGAACAGATCCCCTGCTGAGCAAAGCGGATTTGGCCCTACACCTCCCTCTCCTCACACTGACATTGCTGCTCTCCAAAGGTGCCCCTTCATCAGAGTAGGGGCACCACTGTAAACCAGATCACCAGGTGAAAACAGAGGGGAAAAGCTGGACAAACAAATGCAGCGACCTCAGCTAATTATCGATAAGCTGCAATATATTACATTTTTTGTTTTGGGTTTAAACCACTTGAAGCAAGTGCTATTAAACCCCCAAAAATATGTTGTATATTGTAGCTTACCAATTCTTAAATGTGGTAGATGCATTCGTGTTCTTTTTCAGTCTTTTTTTATAATCTCACCCGGTGATCCGGCCAGTAAGTCTGCTATTTTTCAACTCCCTGTAATAGACCAAGCTGTCCAGCAAAAATGGAAGTTAGAGGTTGAGACAAACCATTTACCATTAACAGGGGTGCTTAAAATGGTCAGCGTTTATTTATTTATGTAAAACCAAAAAGAAAAAAAATATTATTGTTACTGCTTAAAATGTGTGGGGCCGGTCTTTAATTTGTTAGCAGTGGCGGCCCGTCCATTAGGGGCGCATGAGCACTGCCCCCCCCCCCATCCATGCATGCGGCCCCCTAATCTACATGCAGGGCGACGGACGCATGGATTCCAATGGGGGGGGGGGGTTGAAGCATGTGATTAGAGCCAGAGACTACAATAGGCTTCAAAAAAGGGTGGGCTCAAGGTGCAGAGCAATGTGCTCCAAACCCACCCAGTTGTGTGACAATAGCGAATGAATATTTGCTATTGTCACACTGAACCTCCTCCCGGCCAATCAGGGAGCGGGTCCCGTCACCCAAATGGCTGTAAGGACAGGCGATCCTATTGGACACCTAGGAGGAGGAGTGAGGAGATGCATGGTGGAAGCCGCAGTGATGCAGGGGAGGAGGAGACGCGATGGAAGCCATGGTCCGCCACCTGTAGGAGTGCTGCCCGCCCACAGAGATGACCCACAGACTGACCGCCAGCGCGCACAGGGGGGTGTGGTGGTGCTGCAAGCCAACGGGGGGGATTGTTTGCTGCCCCCCCAGAAAAGAAAACACCAGCCGCCACTGTTTGTTAGTCAAATCCATCTAATTCTACTACTCCATCTAATACTACCCTCTCCCCAGAGTGACAATGCTGCTGTCCAAGAGTGGCTCCATTGCTCCTCCAGTGGAGTGGAGACATTCTAAGACAGGAAGTGTTATGCTGGATAGATCAACAGATGAATAGACAGGAAAAAATGATAAAACTAATGCAGCCATCATATCTGTGTATTGGTAAGTTGCAATATATTAAACTTCTGTTTTTGGGCTGAAAAGAGAAGCTAATTTGGCTGTACTTCTCCTGGGAAAGACAGGAATTCAGATAAGTTTGCCCTCCTGTGATCCGTTTTCAGCAGACAGCAGGCTGAGGCCCGTTGTCGGCTGACATCACAGAGCCGTTCCAGGCTCGGGAAATATTACAAGCATATGGACGGGATCCGCTCACGTGCCTGCACGAACACCCGGCTTAGCCTCTCAACAAGTCGCTGAGAGCCCAAGCCGGCCGCTCCCACCCCCTCCACAGCCCAGCCCCCCAGTGAGCGCAGGGGGTGGGCAAAGCAGAGGGCCGGTGATGGCTCTCTGCTTAGGGAGCACTGAGAACTGAGCAATCGGCCGTGTTTGATTGCTCGGTTCTCAGCCTTAGAGCTGGTGGGGGCAGATGCAGCATCAGTCCACCTAGCTAAGTATGATTTAAATAAAATTCCCATATTTCTCTCTTAATACCACTTCATCCTAACCATACACAATTTGATTTTGTTCGAACATTCATAAGGAAATTCTGAAAAATTGTTCATCATCTTTCTTGCCGTAATAATAATGCCATAAGTCAGCTAATTTCATTTGAAAGCCCTCAAAATTTAGCCTAGACCTGCTATCTTAATGCAATCCAATATGCAGCAAAAAGGTTTTATTACAATATTATGAGTCACAGTTAGAATTTAGTTCTTTTGAGAAAAATTTTCTATCCTGCTCCTTCCAATTTTCTTGTCACTTGGTTGAAAGCAAATGTTCATTGCACCCCACCAACCCACAGAGAAAAGTTGTTTAACCTTTTTAATATGGAATTCTTGAAATAACTATTTAGGAACAAGAAACCCCTACTAATAATTAATATATCAGTACATCAGTTGGATGGTAACCGGGAAGATTTCTCCTTTTGTGGTTAGTGGGAACAATCCCCTCTTACCAGTAGCTAAACAGATCATTGGATCAATGGTTACTTATCTGAGAGACAGGAACTGCCCATTGCTTAACCACCTCCCGCCCGCCGTATAGGCAAATGAGTGGCTCTCTCATTCTGGGATGACATCATATGACATTGCCCCAGTCTTTGCAGACACGGCGCAACCCCAATCTTATTAGATTGTAAGCTCTTCTGAGCAGGGCCCTCTTAATCCTCTTGTGTTTTATTGTATTGCATTTGTATTGTCTCCCTTTTATACTGTTAAGTGCTTCGTAAACTGTTGGCGCTCTATAAATTTTGTATAATAATAATAATTAAGAGTCGATGACAAGACTCTTTACCTATGTGATCAGCTGTGTCAACAGCGCAGCCCCAACAGTGCCCAGCAGTGATGCCAGTCAATGCCCAGCAGTGATGCCAACCAGTGCCCATCAGTGATGCCAGTCAGTGCTGCCTTTCAGTGCCCATCATTGCCCATAAGTGTCGCCTATCAGTGCACATCAGTGCTACCTATCAGTGCCCATCATTGCCACCTATCAGTGCTCTTCAGTGCTGCATATCAGTGCCACCTATCAGTTCCCTTCAGTGCTGCATTTCAGTGCCGTCTATCAGTGCTCATCAGTGATGCATATCAGTGCTGCCTATCAGTGCCCATCAGTGCCACCTATTAGTGCCCGTCAGTGCTGCATATCAGTGCCACCTATCAGTTCCCTTCAGTGCTTCATTTCAGTGCCACCTATCAGTGCTCATCAGTGATGCATATCAGTGCTGCCTACCAGTGCCCATCAGTGCTACATATTAGGGCCTCCTCATCAGTGCCGTCTCATCAGTGCCCATCAGTGCAGCCTATCAGTACCCAACAGTACAGCCTCATCAGCGCACATTATTGAAGGAAAAAAATGACTTATTTACTAAATAAATCAGATACTAAGAAAAACATATATTTTTTCAAAACTTTCAGCCTTTTTTCATTTCTTTAGCAAAAAATAAAACCCCAGAGGTGATAAAATACCACCAAAAGAAAGCTCTATTTGTGTGAAAAAAATGATAAAAATATAATTTGGGTACAGTGTAGCATGACCGCGCCATTGTCATTCAAAATGTGACAGTGCTGAAAGCTGAAAATTGGCCTGGGCAGAAAAGGGATAAAAGTTCCCAGTATTGAAATTGTTAAAGAACCCCTGGCAACCCCCAGAGAAACCCAGGTTGAAAAAGGCTGCCTTGGATGATTGAACAAAAAAAAAAAAACATTAAAAAAAAAAAAAAAAATTCTTCTGGTGCTTGGCTAACTTTGACAAAAATGGCATGCTCGACCACAGCTTACTACTAATATGACTTTTTAAAAAGCAAAGGCCTGTGTTAAAGCAGAAATGTTACAGCTGAAAATGATAATGATAAACTGTGCAGCCGTAGTAGGATATGGAGCAAGAAGATCTTTAAGGTAATATTCATCACACTATGTTTCTGGTATTTGGTATAAAGTGAATGTATAAAGCATACCAGTAATCCTTAGAAATCTAGAAAGCAGGCCCCTGGTGTAAGTAAAAGTTTATTGCTTGTCCTGACATCAGTAAAAGTATAATGCTTGCAATATGTTATGTTAGCCTTTGGTATTAATAAATATTTAAAGCCAGCCCCTGGTATCTGTAAATGCGTAATGCAAACCTATGATGCTTGGAAAAAAAAAAGTAATGCAAACCTACACTCTCAATACATCCTGCAAACCCCCAGGGGCCAGACATGGAGCGACAACCACGGTTGAGTTGACACCGAAATAGAATTTGTCATTTTGCCCATTCAGGTTCCTGCAAATTCCCTCATATAGTTTTCCCATCTGAGCCTTTGTTAAATACCCAGCATTTCTGAGTATGGAGGAGCATACAATCTTCTCATAAGATGCAGTACTTAGGCCAATTGCTAGACATGACCATTTCACTTGGCAAAGAGGAGGAAGAAGTTGACCCTGTGGCCCCATGCAGAGCGTATATATCCATGCACAGCCATTGATTTCTATGGGCAGCTGTACACAGCACCTGTGGCTCCCCAGCAAGTAAAAATGCCTTAACTACTTGACCTTTGGAGGATTTACCCCCCACCCCCTTCCTGGCCAGGCCATTATATGCGATACAGTACTGCGTCAGTTTAACTGACAATTGTGCGGTCATGCAACGCTGTACCCAAATAACATTATTGACATTTTTTTCAGACAAATAGAGCTTTTGGAGGTATTTGATGTATTTTTGTTTTTGTGCTATAAACAAAAGAAGACAGACAATTTTGAAAAAATAAAACAATATTATTTGCTTTCTGCTATAAAACATATCCAATAATTATTTTTTTTTAAATCAAATGTCTTCATCAATTTAGGCCAATATGAATTCTGCTACATGTTTTTGGTAAAACCCCAATAAGAGTATATTGATGGGTTTATGAAAACGTTATATCGTCTACAAACTATGGTATATACAGTTTTTACAGATTTTTTTTTTATACTAGTAATGGCGGTGATCAGCGACTTATGGTGGAACTGCGATATTGCGGTGGACAGTCAGATACTAACTGACACTTTTGACACTTTGCGGGAACCAGTTACACTAATACAGTGATCGGTGCTACAAATATGCACTGTCACTGTACTAATGACACTGGCTGGGAAGAGGTTAAACATCTATCACGATCAAAGGGTTAACTGTGAGACTAGCCAGTGTTTTTGTGTACTGAATGTGCTGCTTTTACTAGGGGAACAGGTGGATTTTAGTCTTTGTTTTGCAGGGTCACAAAATCCATCGCTTCCTTTCTGTTAGAATGGAACTCTGCCTTGTTAACATAGGCAGAGCTCCGTTCTAAATCTCTGTCCGATTGCCCGGCACCTACAGATCAGCTTCTGCTGTGAATAGTCACAGCAAAAGCAGCCAACCAGTGGTGCACGTGCGCCCCCTGCAGGCGGAGGTGCAGGATCACGTATATATACATGATCCAACGCAGAGCTGCCACCTTGTAGTAGTAAAATTACTATAGGGCGGTCAGCGAGTGGTTAACTGTAATCATATGGTCCCAGGTACCCATTAGGCCTGTGAAAGCTGTGACACCATCTAACACAAAGAGTTAGAACTCAGTGCTCCAACAGGGAAACAGAGTGCTGGAAAAGCACAATGAAGGTATCAGCGAATAAAGGGTTCTTAGAAGTGACTCAACCCTTCCCTTTTTTTTTTGCCAAGCACAGGCAATAGGAAAAAAAAATCAAACAAATAAAAGGGAAAGTACATCCTAACAATATCTGTTCTTAAAAATGTCCCCTCCCCCTCCTCCCACCTATCCTGCCTAACCTGTATAAAAAAAGATCTGTGCACTTACCTATTTTTAGTTTGGTCCTGTCATGTGATCCCTCAGCTCTGGCTCCCCTGTGTTGGAGAGCAGATGCTACAGGGGAGAGGAGGGAGCGCTGACAATGGCTGGATCATGGGAGCCTATGGGAGATTTCTGGAATTTCCAGCCAATGTCAAGCACTCCCTGAGCCAGAGTTGCAGGATCATGTGACCGAACCAGAGTGCATTAAAAATAGAGAGAAAGAACCCACGTCTTTTTTTATACAGTTTAGGTGGGAGAAGGGGGAGGGAACATATTTAGGAATAGTTAGACTAAGGCTTTTCTTCCATTTTAAAATCCAAACTCTTTATTTGTAGCCTAAAAAAGTACAAAGTTACAAAGCAGTAAGTTGAAAAGAAAATATGTATCACAACGAGAACATCATAAGCAAATATCAGCTTGTACTATGGAGTACAGTATCCTATAGCATCACAATCCATAGTTCTTGCACATCAATATGTCAGAAAAACAAGGAAAAAAGCTCTAAACAAACCAAACCTAAGGCGGACTCTTAGATGTTTAATAGCAACCGGTCAGAAATGGTGCATAACCAATAAACACACATGATATACAGTGGGGCAAAAAAGTAATTAGTCAGCCACCAATTGTGCAAGTTCTCCCATTTAAAAAGATGAGAGAGGCCTGTAATTTTCATCATAGGGACACTTCAACTATGAGAGACAGAATGAGAAAAAAAAATCCAGAAAATCACATTGTCTGATTTGTAAAGAATTTATTTGCAAATTATGGTGGAAAATAAGTATTTGGTCACCTACAAAAAAGCAAGATTTCTGACTTTCACAGACCTGTAACTTCTTCTTTAAGAGGCTCCTCTGTCCTCCACTCGTTCCCTGTATTAATGGCAGCTGTTTGAACTTGTTATCAGTATAAAAGACACAACCTGTCCACAACCTCAATCAGTCAGACTCCAAACTCCACTATGGCCAAGACCAAAGAGCTGTCAAAGGACACCAGAAACAAAATTGTAAACCTGCAGCAGGCTGGGAAGACTGAATCTGCAATAGGTAAGCAGTGCGAAGAAATCAACTGTGGGAGCAATTATTAGAAAATGGAGGACATACAAGGCCACTGATAATCTCCCTCAATCTGGGGCTCCACGCAAGATCTCACCCCGTGGGGTCAAAATGATCACAAAAAGGTGAGCAAAAATCCCAGAACCACACAGGGGGACTTAGTGAATGACCTGCAGAGAGCTGGGACCAAAGTAACAAAGGCTACCATCAGTAACACGCTATGCCGCCAGGGACTGAAATCCTGCAGTGCCAGACGTGTCCCTCTGCTTAAGCCAGTACATGTCCGGGCCCCTCTGAAGTTTGCTAGAGAGCATTTGGATGATCCAGAAGAGGATTGGGAGAATGTCACATGGTCAGATGAAACCAAAATAGAACTTTTTGGTAAAAACTCAACTTGTCGTGTTTGGAGGAGAAAGAATGCTGAGTTGCATCCAAAGAACACCATACCTACTGTGAAGCATGGGGGTGGAAACATCATGCTTTGGGGCTGTTTTTCTGCAAAGGGACCAGGACGACTGATCCATGTAAAGGAAAGAATGAATGGGGCCATGTATCATGAGATTTTGAGTAAAAACCTCCTTCCATCAGCAAGGGCATTGAAGATGAAACGTGGCTGGATCATTCAGCATGACAATGATCCCAAACACACCGCCCGGGCAACGAAGGAGTGGCTTCATAAGAAGCATTTCAAGGTCCTGGAGTGGCCTAGCCAGTCTCCAGATCTCAACCCCATAGAAAATCTTTGGAGGGAGATGAAAATCCATGTTGCCCAGCGACAGCCTCAAAACATCACTGCTCTAGAGGAGATCTGCATGGAGGAATGGGCCAAACTACCAGCAACAGTGTGCAAAAACCTTGTGGAGACTTACAGAAAATGTTTGACCTCTGTCATTGCCAACAAAGGGTATATAACAAAGTATTGAGATGAACTTTTGTTATTGACCAAATACTTATTTTCCACCATAATTTGCAAATAAATTCTTTAAAAATCAGACAATGTGATTTTCTGGATTTTTTTCTCATTCTGTCTCTCATAGTTGAAGTGTACCTATGATGAAAATTACAGGCCTCTCATCTTTTTAAGTGGGAGAACTTGCACAATTGGTGGCTGACTAAATACTTTTTTGCCCCACTGTAGTACTAGAGGGGATCGTGTGAACTTTGAACCAAGAACTATTAAGAAAACATTACATTTGAAGCAGCCTGTCCATGACAAGCTGTAAAGGGGCTAGGTCAAGGATATTTAACCATCCCTGCCACACTGCGGGAGGCATTGCGGTGATGGTAGATAAGTTGCTCACGTAATAGTATAGAGTTTACATATTCTTCCCATAGCTTCCTTGTAGGGGAATTAGGGAACATCCAGTATCTAGCCACCAGCTTTCTTGCCATATATAGGAATCGCAGAATAATAATATAAACCCCTGGGGGGTAAAGCTCAGCATCTCTTGAGCACAGTTCACTCAAAAGTATTGGGACACCTGCCTTTACACGCACATGAACTTCAATGGCATCCCAGTCTTAGTCCGCAGGGTTCAATATTGAGTTGGCCCACCCTTTGCAGCTATAACAGCTTCAACTCTTCTGGGAAGGCTGTCCACAAGGTTTATGTGGAGGTAAGTAAAACCTTGGACAGAGGAGTGGCTGTGGATGTGGTATACTTGGATTTTGCGAAAGCGTTTGACACCGTTCCCCACACACGGCTAATGTGTAAGGTAAAGTCTACAGGCTTGGAAAGATCAGTTTGTAAATGGATAGAAAACTGGCTAAAAGACCAAATTCAGAGAGTAGTGGTTAATGATTCTTGCTCTGAATGGTCTAAGGTTATCAGTGGGGTACCCCAAGGTTCAGTGTTGGGACCCTTATTTTTCAATATATTTATAAATGATATAGGGTCTGGGATTAAAAATACAATTTCAGTGTTTGCAGATGACACCAAGCTATGCAGTGGAATAACTTCCTTACAGGATGTCTCCAACTTACAAGAAGACCTCAATGCACTGTCCAATTGGGCGACTATGTGGCAAATGAGGTTTAATATTGATAAATGTAAAGTTATGCATTTGGAGGCTAAGAATATGCATGCATCATACATACTAAGGGGAGTACAACTGGGGGAATTCATAGTGGAGAAGGATCTGGGGGTTTTGGTATATCATAAGCTTAATAATGGCATGCAATCCAAAGCAAGCAAAATCCTTTCTTGTATTAAGAGAGGTATGGACTCCAGAGATAGAGACATCATGTTGCCCCTGTACAAATCATTAGAAAGACCTCATCTGGAATATGCAGTTCAGTTTTGGGCACCAGTTCTCAAAAAGGATATCGGGGAACTGGAGAAAGTGCAGAGAAGGGCAACCAAACTGATAAGAGCCATGGAAGAGCTCAGCTATGAGGAAGGATTGGGTGAACTGAATTTATTCTCTCTTGAGAAGAGGAGATTAAGGGGGGATATGATCAACATGTACAAATACATAAGTGGTCCATATAGTGAACTTCATGTGGAGTTATATACTTTAAGGTCACCACAAAGGACAAGGGGGCACTCTTTACGTCTAGAGGAAAAAAGATTTCATCTCCAAATACGGAAAGGTTTCTTCACAGTTAGAGCTGTGAAAATGTGGAATAGACTCCCTCCGGAGGTGGTTTTGGCCAGCACGGTAGATTGCTTTAGAAAAGGCCTGGATTCTTTCCTTAATGTAAATAATATAACTGGGTACTAACATTTATAGGTAAAGTTGATCCAGGGTGAATCCGATTGCCTCTCGGGGGATCAGGAAGGAGTTTTTTCCCCCACTATAGCAAATTGGATCATGCTTTGTTGGGATTTTTTGCCTTCCTCTGGATCAACTGTGCCTGAAGGATTGTGTATGGGATTGTATAGTTATATATAATTTTTCTGGGGTTTTTTTGGTTAAACTAGATGGACTTGTGTCTTTTTTCATCCATTCTTCCAGAAGCACATTTGTGAGGTCAGACACTGATGTTGGAGAGAAGGCCTGGCTCTCAGTCCACCATAATTCATCCCAAAGAGTGCTACTGGGTTGAGGTGAGGACTCTGTGCAGGCCAGTCAAGTTCCTCCGCCCAAAACTTGCTCTTCCATGTCTTTATGGACCTTGCTTTGTGCACTGGTGCGCAGCCATGTTGGAACAGGCCATCCCCAAACTGTTCCCACAAAGTTGGGAGCATGAAATTATCCAGAATAAGAGTTCCCTTTAGTGGAACTAAGGGGCCAAGCCCAACCCCTGAAAAACAACCCCACACCATAATCCCCCCTCCACCAAATGATTTGGACCAGTGCACAAAGCAAGGTCCATAAAGACATAGATGAGCGAGTTTCAGGTAATCACATTTTGTTGTATTCATACATATTTGGAAATGCATTTCGGGTACTGAGATGCCTAGTTAAAAGAGCATAGGAAAGTGATTATTATGGATGCACCAATACCTTTTTTTTCTCAATCATAAGTTTATTGATAGAAAGAACAAACCAAAAACCAATACCATTTTTTGTACAGCGAGCATGAGTACCGATACTTTTTTTAATACTCACCGATACCAATTACTGATATCTGCCAGCAACTGTTTTGTTTACACTTCAGCTGTCAGTAATGGTACAACGTATTAAAAAGTTTTTTACAAATAAAATACATTTATTATTTTAAATTGTGTGTTTTTTTCAATGTGAAACGTGTAAATATACTGTATGTTAAAGGTGTAAACATATTAAAAAAACAAATCCAACAACAAAAAAATGTGATTGTTAATATTTAGTTTATAAAACAGAAGTGAACAAAAAAAATCAGCAGGAAACCGGCCAGCAGGAAACCAGCCATGTTTTTTTAATTGTGACAGCTAGCGGGGGGGAAGAAGATCCCCGCTAGCTGTCAAATCGGGAACTGGGGGGGGGGGGGCAGTGGGGGCCTGACCATTCGTAACATGTTGCATGTTAAACCCTGAATATGGGTGTAACATGTTATGAAAGGTGAACTTTTCCTTTAACAACCAGTAATTTCCGGCTTTTTTCTGTTTACATTTTAGCTATCAGTCAGTATTGGTATCGGTGCAACCCTGGCAATTATGAAAAAGAATCAATTTCTGTTGGATGGAACAGTGAACTTGTAATATATACAAATGCTACTCAATCTGAAACTGAAGAATGATTAGAAGCACAATTGTAGCAATTGCAATTTTAATATGCAATTCTTTATTTTGCAACATTGTAAGGCTAGGTTTACACTGCTGCAATCCCTTTTGATCTGACTTTCAGTGCTACTCAGGCTCAGTTCACACATAGGCGACTTGCAATCCGACTTGTGTCGCCCCAAGTCCCCTCACATGCAAAATCCCATTGAAATGAATGGGAGCCGTCTTAATATACACGACTGAAGTCGCTCCGACTTCAAGGCGACTTCAGAAAAGGTTCCTGTACAACTTCAAGGCGACTTCTATCCGACTTGTGCCCATAGATTTCAATGGAAGTCGCCTCAAAGTCGGATCCCCCATCTATATTGAAGCAACATTACAGTTAAAGAAAAGAAGGCAACACCCCTCTCTCTCTTCTCTGATTGGCCACAGGCAAAGTCGCTTGGCATGGAGGTTGTTTCAGGTCGCGTTGTAAATCACCCAAAGTCATGCTGAAGTCGCCTTGAAGTAGCGTTCAAATCGCCTAGCAAAGTCGCCCCTGAAGTCGGATCGCCTATGTGTAAACCGAGCCTTAGATGTGGTTTGCATATTCTATGGAGCCCAAATTGTGTTGAAATCGAGAAAAAGTAGCGTAGATACCTTTTCCAAAATTGCTCCATTCTGAATCACATTGAAGTGAACAGACACCAATTAATACAATGAAATTTCCACTTTCATGCAATTCTGTACAACTGTGCATCCAAAATCGCACTAGTGTGAACCAGGCCTAAAGGCACAAAGTAGACCAGCTATTCTCAACTAGAGTTCCTCCAGTGGTTGCTCAGGGTTCCTACATAGTTTCAGGGCTAATGCCACTTGGCAAACCTAGCTGAATGACACCAATGATCTTTTTAGCTGTCTGTCTTCCCACTAGCCACCAATGCAAGTGACATTTTTCCCACTGACCCACAATGAGTTGGTTTTAGCAGTAGTCCCTCAAGACCTGAAAATTATTTGATAGGTTTCTCTTAGGTAAAAAGGTTGAGAAAGGCTACAGTAGACTGTCCTCCTCCCTAACAGTAGCCTTTTAGAGTAGAGAAGCTGTATTTGCATTCCTGTAGCACTGGAATCTACATGACATTTTCTATGAGATTTTAAACACTACTTGTGGCTTCCCAATTCCCAGCACAACATCACTTTACGCTTAGCTAATTTTAGCTTAAAATAATAATACTGAGTTCTTATACTAATGATTGCATTAGAGGCATCAGAAATAGCAGACAACCTTCAAACACGTGCATACAGTATTACTGACTGGAGACTTTTCTTGGAATTTTTTTAAGGGAAATTATAGTGTATCTTGAGTGAGTACACATGTAGAGTAATAACTCTTCAAATTAAAGGGGCCCTGTATGGTCTCAGTAGAAAAATAAAACAACAGCTCCCTGTAAGGCTACATGTGAGTGTGAGCTTCTTCAAGTGTTTTTTTATGGGCGTTTATTTTTCAGATGTAGCCAGGAATCCGGCATTAATTCTATGTTAATAGGGACATTTGTGCCCATGAAATATAGTGGCGAGTTTTCTCTAGTGAGAGAATGAACTGGTAGGAAGTGATGCCTTATAGTGTGACAAAAAGGAGATGTCATTAGACTCTGCAGTGGAAGGACTTCATTTCCCATCGGGCTGTACTGCAGTGGAAGGCTCATGGGAAGAACAGTGCCTTATGGGAGAACTTATTTAAGTTAAGGCAGGGGCCTGTTGCAGTCTCTTTGGATGGCGTGATTGATCAGCAAAGGCCCTGTGTGCTGTTACAATAGGATTGCGGCCTATACATCATGTTCCAGCGTGCTCCAATTTCACAGTCTTCCATCAAGCTGCTTTTCTGTGGTGTTCCAGCGGAGGATCTGTGGAGCCAGCTCTGTTACCAACTGAGACTGTTCCAGATTCAGCAGCAGCGGGAGCAATCGATCAGGGAGGGCTGCAGGGAGGGCAGTGGAGACCGACTTCCAGGAGCATGGAGCGGGAGTGTTTCATCAGCCCCAGCAGTACCATCATCATCATCTGAGCTGCAGGACCGCTTATCAGTGACATCTGTCTGGTTGGGTGAGCGGGCTCAGGCACATACAAAGAGTACTGATCTGTTATTACGATTCTTTCCTAAAGAGGGGCCCTTCTTACTTGAGTACTACTTTCCAATAGTCAATACTGAAATACAGTTAATTGAGTGTACTGGATTGCAGCTAGTTGCAGGTTTATCATAAAGTCAGTGGTCACTGTGAAGGTTTTCTTTTCAATTCAGTGAAGTTGCTAGCCTACCATCTGTGCCTTATCCTGTGGATTAATGGACACAGTCACTTCTTAGGTAACTAACTTCAAAATCACAGATCCGGCAGAAGATATACTGAACATTAACCAAGGAATTGCTACAATTGCAGCTGTTCTCTTTCCCCCCACTTGGCAGGACTCAGGGTTGTTATATTTAATTTTACTGATTCCACCTAAGAACTCTCTGGAACAGAGCAGGAGGATTTATATAAGTGATTCATATTATTCTTTATAGTTGTATCAGTTATAGCTGAATAATTCTAGAGGGGTACTGATTTACTTGTAGTCCATTTGAGTGGTATCAATTCACCTCTAGTTCACCAACTTTTGAATACTCTAGCTATTACCAGTTATTGATTCATTCCACGTAATAGATATCTTTATAGCATTTATAAGTGAACAGTTTGGTAAATTGACTAAACTCTATTGGAGGTATTTCATTGTTATCGATAATTTCATTACTGGTGTATAGCAGGGAGCAGTGATTCGTACTTTGTGTTTGCTGCCTCCTTCTTATTCATTTAGATTCATACGGTAAATTGATGTGTTAAGCCTTTCTGAGAGTGTATGTAACAGTGAAATGTTCTACTTCAGCTTAAAGAAAGAGTAACGTAAACACTTTGAACCCATACCTGTGTGTGGTCTCTCCCACTGAAGTGTATTAACTTGAACAAAAGATCCTAACATGAGTGAGCCCAGAGTGTCGAGGGGGGGGGGGAGGGGTGGAATTTTTACGTGACCCACAAGGGGGCAGCGCTACACAGGCTTGAGCGTTTTTGCTTTGGCCAATAAAAGCTAGTTACTATGAAAAGAAGAGGCAAAAAAAATGCACAAAAAGTACATGGTGATTCTGCCCCAAAGAAGCTCAGGTACTTTTTGAGCTTTGAACAACACAATGCTAAGGTGTACATGGTGTTCAGAACACAGTGCCACTGTCAGGCTAGGGTGTAGATATTTGCAGGCTTGAATTATGTACAAGCTCCTTGCTGAATTGCCTTCAGTATTGCTCCTGATGCTCATCCTGATCCTTGCCAGGAGTGTGTAGCACTCCTGTACTTTGACAGCTGCTGGTCTCATTCCAGCATCCTGGTTTTGATGCATCCCTGTCTGTCTGTCCACCTGCAAGGTGATTGATGTGGCCAGTCTCTGGGTGGAGACCAAACCTGATTTAAGCCAGCCAAGGCTGCAGTCTCATGCTTGTGATAGCGCTGGTTACATATACCCAAGCTGCCTGTTTGTCTGTCCTGCTCTGCTGTTTGGATTCCCTTGTTGACAACCTCAGATCGGATATCAGGCTATTCTCTAAACTCTGCCAGCCTTTTGACTATGAATTGACCCTGTCTATTGTGAACCTCACCTGCCTTGCACCTCGACTGTCATTGAACCACTCTGCCTGTCTGCCATCTGTAGGTACCTATTTGCTTTGCTCAGTTCGCGCCTTCACCGGAGTGGTGGCAAGACACTATAGCATTACGTGTAAGTCCTCGGGGCCAAATGAGTACCAGTAGGCCTGCTTGTCTTATGGAAAAGGGGGCTGCTATTGTTGCAGAGCACAGAAGCTAGCTATAGTGTCTGACCACTTGCATTAGGGGTAGGCGTGACAATCCTGTTATTGACCCAGCTTCCACCTGACCTACTTTAGGATTACCCTTGACTGTTCATATTTACTGTCTATCTCTGCTACGGATTTCTGAGTGGACTACTGGCCAAGCTCCTGCCCAGTGAATTTGTACCTCACTGCCCACTTGTTGCCAACCTCTGCCTGTCCCTGACTCTAATCCTGCCCAGGATCTGGATTCTTTCCGCTCAGCTGTCACTAGATCAGGCTATGAACCTGACTCTACCTGTAACAGAACGTGGCACATCCACTGGGCACTGCCTACTTTACTTCTGCTCACTTGATTCTAACACTCTCAAGTTTTAGGCCACTGAGTTGGCACCTTTACGCTTGTGCCTTTCCTTCACCCCTGCAGACTCTGTCTCAACTTCCAACTCCCTGTTACTTCAAGCTGCGCATACAGGTACGTGGCAAACAGGCACCATAGGATACAATAGGAATCCTCATGTCAAGCATTCAAGTGCTTCAACTTGCTCAGGAGTGAACTGAGCCTAAGAGAAGAGGCAGTATACATAGTTACATAGTTAGCCAGGTTGAAAAAAGACAGAAGTCCATATAGTTCAACCAATAAAAAAAAAAATCATACTATCCCATATACGCAATCCTAAAAACCCCAACAAAGCATGATAGAATTTGCTACAGCAAGGGAAAAAAATCCTTCCTTATCCCCCGAGAGGCAATCATATTTTCCCTGGATCAAATTTACCTATAAATGTTAGTACCCAGTTATATTATATACATTAAGGAAAGAACCCAGGCCTTTTTTAAAGCAATCTACTGTGCTGGCCAGAACCACCTCTGGAGGGAGTCTATTCCACATTTTCACAGCTCTAACTGTGAAGAAGCCTTTCCGTATTTGGAGATTAACACTGTTTTCCTCTAGACGTAAAGAGTGCCCCCTTGTCCCCTGTGATGACCTTGAAGTGAATAACTCAACCCCAAGTTCACTATATGAACCACTTATGTATTTATACACGTTGATCATATTCCCCCACTAACCTTTCCTCATAGTTGAGCTCCTCCATGCCTCTTATCAGTTTGGTTGCCCTTCTCTGCACTTTGTCCAGTTCCCCGATATCCTTTTTGAAAACTTGTGCCCAAAACTGAACTGCATATTCCAGATGAGGTCTTACTAATGATTTCTACAGGGGCAAAATTATATCTCTCTCTCTGGAATCCATACCTCTCTTAATACAAGAAAGGACTTTGCTCGCTTTGGAAACCACAGCTTGGCATTGCATGCTATTATTAAGCTTATGGTCTACCAAAACCCCAAGATCCTTCTCCACTATGAATTCCCCCATTTGTACTCCCCCTAGTATGCATTATACATGCATATTCTTAGCCCCCAAGTGCATAACATTTGTCAACAGTAAACCTCATTTGCCACACAGTTGCCCAATTAAACAGTGCATTGAGGTTGGCTTGTAAGTTGGAGACATCATGTAAGGTGATATAGGGGTCACAGAAAGGAACCACAGCACACAATGAGGGACACAGGTATCCAAAACTTCGAGAAGTGTCAAATACCAAATACACTGGTGGAGGCTTCAGCACTTGAATGGAGGAGAGGTAGGAGTCATGGGCCCCTGGATCAGTGAGTATAATACCTCTTACAGGAAGATACCGTTTTCATTTTCTTTGAATGCTTTAGGCCTCATACACACAGGCATAATAGCAAAATGTTGAGACCGATGTCAACAACGCGATTTCGTCTGCGTTTTGCATCAGTGTTAATTAGAGTTAGTGAGCGTCTGTGTCAATAGGCGTTTTTTAACCACTTCAGCCCTGGAAGGATTTCCAGCTTTAGGACCGGAGCCCTTTTTGCGATTCGGCGCTGCGTCGCTTTAACTGACAATTGCGCGGTCGTGCGACGTTGTACCCAAACGAAATTTGCGTCCTTTTTTTCCCACAAATAGAGCTTTCTTTTGGTGGTATTTGATCACCTCTGCGTCATTTCTGATCGCCGCTATATACAAAAGAAGAGCGACAATTTTGCAAAAAAACCCAAATTTCTTACTTTTTCCTAAAATACAAATCCAAAAAAAAAATATAAAAAAACATTTTTTTTCACCTTTTTTGGCCGATTTATATTCTTCCTCATATTTGCGATAAAAAAAATCGCAATCGGCGTTTATTGATTGGTTTGCGCAAAAGTGGTCGCGTTTACGGATGATGAGAATTAATTTTTGGGGTTTTTATTTATTTATTTTTTTTACTAGAAATGGCAGCGATCTGCGATTTTTAGCGGTACTGCGATATTTCAGCGGACATGTCGGACCATTTTGACACTTTTTTGGGACCATTGGCATTTATACAGCGATCAGTGCTATAAAAATGCACTGATTACTGTGTAAATGCCATTGGCAGTGAAGGGGTTAACCTGCAGGGGGCGCTCTAAGGGTTAACTATGTTCCCTGAGCGTGTTCTAACTGTATGGGGACTGCCCTAACAGGGGAAGGGAAGTGGTCACAGCCTTCACGTACAGGAAGGCTGTGATCACAGCCCTTCCCCCTCACACAGAGCGGAGGTCCGTGTTTACATACACGGACCTCCGCTCCTTCGCTCCGGGGGGGCCATCGCGGGTAGCTGGCGGCAATCGAAGCTGCCGCACCCGCTCCCTGGCCCTCCCCGAACACAGTGAGCGCGCGGGCGCGCCTCCGACGGCGCGCGCGCGCTCACTAAACTCGTTCCCGCAGCCGCTGTCGTATGACGGCGATTTGCGGGAACGAGCCACTTTGCCGCCGTCAGATGCCGATCGGCGGTCGGCAAGTGGTTAAAAAAAAACATTCCTCAGCTATTCTTTAACCTTAAAACGCTGGCGCTAAAAACGTTGCCACGGTGTTAATGCTCACTATTGAGCGTTTTGCCGGCTCAGCGTCAAAAACGCCATAATGTTGCAGCCTCGGAACGCGCGGGTCCTGCGTTTGATTTACAGCTTAATAACGCTGACGCTATCTACAGCTCAAAAACGTCAGCATTTTTATGGGGTCATTGAATAACATGGAGAGCTGCAAAAATGCGGCGGTAAAAAACGTCCGTGCGTATGAGGCCTTGTAATTCAACATCCACATTTTACATGCATGCTGTACTCTTCAGTGAGTTAGACCCAATTGGTAGACTTGCCTCTTCGTAGAGGCAGTGGGATATAACCATTGTATAGTTCTACTACTACCCAGGAAGAACAGCTTACATGTGTAATGATCAAAACTTTTGTTGTTAATGTCATTCATTCTTTTCAATCTTTTTGTAGTGCTGCATTTAAAACAAATCACACAAAATATCCAATATTATTGATAGAAATTAACTTTGCGTTTGGGTTAATGAAGAGTTTCACTCAAACTATAGGTGTTTGAGGTTTGCCAAATGTGCAAACTAAATGCCCACAACCTGTTGCATCCTGAAGTGATTTATTAAGTGGTGGTATCACTAAACCCACTAAATGAATTATTCCCAGGCCTGCCCACAAGCTTGTTTCATATAGTAAACAAGCAAGCGAGTATCCCGGTGGGCGTCATTGACCAAATATAGCCATTACCATGTTTGGTCAATTATGTCAGCTGGGAGCAGGAACATTGCGTGTAGGTCATCATGTTTGTGATGGAGGGTTGTATGGGCATCATTCATCGACACTGATAATGGAACCACAGTATACTGCTAGATGATGTGATTGCTTATGAATTGTCAACGTGGTACTGTTTTTTGTGTTTTATTTTATTAAAGGTCTTTGTCATAGTGTGGATGTATTTATTTACATTATCTTTTTTTTTTTAATAAGTAACAATGGTTACTATGTACCCTATGTCATTCATGTGAAGGATGTAGAAATCTTGGGCCCTCTTATCTTAAAGTTTTCCCTGCAGACCCCCTTCCACTAGGTTAGGGATATGGAGACAAGTTCTTTGCCCCCATCAACACGGAGACAAGATGCCCTGCTGGGGGTGGGCCCTGGAAAGTTACCCTCCTCAAGCTGAGTGCATGTGGCTTGGTATGTTTCTGGATGAGGAGGAGGGTATACGCTTGCTTATCCCCCTTATCTTAGGCTTTTGTCCTTATCAACACTGGAACAAGGTGCCCTGGGGGGTACCCTCCCCCTTAAGATTTTCTCTGTACCTACATGTGAGAAGCTTAGTAAGTATTTTCAAGTCGCCGTTTAATAGCACAATTGGTCTATATGATGCACAACTTGTCGGATCTTTAGGAGACTTGTATATGAGGGCCACATGGGCCTCACTCATAGGTGGAAGTTATTCTCTGCCAGACATTTTGTATAAACGCGGAGCAAGAAAATTGCTATGTACTTTATAGAATTCTATCTAGTCCATCTGGACCTGGTGCCTTGCCGCTATCTAGGGACAGGTTGGTTCAGTTCAAAATCATACATAGGGCTTATATTACCCCACATAGACTACACATGATGAATCCAACTGTTCCTCAAAAATGCTGGAGATGTGATTATTCTCCAGCGGACTTTATACATACCTTTTTGGAGTTGTTCGACGATGGGTGTCGATTGGAATGAAGTGATTGCTACTATAAATACTATCGCTCATCTTACCTTAATTCCCTCTGTGACGGTGTGCCTGTTGTGGCTGGTAGAAGAAGTAGTTCCTACGGTAGCAGGGAGGACAATGTTGAGTTTGTTACTTTATAATGCTTGTAAGGCCATTGCCATTTCATGGAAAAAGACCACTTCCCCCACCGTTGCTTTTTGGAAACATTTGGTTAATGTTAATTTGCAAAGATACCTATGTCAATCGGAGTTGTCTTAAAAAATATGAGAAAGTTTGGTCAAAATGGTTAAACGACCCTACCACAGAAATTGAACTTAACCACTTCAGCCCCAGAAGGATTTCACACTTTAGGACCAGAGCCCTTTTTGCGATTCGGCGCTGCGTCGCTTTAACTGACAATTGCGCGGTCGTGCGACGTTGTACCCAAACGAAATTTGCGTCCTTTTTCCCCACAAATAGAGCTTTCTTTTGGTGGTATTTGATCATCGCTGCGTCATTTCTGATCGCCGCTATAAACAAAAGAAGAGCGACAATTTTGCAAAAAAACCCTAATTTCTTACTTTTTGCTGAAATACAAATCCAAAAAAAAATATAAAAAAAAACATTTTTTTCACCGTTTTTGGACGATTTATATTCTTCCTCATATTTGCGATAAAAAAAATTGCAATCGGCGTTTATTGATTGGTTTGCGCAAAAGTGGCCGCGTTTACGGACGATGAGATTTCATTTTTGGGGTTTTTATTTTTTATTAGTAATGGCGGTGATCTGCAATTTTTAGCGGTACTGCGATATTGGGGTGGACATGTCGGACCATTTTGACACTTTTTTGGGACCATTGGCATTTATACAGCGATCAGTGCTATAAAAATGCACTGATTACTGTGTAAATGCCATTGGCAGTGAAGGGGTTAACCTGCAGGGGGCGCTCTAAGGGTTAACTGTGTTCCCTGGGCGTGTTCTAACTGTGGGGGGACTGCCCTGGCTGGGGAAGGGAAGCGATCACAGCTTCCATGTAGAGGAAGGCTGTGATCACAGCCCTTCCCCCTTCACAGAACGGAGGTCCGTGTTTACTTATACGGACCTCCGTTCTTTCACTCCGGGTAGGGCATCGCGGGTAGCCGGCGGCGATCGAGGCCGCCGCACCCGCTCCCTGGCCCTCCCCGAACACAGTGAGCGCGCGGGCGCGCCTCCAGCGGCGCGCACGCTCACAGTGCGCGATCTCGCAGCCGCCGTCAGATGACGGCGATTTGCGATATCGCAGCACTTTGTCGCCAGAACTCATAGAATCTGAGACATTATATAATAGAGATGTGTTCTGTTATGGCTGCTGCCATTGTCCTTTTTTTGGGGGGGGGGAACCAGTGCCAACATGTGGTTTTGTTAAATGTATGTTTTACATTTGTTTTGATATTCAATAGCAAAGATATTAAAAAAAAAAAAAAAGATTTTCTCTGCAGACCCCCACATCCACCAGGCCAAGGATGTGGGGATAAAGCCCTTGTTTCCATCAACACTGAGACTTCATCATGGTGTGGATGTATTTATGTGCATTTTCTTTTTTTCTGAATACGTAGCAGCGGTTAATATGTACCCCTTAGTCATTTATGTACGAGATGTAGAAATCTTGGGGCCCTCTTATCTTAAAGTTTTCCCTGCAGACCCCCACAACCTCCATGCCAGAGATTTGGGGATGATGCCCTTGTCTCCAAGCACTGGGATAAGGTGCCCTGCCAAGTTACCCTTTCCATGTTGAGAACATGTGGCTTGGTATGATTCAGGAGGATGAGGGGTGCTTGCTTGCTGCTCCCCTTTTTTGGCCAGCCAAGCTGCATGCTTAAGAGCCCTTTTACACTGGGGCAGTTTTCAGGCGCTTTAGTGCTGGAAATAGCCTATGTTAAGCTCCTGAAAACTGCCTCTCCATTAAAGTCAGTGTGTCCTTTCATACTGGGGCGGTGAACTTGCATGACCAGAACAAAACTCCGGCAAGCGGCATCTTTGGAGTGGTGGAGGAGCAGTGTATACACCGCTCCTCCACTGCCCCTGCCATTAAAATGAATGGCCACCGTTTTCAAAGCAAAGGGACCCCATGCCATTTTGTTTGTGCCCCCCCTTCACCCCTTCAATCCATGCCAGATCCTTATTAAAGATACTATTTTTTTTCTTTGTAAATGTCACTTTTGCAAAAACACATTCAACAGGTGCTCCGCTTTATATGCATGTTTATGGCATCCCCCCAAGCATATTTGTTATATGTACATTTAATTTTTCCTTTAGGCCTTATTAAAAGACCCACTCCTTGCTAAATGCTTTAAAAAAAAATGTTTTGCATTGCATTGCTGCCCCTGCCTTTTTTTAACAAAATAATGCAAATTGCCCTTGAAACAGTCCAGAAAAAAATTTACAAGATTTGGCTCCCATAGATTTCAATGGGTTTCAGGTGGTATGTTTGGAGTTTGCAGACATTAATCAACAAATGTCCAGCAAACTGAACTTTGCTTGGTTTGCTTACAACTATTTATTGGTAAATAACTTAACCATCTCAAAAGGGAAAAATGGGGGGAATAGAGTAGACTATGGAGTTATAAACTACCGAATGTTCCCAAAGTGAAGGAAAGCTAAGGAAAAATAAGTTCAACTGCTATAAATTTGGGTATACACATTCAATCCTAATAACCACAGGTATATTTGATTGGCACTTTCCAAAACCTTAAGAGCCATCTGAAGCAGTATTCACGTTCAACCCTATTGGAGGAGGTGTGTTACAAGCACCAGTGCCTCTGGTTTTCCAACCTGACTTACCATCATTTACCCAATGAGCTTTCTGCCCGTTTCACACATGCGGACTGTTTGTCCATTTTTCATCCACCCGTTCACGGATGAAAACCGGCCATCAATGCATCTCTGTGGAAAAATAGATGGAAAAGGATGATCGTTCATTTACATCTGTTCACACCCCCTTCCATCAACATCCGCTTTTTGGAACAGATCAAAGCTCTATTTTTCTTCCGTTAAAAAATGGATTGCCTATACTTTTTCTATTCTTCTTACCATATCTTGCTTTTTCTTTTTTTACTCTACAGCTATCTAGAGGGAAAATAGTTAGGCAGTTCTTGGTTTCTCAATTTGTATATATTTGTTATAGTTCTATGTTTAATCCCAGCTCCTTATAGGGCAATGGAGGGTTTTACCTTAGGTCCATATCAGCTGAGGATGTATTGATCACTGTGTATACTTGGATTTCACAGCTATATGTTATGTATACCATTCTATCACTCATTTTTTTTATCATTACTGTATTGTCATGGATCTTGCCTTACTAAAATATTTGAAAAAAAATGGATTGGATGAAAAATGGATGTAAACAGACCAACGGTCTGTTTGTGTATGAAAAAATGGCTCCGGGACTCAAGTGTTCAAGGACGGGCAGATGTAAAAAACTGATGTAACAACAGATGACAAACTGGTGTAAACTTCATCCACTTTTTCTTTGAAAAGACGTGGCTAAACTGATGAAACGAACGGTCCGCAAGGGGCCTTAGGTTGGGGGGGGGGGGGGGGCACAGCCTTGAGTGTTACAGGACCTTGTATTGTAGGGGGCATATATATATATAATGAATATATAGCTGCCTCAGACAGGACATGTGTGGTTGTAGCATTTTATTCTTTTTTATAATCAGTCTTTATTGAAGCATTTTTATCATTTTATAAGCTTACAACAGCAGCGAACACAATAAGAAAAAAACAGTTCAGTATCTGTTGCTCCAACAATTTATCACTGCACAAAAATATCCAGTTTACAAATATTCTCATATTTTCCTCTAAAAATCCAGCAGCTCCCATGACCTAAATCTTTGGGGACACAAGAAGGAAGATGAAGAGAGAAGAAGAAAAAAATTCAGGGAAGGGGGGGCGGATCCCACCCAAAGGTTTACTCTGGGTGGCCAAAAAAAAAAAAAAGGAGGTAAAAACCTAACACGCATCAAATCACCCTTTAAATATACGTGAAGGAACAAGTTCATTAATACTTCCTTTATATTTACATATTAGTTCACCCTTGTGCTTAATAAGTGTAGTCTTTAGTGAGCTCCTTTAATTTCCGAATTCCCACCTGAAAAAAAAAAAAAAAAAAAAAAAGGGAACAACCTAACATGCATAAAATCACCCTTTAAATTTATGTGAAAAGACAAATTCATTAATACATCCTTTATATTTACATAATTCACCCTTGTGCTTTATAAATGTAGTCTTTAGTGACCTCCCTTAATATCCAAGTTCACAAAAAAAGGTTTATTTAGTTATTACCTATATCATCCATACTTAATACCATTAGTGACCAAAACTCCCTTGGTAGGACATCCTCCTCATATGTGCCTTCATCCTTCTCATTACCTTTTGCAAACCACTTTAATTAACACAACTCCCAAAACACATAACATTTACACTTCCCAAAATCTCCCTGTGTAGGAAAAAAAAAACAAGCCAAGCTCCCCCCAATTACTTCCCCTCTCTCCCCTCTTCCTCCACACTCTACTCCTAATTGTTAATTGATTGCGTTATTTTAAGAAATTCAACCTTTGCCTGTCTTTTACAGAATGGCACGTTATGTAACACCCCATCATCCCTTTATATATCTGGAGAATAAAGTATCCATCCCGCCCATGTGTCCTGAAACATTTCCCTCTGATGTCTAACTGTATGTATCCATTTCTCTGCCTCCTTTTTCCAGAACCTGGGTATCAATGCCTTCGCTGCATTTAGTAAATGTAGAGTGACACTCTTTTTGTACAGTCTATTTGGTATAGGCATTCCATGGAGCAGGAAGTGGAAAGGAGTGAATTCTATAGGTTTGGGCGACAATCTCCTGATCCATGGTACAATTGCCTCCCAAAAAATTTTGATCTTTGGGCATGTCCACCACAGGTGGAGGAAAGTACCTCTCTGGTCACATCCTCTCCAGCAGCTCACGTTGGATCCTGGAAACTTCTGGGCTATATTCACCGGTGTTCGGTACCATCTAGATAAAAATTTATAGGACATTTCCTGTATTTGTGAGCTCCTGGAGGTACAGTGTGTCCTTTGAGTCATCACTTTGATTTGTGTAGTTGTGAAATTTTGTTCAATTACTCTCTCCCACTCCCTAATAAAGTAGGGGACTGTCTTTTCTTGGTTGTTCACGACCAGTTTATACATTCGGTATAGCAGATATCCAGGATCTGGGTTCTTACTACATAATGACTCGAAGGCAGTAAGGGATTTCAATGGTCTTACTGGGACTTTAAATTTTTTAAAGAAGGTTTCCAATTGTCTGTATCTCCAACTATCCAATGACGTCCTCCCCCGGTCTATTATCAGCTCCTGCAGAGGAAGTAGCACTCCTCCTGTTGCAAATTTTGCACTGGTGGTTTTCCCCCCAGACACTCGTCCATCCCCTCTCCTCCCCCGGGTTGAACCATGGGTATCCTCCCAATGGAGTCAAGGGGGATGTACCAAATGCGTATTTCCCTGAGATGTTCATCCTGTCCCATACAGGGTTGTCTGTGTTATAGGGGACGTCCACTCCGATAAACCCCTGCGATCTGCCGGGATCCATGGGGCACGTGCTAAATTCTTACCTGCTAGTATTTTTTTCCAGAGGAACCCATAGCTTATGGCACCAATTTAATATATGTGTCAGGATCATAGCCTTGTAATATACTGATATGTCTGGGAGCCCCATTCCCCCCTCAAGCTTGTGTCTGCACATCATGTCGTAGGATAGCCTGGGATGTTTGTCCCCCATATAAAAGTCTGAAATGCCCTCCGCATTTGTTTAAAAAAGCTCAGTGGGAGGGCTATTGGATTATTTTAGGTAATATATTCATCTTTAGTGCATTCACTCTATCAAACCATGTCAAAAGAAGACCTCTCCATCTCTGCAAGTCTCTTAGTATACTCCCCGCCAGGGTACCGTAGTTAAGATCATACAAAAGTTTAGGATCCTTAGTTATATAGGTCCCCAAATATGGCAGTGAGTCCCTACGCCATATAAATGGGAATGATTGTTGCAGAGATGCAGCCATCCTCTGAGGGACATGACTCGGCATCAAAATTGATTTTAAAATTATCTGGCCCACTGAATTTGTACACTTTGTGCATCAACATGCATAAAGACTCCTGGGGGGAAGTGAGATAGAACAATAGGTCATCAGCATAAGCTGAGACCTTATGTTCTGCTAGTCCAATATGGACCCCTGCGATCTTCGTGTTCTTTCTCACCGTACATAGAAACGGTTCCAAGATCATGTCAAACAAAAGCGGGGATGATGGGCACCCCTGTCTAGTCCCATTTTGTATGTTAAAATATTCCGACAGTCTCCTGTTAACCTTCACTCTTGCCCCTGGGTTTGTATACAGGGCCCATATCCACCCCATCATCTGCTCCCCCACGCCCATCTCCCCAAGCGCCTCGAACAAGAAGGTCCAGCCCACCCTTTCAAATGCTTTTTCTGCATCCATTATCAACACCACACAGGAGACTTGGTCTGGTCTGTTTTGCACTCAGTGTAATATATGCAGCATCCTAGTGGTGTTATTCTTGGCCTCTCGGCCCTTCATAAAGCCTGTTTGGTCTGGATGAATCAAGTTCACCACATGGTCTTGCAATCGAAGGGCTAAAATCTTGGCAAGAAACTTTGTATCCGAGTTCAATAGGGAGATGGGCCTGTAGTTGGCGCAATACTGGGGGTCCTTCCCCTGCTTTGGCAACACTGTTATGCAAGCTAGCAGAGCTTCCCATGGCAGGGGGTTGGAATTTGTTATCGTATTGAAATATCTACAGAGTGGCTCAAGTAGTATGGAGTCAAACCTCTTATAATATATATTCGTAAGTCCGTCTGGCCCTGGGCTCTTACCCATTGATGCGGTCTTAATTACCTCCCCCAGTTCTTCCTTTGTGATCGGCCTTTCCATTTCTTCCCAAGCCACTCGAGATATATCCTGCAGCCCTGATTCTTTTAGATATTCCCGAATTCTAATCCTCTGCTCCTCCTCCCCCTCTTCTGTTAATTTTGGTTTAATATTATACAGAGCTTTATAAAATCTTTGGAATTCAGAGGTTATTGTTTTGAAGTCCACTATCTGTTTATTCTGCACTCGTAAATTATGTACATGACGTGATTCTTCTTTTGTCTTCAATTGTTTCGCGAGTAATTTGCCACATCTGCTCCCATGCTCATAGAGCTGATGGGCAAAGTACCTGCTTTTATTTCTAACCTTGCGATCTAAGCACTGCGCTAAATCAGCCCACATTGTTTCCACTTTTTTATATCTGCCGGGTTCAAATGTGTTTTGTGTGTAATTTCCAGTTTATGAATCCCGTCTAGTAGTTCCTCAATTTCTTTTTGCCTCATCTTTTTAATGCGGGCCCCCTGTGAAATAAACTCCCCTCTAATTACAGCTTTATGCACTTCCCATATTGCTTGGCGCGATATTTCCCCAGGTGTGTTTTTTCAAAATATGATGTTAATGTACGGGACAGGGATTCTGTAGCCATTTTATCATCAAGAATAGATTTGTTCATTCGCCATGTACGCTCCATGTTTGGAACGTCAGGCTTATGGGAGCATGATCTGAAATAGTGATCTCAATGCCTGTGGACTGCACACGGCCCAAGTAGAATTGGTTCACAAGCAGCAAGTCAATCCTTGAGTATGTATTATGTACTTTTGAGTAATAGCTATAGTCTCTGTCCTTTCTGTGGAGTACCCGCCAACTATCTACCAGGTGTAGGGAGCGCATTTGTTGTTTTACATGTCTCTGTGCTCTATAAGAAATTGGGGTTTTCCCTGATGATGTATCTATACTAGGATCTAATGTCAGGTTAAAATCCCCTCCCAATACCACAAAACCCTCCTTGAATTTCCCTAGTATTTTCAGGGTTTTAGAGAGGACATCAACCTTCCCACTATTCGGGGCATAAATTGATGCGAACGTATAGCACTGTCCCTCCGATTTACCCTTCACAAAAACATAGCGACCCTCTGGGTCTACCTGCCCCTCCATCTCCACTAAAGGGCAGGAGTTCCAGAAAGCCATTGTAACTCCTCTTGCCTTTGCCCTTGGGGAAGGAGCTTGGAACCACCCCTTAAAGGGAAATGGAGGGGTTTGAGGGGCCGACCCTAGCATGAAGTGCGTCTCTTGCAGGAGTACCACATCTGCCTACAAGCGGGGCAGTTCACACCAGAGACGACCCCTTTTATGCGGTGAACCCAGACCCTTTACATTGTAAGACACTATCTTCATTGTCCCCACCATAATTCACTCTCTATCCAATTGCCCACATCAATAACCATGTTACTGTGCCATTCCGCAAGACAGATCTTTGAGTTCTCCTCATAGACCTCCAGTTTACTTTGGGTGTCTTTCCCAAACGCAATCTTCCTAGCTCCACTATTTAGTGAAAGAGGAGAGAGAGAATTAAAACAATGAGGTAGAGCAACACACAATTTAAAATTGGCATTCCCAACCCTACAGAAAAAAAAACAAACCCAACCCGCTATAAAAAAAGAAAAAAGAATATAAATAACAAAAAGCAAAAAAAGAAAGAAAAATCGATTTTTAACTAGCACTTTCTGCCACTGTTTGGGACGTTGTGGAGGGGTTTTAAAATAGTTTAGTCTCCAGTCTGGGACCTCAACTGCAGGTAGTTGTAAGATCTCCACAAACTGCTGCAGGTCATCCTTACTGCGAAATATTACCATTTTTCCATTTCGGGTGGCTGTTAGACTAAAGAGAAAACCCCATCTGTATCTCACATCCAGTGCTCATAGTGTTTCTAACAAAGGTCGTATAGTCCTGCGTTGCGTGAGGGTACGGTAAGATAAATCTGATAATAGAGAGAGTTGTGCTCCATCAAAATCAATAATAGGTTTATCTCGTGTTGCTTTTATTTTTAAAGAGTACATATGTAATCTGCAGATCACATTCATTGGTCTCTCCAAATTCAGCTGGGTATGCGATGGCACTCAATGTGCCCTGTCTATCTCAATGTCTTCCAGAGCCACGTCTCCCAGGATTTGATTAAACAACTTTCGTATAGGGCAGTGGGTATATCTGGGGCCTTTATCGTTTCAGGTAGACCCCTTATCCGTATGTTTTGTCTACGCTCTCTATTTTCTTGATCGTCCAGTTGGTCTATTAGAGAGTTCAATATTTTCTCATTATGTTTACATCATGATTGTCGGCCACCGCGTGCCTAATATTATCTTGGTCCATCTCCAGATCTTCTACCCTGTGGCCCAGTGCTATTGTATCCTCCCTAAGCCCCTCCACTGCTTATTTGCAGGAAGTTTCAACAGCTTCTATAAGTGCCTGAATGTCTGCTTTTGTGGGGAGCACTCTTAAGTCCTCTCTAAGTTCCCAATCCAACCCAGGGTATGTTGCATCTAATTCTTTGTTGATGTTGTGCCCTAGGGCTGGGGGATACTGCACCTGTCCTGTAGTCGCCATTGCTGAGGGGCCCAAAGGGGTTGCCGGATGTCTATTAGCGAAAGTTGTCATTTTCCCACTGGGACTTGTAGTCCACCGTTACGCTTTTCTTAGTGACCCGTTCTTTGCTGAGGGGTCTGTGTTGTTACCTGCTGTGTCCTCCTCTGGCTCCTCAAGGCCGATCTCCAGATGTACAGAGTCTCTCTTCGTTGGGGATAGACCATCTCTGGACCTTATCTGTTCTTTCCCCTGCTTTCCATGGCCTCCACTGGTTGCCGCTCTGTCCTGTCCCTGTGGCGTTCTGCCCCAACCGAGGCTTGCTCTGTTTTGGTCAGCCATGGAGCCAATCCCCTTGGACTGCCTCCTCTCCTTAGGGTCCGGCGGGCCGCGTCCTGCCTCCTCGTGGTCTGGCTGCGCCATTTAGGTCACTTGTGCGTGTGCCCATTTAGCCCCTTGTGGGGATAGATAGGCCCGCAATCCACCTGCTTGGCTTTTGCCGCTACAGAGCTATTGAGGAGCAGTTCGTTGGCATGTGGACATTTCTCCTTCCCGATCACCGTCCAGGGAGGCTCACGAGGTTACTCCGTAAGAGCCGCTCTAATTTCCAGCTGCCTGTGCTCCTGAAGCCCTAAGCACTAAGCGTGCTCAGGCTGCACGTCCGCTCTCCATGCCACGCCCCTGTAACATTTTATTCTAAATAGTTTGCAGGAGAACATTTTTTTGTCCTTCCTATGGTATTTATCAACTTTTATCTTTCTCACACACTCTCAAAGTTTATAGTTTCATATATCTCCTTGAGTACACTAAAATGTATCTATGTGCTATTAGTTGTGTTAATGTGCCTAGGTGCACTGGGTAATTGAGACCTGGGCATCTCAAGAAAAAGCTATCGCTATGTTTTATATAGCATGTGGGTGTGTATGTACTTTTGAAAAATGCCTTTTAACCTCTTGCCGACCGGCATCTGACGGCGACAAAGTGCCTCGATATCGCAAACCGCCGGTCATATGACGGCGGCTGCGATACCCCTCACTGTGAGCGTGCCGCCGGAGGAGCGCTCGCACGCTCACTATGTTCGGGGGGGGGGCCAGGGAGCAGGTAGGGTGGACTGAATCGCCGCTGGCTACCTGCGATGGCTCCCCCGCAGTGAAAGAATGGAGGTCCGTGTAAGTAAACACGGATCTCCGTTCTGTTAGAGGGGGAAGGGCTGTGATCACAGGCTCCCTGTATATGGAAGACGTGATCACTCCCTTCCCCCAGCCAGGCCAGCCCACATACAGTTAGAACACACCCAGGGAACACAGTTAACCCTTAGAGCGCCCCCTCCAGGTTACCCCTTCAATGCCAATGGCATTTACACAGTAATCCGTGCATTTTTATAGCACTGATTGTTGTATAAATGCCAATGGTCCCAAAAAAGTGTCAAAATGGTCCGACATGTCCGCTGCAATATCGCAGTACTGCTAAAAATCGCAGATCGCCACAAATACTAGTAAAAAATAAAAAAAAAATAAAAACCCCAGAAATGAATTCTCATCATCCGTAAACGCGGCAACTTTTGCGCAAGCCAATCAATAAACGCTAATTGCGATTTTTTTTTTTTACCAAAAATATGAGGAAGACTATAAATCGGCCAAAACCGATGGAAAAAAGGCTTTTTTTATATATTTTTTTGGATTTGTATTTTAGCAAAAAGTAAGAAATTTGGGTTTTTTTTGCAAAATTGTCGCTCTTCTTTTGTTTATAGCGGCGATCAGAAATGACGCAGAGGTGATCAAATACCACCAAAAGAAAGCTCTATTTGTGGGGAAAAAAGGACGCAAATTTTGTTTGGGTACAACGCCGCACGACCGCGCAATTCTCAGTTAAAGCGACGCAGTGCCGAATCACAAAAAGTGCTCTGGTCCTAAAGTGGGAAATCCTTCCGGGGCTGTAGTGGTTGAGCAAGTAGTTCTGTTGTTATTCATATCCAATTGCTCCACATGTATGTGATAATCAGCTGTGCCTAAATGAACTACGCTTGTTAGGCAGAGCAAATTTTTCATTCTTCCATGTATTTGAAAAGAAAAATATGATTGGTTGATATAGCAACAGAAACAGTTTTACTCTCAGTCATATAGTAGATCAATTCTGGCAACTCAATAGCTTCATCATAAGAACTTTATTGTCGCATCACAGCAGTAAAACATCCATAAATGCAGACACGTTTCGGCCTTAGGCTTTCATCAAAGCATTGCTTTGATGAAGGTCTAAGGCAGAAGCGCCTCAACATTTATGGATGTTCCTGATGTGATGCGACAGTAAAGTTCTTATGATGAAGCTATCGAGTTGCCGGCATTTATCTACTATATATCTGCTTTGAATACTGTTGGCCAGAGCACTGATCACTCTGCACACTCCATATGATCCACAGAAGCCGTAGAGCTTGGGTGAGTTTTTTCTTTCATTCTCAGTCACCTTTATGGTTTATTATGTTCATTTAAAGTAAATATATGGTCACAGCATACACTTTTATTTTATAATAGCAGCATTGCAAGAATAATACAAACAATAGTTATATTTGACAATGAAGTATAAGCTTACTTGAAAAATCTCCTTTCATATTTTGCATAGCTCCCAACTGTCCCTGATTTCGAGGGACTCTCCCTGATTTGGAACAAAGTCCCTCTTTCCTCCTCATTTGTCCCTCATTTTGGTCTGATCTATAGAGTTGTATATAAAATGCAAAAAGTGTTTCCCAGTGCTAAACCTTTCATCCAATTTCTAAATTGCTGCATTTGTTCATTTCAAAAGCCGATATAAAGAAATAGTAGTGGTGAAAAAAACACTTATGGGTTTAATTAATCTTTTTTTGTATAATTCTCCTTTTAGGGGGCGTGGCAGGGGTGTGTCCTATGCCTACATACTTTTGCTAATAGGTGTCCCTCATTCTCATGTATAAATTGTGGAGGTATAATGTGGTGTAGTGCTGCCTGTCTGCCGGCCTTCTCTTCCCACATCTTCTTGTATTCTCTGCATGCTGTGCAGCTTCTCATCTGCTGTTTAATTTCTAAGCACTACATATCCCATGGTACCTTGCTGACTCCATGCAGTGATTCCTGTACTGACTCCGCCTGCTGAAACTCCTCCTCTCAGCACGGATGTTATTCAGAAGTCAGGCTCTGTGAAATGTGTGACTCAGCAATGCCTACACACAGGGTATAGTGACTACGTGTCACAGAATTCAAGAAAGCAACCGCTAGAAATCATTGAAATACAGGTTTAAATGTTGACCACAGATACACTCTAGATCAGTGTCTCTCAATCTTTTTTCAGTCAAGGCACCCTTTAACCACTTCAGCCCCAGAAGGATTTCACACTTTAGGACCGGAGCACTTTTTGCGATTTTGGCGATAACTGACAATTGCGCGGGCGTGCGACGTTGTACCCAAACAAAATGTGCTTCCTTTTTTTCCCACAAATAGAGCTTTTTTTGGTGGTATTTGATCCCCTCTGCGTCGTTTCTGATTGCCGCCATAAAAAAAAAGAGCGATGATTATGCAAAAAAAAACCCAATTTTTCTTACTTTTTGCTAAAATACAAATCCAAAAAAAAAAAATATATAAAAACATTTTTTCATGGGGTTTGGATGATTTATATTCTTCCTCATAATTTTGGTAAAAAAAAGCGCAATCGGCGTTTATTGAATGGTTTGCGCAAAAGTTGCCACGTTTACGAATGATGAGAATTCATTTCTGGGGTTTTTATTTATATTCTTTTTTTTACTAGTAATGGCGGCAATCTGCGGTTTTTAGCGGTACTGCGTTATTGCGGCGGACATGTCAGACCATTTTGACACTTTTTTGGGACCAATGCCATTTATACAGCGATCAGTGCTATAAAAATGCACTGATTACTGTGTAAATGCCATTGGCAGTGAAGGGGTTAACCTGGAGGGGGCACTCAAAGGGTTAACTGTGTTCCCTGGGCGTGTTCTAACTGTATGGGGGCTGGGCTGGCAGGGGGAGGGGATGGGAGTGATCACGGCTTCCATACAGGAAGCCTGTGATCACAGCCCTTCCTCCTCTGTCAGAACGGAGATCCAGGTTTACTTACACGGAAATCCATTCTTTCACTGTGGGGGGGGCATCACGGGTAGCCGGCAGAGATCGAGTCCGCCCTACCCACTCCCTGGCCCCCCTGGAACACAGTGAGCATGCGAGCGCACTCACAATGCTAGTTATCGCGGCCGCCATCAGGTGACAGCGTTTCGCGCTAACGAACCACTTTGCCGCCATCACACTGCAGCGGGCGGTCGACAAGTGGTTAAAATTATAGACAATCTCAAGGCACCCTTTAAAATTATGGACAGTCTCGAGGCACCCCATTCTAAAATGTAAAAGAAACTATTCTATAGCTTTACACAATGCAGCAACATCCACGCGTAGGACACCCAATGTTAGAGGTGATTTATTCTTCCAAAGTAAATACACTTTTGCTCACAGGTCCTGACTAGTATTCCAATGTTTCTTTTCTCCCTCAATTTCTTTCCATCAGTCAGCTAATGTGACCCCAGTGCTGAGGGAGAGGGGCAGAGGAGGGTCAAACAAGGATGCTATGGAGACAAAAGGCATCCTCCTTATTATGATGACGTCATTAGTTGTTAGGATGCCATAATGGAGCATAATGAAAACCTGTGGCTTTGTGTAAATAAAAGGCAGGTTTGATCCATCTGCTGGCTTATATACAATTTTTCATACATTTTTAGCCTTTTTGCCAAGGCACCCCTGAAGAAACCTCAAGGCACCCTGGTTGAAAAAGGCTGCTCTATATAACAGCCAGCAAAGAACAGATTTACAGTTACTCTGCAAGTGTCATGGTGCTTATTTGTTATTTCTAACTAATATGACTACAATTTATAAGCAACTTACACTTCGACAAAGACATAAATACATTTCCATAATGTTGTATAGCCAGGAGCGGGATATACGCATATATACAGTATCTCCCAAAAGTGAGTACACCCCTCACATTTTTGTAAATATTTTATTCTATCTTTTCATGTGACAGCACTGAAGAAATGACACTTTGCTACAATGTAAAGTAGTGAGTGTGCAGCTTGTATAACAGTGTAAATTTGCTGTCCCCTCAAAATAACTCAACACACACCCATTAATGTCTAAACCACTGGCAACAAAAGTGTGTACACCTCTAAGTGAAAATGTCCAAATTGGGCCCAATTAGCCATTTTCCCTCCCTGGTGTCATGTGACTCGTAAGTGTTACAAGGTCTCAGGTGTGAATGGGGAGCAGGTGTGTTAAATTTGGTGTTATCGCTCTCAATCTCTCATACTGGTCACTGGAAGTTCAACATGGCACCTCATGGCAAAGAACTCTCTGGGGATCTAAAAAAAAGAATTGTTGCTCTACATAAAGATGGCCTAGGCTATATTGCCAAGACCCTGGAACTGAGCTGCAGCACGGGGCGAACACCATACGGCAGTTTAACAGGACAGGTTCCACTCAGAAAAGGCCTTGCCATGGTCGACCAAAGAAGTTGAGTGCACGTGCTCAGCGTCATATTAAGAGGTTGTCTTTGGGATATAGACGTATGAGTGCTGCCAGCATTGCTGCAGAGGTTGAAGGGGTGGGGGGTCAGCCTGACAGTGCTCAGACCATACGCCGCACACTGCATAAAATTGGTCTGCATGGCTATCATCCCAGAAAGAAGCCTCATCTAAAGATGATGCACAAGAAAGCCTGCAAACAGTTTGCTGAAAACAAGCAGACTAAGGACATGGATTACTGGAACCATGTCCTGTGGTCTGATGAGACTAAGATAAACTTATTTGGTTCAGAAGGGTGTCAACCAGGTGAGGAGTACAAAGACAAGTTTGTCTTGCCTTCAAACAAGCATGGTGGTGGGAGTGTCATGGTCTGGAGCTGCATGAGTGCTGCCTGCACTGGGGAGCTACAATTCATTGAGGGAACCATGAATGCCAACATGTACTGTGACATAATGAAGCAGAGCATGATCCCCTCCCTTCAGAGACTGGGCCGTAAGTCTGTATTCGAAAATGATAATGACCCCAAACACACCTCCAAGACGACCACTGCCTTGCTAAAGAAGCTGAGGGTAAAGGTGATGGACTGGCCAAGCATGTCTCCAGACCTAAACTCTATTGAGCATCTGTGGGGCATCCTCAAATGGAAGGTGGAGGAGCACAAGGTCTCTAACATCTACCAGCTCCGTGATGTTGTCATGGAGGAGTGGAAGAGGACACCAGTGGCAACCTGTGAAGCTATGGTGAACTCCATACCCAAGAAGGTTAAGGCAGTGCTGGAAAATAATGGTGGCCACACCAAATATTGACACTTTGGGTCCAATTTGGACATTTTTACTTAGGGGTGTACTCACTTGTGTTGCCAGCGGTTTAGACGTGAATGGCTGTGTGTTGACTCAATTTACCCTGTCATACAAGCTATACACTCACTACTTTACATTGTAGCAAAGTGTAATTTCTTCAGTGTTGTCATATGAAAGATATAATAAAATATTTTCAAAAATGTGAGGGGTGTACTCACTTTTGTGAGATACTGTATACTCTTGAAATCAGGAGACATTGTGTGGCTTTGCTTTTGGGAGCTGTTTCCCTCTAGTGCTGAGTTTGATACTGACCTGTTGTATTCTTGAGGAGGAGCAAAGCATCTTGGAACATGTAGTCCAAACTGAGGAGATTTGCCGTCTAGCTAAGTTATAGTTAACTATAACTACCAGATGACTGATGGAGGAAAACAAACTGCTGGGAGAAGCTATAAGAAGGATGGATTGAGGCCTGTGTGCTTTCTTGGGACCACGGCAGGAATCTGAGTGCAGGGGCTCTGTGACGGTGTATGCTGCAGCTGAATTGAGGCCTGCACCAGCAGAACTGTACAGCGGATATTCGGAGGGACATCAGCGGACAGCACCCCTTGGCTGTTCGGCAGCAGCCTGGAGGCCGCTCCTGTTCCATCTATCCAGAGGTGTCAGCAGATTCATGTGAGCAGTAGCTTGTGTGGTAGAGGCCGGACACCATCCCCTGAGCCACATTCCTGAGAGGGAGCCATCATCATAATTATCCTCATCATCATCATCCCCTGTTCCAGTGTGGTGAGCGGGTAATAGCCCAATCCTAAAGACACTGTATATAGACACCATTGCTTCCTGCACCAGTTATCATTCTTAGTGACTAGGGCATAGGCTTAATCTCAGACACTATATACAGACATCTTTCCATTATCTTGCTTCTACTTGTAATTCTACAATGCGCAGCTTCCTTGAGTCAGTGATCACTGTGCTTTCATCTACAGTTTATTCACAGAAAGATATTTGTTTCTTTGCTTACACCTCACCAATTAATCCAAGTTGTTTTGCTCAGCCATTTAAGAACTCCTTGCATGCAATTGTTTTCAAAGAGCTAGCTGAAGATTAACCGGATTGCTTCACAGTTGATACAAGGCTACTTTGTATC
>BLSH010375649.1:1450591-1460905 GCA_018402905.1 Glandirana rugosa
GAGAGGGACCCGAACAGTGGGCTGACCCCCCCACTAAAGGAATCTATTCTATTAAGTTCATAAGAGCTAAAATTCACCAAGAACTCTCTGAAAGAGCTGGCAGAATCTCAATACACTCTCTTACTATCTATGTTCTAACCCTATATTTACTGTTCTGCATCTGTGTGATGAGGAGCACAAGAGAGAGTCATTCTTTTGCCCTCCTGTTACCTGTTCCAGGGCTGTCTTTAATATTGATTGGACCCTGGGCAAACATTTTCTTGGGGCCCCCCTTCCACATTCTGAGACATTAAAAAAAATAACTGAACCCAGGGTGTCAGAGGTGGCAAAGGACTTGCAGGGTCAGGGCAACCAGTGGGATACCGATTTAACTAGCAACCCTCAAAAGGGCAATGCTACATTGGGGAGCTTGTCCGGGATACCCCTCATAGGAAGCCCAAGCAAGTCGGGTGACAAGCCCAGGGAGAGAGAAAAGATGGACTCAGTCACGACCACCAGTTGGGCACGGGAACAAGGAAGTTAATTGGAACTGGCCAAAGTGGTGAAAGTGCCCAGAATTGGATGGGCTGAAAGAGAGGTAAGACAGTTGATAAGAAGGGCTATTCCAGAGCAAGGGTCCTACATCATGGACGTGAAGCCTGAATTTAATGAAGATTACACTTATGCCTTGATAGAGTGGCGAGAGAGTGTCCCCACTGGATTCAGGAAGGATACTGTGAGTCTAGCTGAAGGACTAGAGGCTCAAGTGATACCTTTGCTGACAGCTGGTATTCCTGTAGCCATTGTCTCCCTCAGGAGTGGCTGGAAGTTGTGGTCCACCTGCCACTGCCCTCAATCACATGATTTCCACACACCCGGGGGTCACTGAACAGGCAGGTACTTTGTTTTGTTGTCTTATTTATGGGATAAACTTGGATAGGGATAAGGGATGACTGGGATGCCCAGAGATTGAACATGGGACCTTCTATATACACCGCCGGTATATACACTTCTTCTCCTCCAGCACACTACTTGCTGACCGTTACTCTTCTCCTTTCTCACTTCTTGCACTCTACTTAATTCCTGGGCCTGAAAGGAAATTCATCAGACCACCTTGATGCCTCTTCTTCCACCATAGCTAGCACATGGGGAGGCCTGCTCCTACTGTGAGCAGGCCTCCGGACCACCCGTTGTGGGTAAGGGCCACGGGCTCCCATTTGTGAAGCCATGGGCTCTCATTTGTAGCTAAGTACGTTGGTGCTAGCCAGGTGTAGGATGGACTACAACTCTCAGTCCATCCATCTTCTAGGCCTTCTCAGCCAACTCCCAGGGGCCGCCACTCACCAACACTGGTGGATCCTTTAAAGAGTATCTTTAATGTAGAACTCTGCTGCTCTCCTGCTTCCCTGTGCCAACCCAAGAGCCGTCTCCTGCTCCTGGCTGCACCCAATACCCAGCCCTCAAGGTCACAACCCCCCAGACTGGGGGCTTCCCTCCTGAGCGAGGCCTGATCTGCAACACCAGCTACATCCTCATCTCTTCCAACCGAACTCTCCTCCCACCTGCTGGCAGGTTGCTATATTTAAGGAGGCCTGCCCCCCTGCCAATCCAGACTGTGGATTGGTCAGGGCTCCTTGTCATACATCAGAAAGTGACACCTCCTCATCCATCCCTCTTTACAGAGCTTTCCCAGCTCCAGGGGGAGGAGTCTCCAAGGGATATTCCTTTCTTCCATCTCCAGCCACTCCCCAGCCCAGATCAAAACATTCAGGCCTGCACTAACTGTCAGGCCTGACTATATTTTACCTCTCCTAACAAAAATCTACAAAAATAAAGCACCTATCACTATGGGGGCACTACACTCCAGTGGAAGAACACTCCAGACATGGTTAAGCAAGTCTAGATCAGAAGAGGAGGTAGATGCTTCTGTGGTAGGAATGCCCCCTGCTTCCTTTTATATGGACATGAGCCGGCTGGGTGAGAGTCTGATAAAAAGTACTAATATATCAAGGGTACCAGAAGCTACAGTTCTTCTCAGGTCGCATACCAACCCCAGGAGGAGAACTGGATGGATCAAGCTATCCAAGCTGTTGAAGAATGGAGTGTGCCAGAGGCAGTGAAGAGACAAAGGATAAGTGAGAGTCTTAGAAGCCTTGCAGCAGATGTCATTCAGAGTCTTATTAGAGGAAAGCCAGACTATATAGCCATGGATTATATAGAAGCTGTATGTGCAGTCTATGGAAGACTAGAAAAAAAATCCTGATCTGATGTACAAGTTTGAGCACACTCATCAGTACAGAGGAGAGAAATTGTCTGCATATGTCGTCAGAATGGATTGAATTCTGCATCAGATTATATTGAAGAAAGGAATTGATCCGAAAGAGGCTGATAATGTCACACTAGAAAGAATTCTACAAGGGGCTTGACCCAATCATCCAATTGTGCTTCATTTGTTGTTAAAAAGGACACAGATGGCTCCAACTTACCCAGAGTTAATGAAGCTGGTCAGAGAGGAAGAAGCTTTTCTGGATGAAAAGAATCAAGGGTCACGAGAAGGGGCAAAAATTCACCTAAAGCCAGGAAAGGTGTCAGCACAGCTGGTGCAGGTGCATAAAGGGGCCCAAGAAGTGGACAGTGATGAGGAGTCAGAGTGGGTGGAGTGTCCCAAAATACCCCTTGCACCTCCAGTTCCTGAGAATACCCCTGATAAATTGCTTACACAAGTGGCTCAAGCTCAAGATCAAATGCAACAGACGTTATTGCAGGTGATGGAAGCTCAAGCTACAGCTCAGTTGGACAAGACTGATCCCAGAAGATGCTTTCAGTGTGGGGAGTGTGGGCATTTTTGGAGGCAGTGTCCTCAAAGAAAAGGGGAACAGAACTTTCTTGCGGAACTGTTGAAAGCACTGCAGCAGTTGCTGACAAAGTCGGAAGGTGGAAAACTTCAAGGGGGGTCTCAGTGAAGCAGCCAACTGAGAGCCCCAAGAAGGAACAGAGCTCCAAGAGTCAAAAGAAGAAACAGAAGGAGGAAAAATGCCAGAGGAAGAGTTCAGCATCTTTCAAGTCAAGTAACCCGTCACAAGGGTCAAGGGGGGGTTATTTACTAAAGGCAAAGCCACTGTGCACTACAAGTGCACTTGGAAGTGCAGTCGCTGTAGATCTGAGGGGGACATGCAAGGACAAAAAAAACAGCATTTTTGCTTGCACATGACTGGATGATAGAAATCAGCAGAGCTTCCCCTGATTTCAGATTTTTCCTTCAGATCTACAGTGACTGCACTTCCAAGTGCACTTGCAGTGCACTTGTAGAGCACAGTGGATTTGCCTTTAGCCCAATGTCCTATCACCACCTGGGGCCATAGTTAGATCCTCTCAAAATGGAAGCAGGAAGGGCCTAAGGAAGACCATAGCGGGAAACTTACCAGAATAGCTAGTGGGGCCGTCTCCAATTGTGTCCGTACAGGTAGAAGGTGTTTATACCAGGGCACTGCTAGATAAGGGGCACAAGTAACGCTACTCTACCGGGACTTCTGCAATAAATATCTGAAGCACATTCCCCTGAGTGATCTCGAACAGTTAGAAATCTGGCAAATTGGGACTGACAAGTTCCCGTATGACAGATATACAGTTGTGCTCATAAGTTTACATACCCTGGAAGAATGTATGATTTCTGGGCCATTTTTCAGAGAATATGAATGATAACACAAAAACATTTCTTTCACTCATGGTTAGTGTTTGGCTAAAGTCATTTATTATCAACTGTGTTTACTCTTTTTAAATCATAATGACAACAGAAACTACCCAAATGATCTTGATCAAAAGCTTACATACCCTGGTGGTTTTGGCCTGATAACATAACACCAGTTGACACAAAGGGGTTTTAATGGCTATTAAAGGTAACCATCCTCACCTGTGATCTGTTTGCTTGTATTTAGTGGGTGTGTATAAAAGGTCAATGAGTTTCTGGACTCCTGACAGGTCCTTGCATCTTTCATCCAGTGCTGCACTGAGGTTTCTGGATTCTGAGTCATGGGTAAAGCAAGTTGAACTGTATAAAACAGGAAAGGGATATAAAAAGATATCCAAGGAATTGAGAATGCCAATCAGCAGTGTTCAAACTCTAATCAAGAAGTGGAAAATAAGGGGTTCTGTTCAAACCAAACCACAGTCAGGTAGACCAACTAAAATTTCAGCCACAACTGCCAGGAAAATTGTTTGGGATGCAAAGAAAAACCCACAAATAATTTCAGGTGAAATACAGGACTCTCTGTGTGGCTGTTTCAAGATGCACAATAAGGAGGCACTTGAAGAGAGATGGGCTGCATGGTCGAGTCGCCAGAACAAAGCCATTACTACACAAATGCCACAAAGTATCTAGCTTACAATACGCCAAACAGCACAGAGACAAGCCTCAAACCTTCTGGCACAAAGTCATTTGGAGTGATGAGACCATAATTGAGCTTTTTGGCCACAACCATAAACACTACATTTGTAGAGGAGTCAACGAGGCTTATGATGAAAGGTACACCATTCCTACTGTGAAACATGGAGGTGGATCACTGATGTTTTGGGGATGTGTGAGCTACAAAGGCAAAGGAAATTTGGTCAAAACTGATGGCAAGATGAATGCAGTATGTTATCAAAAAATACTGGAGGAAGAATTGCATTAATCAGCCAGGAAGCTGCGCATGGGACGTACTTGGACATTCCAACATGACAATGATCCAAAAAACAAGGCCAAGTCGACCTGTCATTGGCTACAGCAGAATAAAGTGAAGGTTCTGGAGTGGATATCATTGAGCCACTCTGGGGAGATCTCAAACGTGCAGTCCACACAAGACAGCCCAAGAATTTCCAGGAACTGGAGGCTTTTTGCCAAGAGGAATGGGCAGCTTTACCATCTGAGAAGATAAAGAGCCTCATCCACAAACACCACAAAAGACTTCAAGCTGTCATTGATGTTAAAGGAGGCAATACACAGTATTAAGAACTGGGTATGTAAACTTTTGATCAGGGTCATTTGGGTAGTTTCTGTTGTCATTATGATTTAAAAAGAGTAAACACAGTTGGCTGATAATAAATGGCTTTAGCCAAACACTAACCATGAGTGAAAGAAAAGTTTTTGTGTTATCATTCTTATTCTCTGAAAAATGACCAAGAAATCATAAATTCTGCCAGGGTATGTAAACTTATGAGCACAACTGTATTCCCATCAAAATCTTGTTGGGCCAGCAGCCGCAGGAAAAAATTAAACATTTGATTCATTGGCCGTGGTCTGCCCCGGGCCTCCCGGAGCTGAAAAGAATTCTCTTTTAATACAGACTAACACTGACTAAAGCTCCATACACACTATACAATTTTCTGTAGACTTTTGTCTTCAGATTTACCAAAACCCTGTAGTGCAAGAGCCTGCCTGATTGCATGCAAATTGAAACTCTTAAGCTTATTACACACTATCCAATTTTCTGTAGATTTTTTTCCTTCAGATTTACCAAAACCATATAATATGAGGTCAAACCTCATGAGTTTCAATTTGTATGCAATCAGGCAGGCCCTTGCACTACATGGTTTTGGTAAATCTGAAGGAAATCTGACAACAAAAGTTGGATAGTGTGTATGGGGTCTTAAGGTTTGACCTCATATTATATGGTTTTGGTAAATCTGAAGACAAAGGTCTACAGAAAATTGTATAGTGTGTATGGGGCTTTAGTGAGAAGGCTGTTAGCAACTGTGGTTGGGGAAGATGGTTTGGCACCCAGTGGGATCCATCCTCAATTATATCAGGCGTGCCAGCGAGTAATTAAGGAGCAGAATGCCCCTGTTGAAGGAGTAGGGCGCTTATGGAAATTAGACACAAGAGAGAGAGTGCTACAGCCTGGAGAGATTGCTTGCCTGAAGGCCACTTGGGAACATCCAGGACCTTTTGTTGTGCTGGAGACTGATGTACAAGCAGAGGCTGCTGGGACAGCAATGGTTCCTGAGTTAGTTTCTACTAAGGCCATGTTCCGAAGTGGGAAGAAGGTGTCAATTAGCCTCCGGAATGTTACTGATCACCCTGTGGTATTAGGGACTCGATTGCTGGTGGTACAAGTGAGTGCAGTTACCCCAGTACCTCCAGCTGAAGTTGTTAAAGGAGGAAAGTACAAAGGGTTGTAGGAGGAAATGGAAGAATGTTCTGAGGTGTTACCCCCCCACATCGTGAAAAAGGATGAAGATACAATTGTCTCGATAGCAGAAGATCGTTTCTGACAATGATTTTGATGTAGGTTGTGCTAAAAGTGTGCAAAATAGAATCCGGTTACAGGAAGACAAATCCTTTCAGGAGAGAGCTCGGAGGATACCCCTCAGTGATCTGTAGGATATAAGGGAGCAGTTGGCTGAGTTGAAGAAGTCAGGAGTGATTCAAGAGTCCAGAAGCCCTTATGTTTCTCCTATTGTGGTGGCGCGGAAAAATGGATCACTGCACATGTGCATAGACTATTGGACTTTGAATCGGCAGACCGTTCCTGATCAGTATACAACTTCCCAGATTGAGAATGCTCTCCAGTGCCTTGCAGGGGCAAAGTGGTTTAGTGTGCTGGATTTGAAGAGTGGGTATTCCCAAATACCGATGCACCCTGAGGATAGGAAGAAGACTGCTTTCATCTGCCCTCTTTGTTTTTTTTAATTCAATTGGATGCCACAAGGACTATCAGGAGCAGCAGCGACATTTCAATGGTTGATGGAGAAAACCATGGGAGACATGAATTTGATCTAGTGTTCTAGTGTATCTAGTGTACACTACATCATCGTGTTTGGAAAGACCCTGGAAGAACACGAGGCACAGTTGGAGAAAGTTTTTTGAAAGGCTATGTGAGGAAGGACTTAAACTATCACTGGAAAAGTGTCATTTTTATAGAACTTGAGTCACCTCTTTAGGCCCTGTTGTCTCTGCCAAGGGAGTTACTACAGAACCAAAGAAGCTAGAAGCAGTCACTGCCTGGCCTAGGCCTGAGACTGTAACAGAATTAAGGTCCTTCTTGGGGTTTTGCTCCTATTACCGCAGGTTTGTAGCTAAAATCACGATAATTGCTAGAACGCTTAACAAATTGTTGAAAGTGGTTTCCGGGGAGGAAGAGGACAAATTGAAGGCAAAGAAGTCTGGAATAAGAGGGAAAAGAGAATCCATTCGAGAACAATGGAATTGCCCATGTGAGTAGGCTTATCAGCATTTAAAGAGGAGTCTTAATGAAGCCCTGGTCTTAGCTTATGCAGACCCAGCTAAGCCCTATGAGCTTCATGTGGATGTTAGTCAAGATGGGCTGGGAGGAGTCCTCTACCAGGAACAAGATGGTGGGCTCAGGCCGGTGGTTTATGTGAGTCGCAGTCTCATCCCCTCTGAAAAGAATTATCTGGTTCAGAAATTGGAATTCTTGGCTTTGAAATGGACAGTAGTTGACAAGCTCAAGGATTATCTATATGGGGCCAAGTTTGTAGTGAAGACTAACAATAATCCCTTGACCTGCCTACTGACCTCTGCTAAGCTAGACGCCAATGGACATCGATGTTGGCTGCACTGGCTGGATTTCAGTTCAGTTTGAAGTATTGACCTGGAGCTGGCAATAGGGATGCAGATGCATTGTCCCGTAGGCCTCATCGGCCAGTGAAAGAATCCCGGGAATGGACCTTTGTTACAACAGAAGGAGTGTAAGCTTTGAGTAGAGGCCTGGCCCACTGACTAAAGGGAACAGAATCCCAGGGATGGACCTTTGTGACAACAGAAGGAGTGTAAGCTTTGAGTAGAGGCCTGGCCCACTGACTGAAGGGAACTGTAGGAGCCGAGTCCATAGGAGTTTCTCCTGCTGGAGTGCCTCGGTTTTACTGTGCATTGACACAAAGTCCTCGGCTGTCAAAAGGGGACTTGAAAACTGATCAGGACCCTCAGTGTCACTTAGCCTTTGAAGCTCTACTGTTAAAGAGTCTTGTGGTTGGTGCTAAAATATTACACAGAGAGTGGAATAGGCTGCAACTGAGAGACGGCTTGCTGTACAGGAGGGGCCCTGCTGAAGATTTAGGGGAAACATGGCAACTCTTTCTTCCTGAAAAGCATCGCACATCAGTGTTGGTAGCGCTGCATGATGAACATGGACATTAAGGCATAGAAAGGACATTTCACTTAGTCAGAGATTGATTCTATTAGCCTGATATGAGAAGGGAGGTAGAAAGTTATTGCCACTCCTGTTTGCCATGTATTTAGCGAAAGACTCTGCCAGTGCATGCTGCCACCATGAGACATCTACAAAGTCAGGGGCCCATGGAGTTGGTGTGTATTGACTTCCTGTGCCTGGAGCCTGATACAGGTGGAAGATGTAATATTCTCGTGGTGACTGACCATTTCACCCGGAATACCCAGGCTTACCCTACCAAAGATCAACAAGCTGCTACTCTGGCAAAAATTCTTCATTCATTATGGATAACCTGTCAGGATTCACTCTGATCAAGGGGGGGACTTTGAAAGCCGACTAATACATCAGTTGTGCAAGTTGCTGGGCATTAAGAAGTCGCAAACTACACCATACCACCCTCAGGGAGACCCACAGCCAGAGAGGTTTAGTCGGTTCACACATATACGTTTGCTCGTTATCAAAGGGTCCAACACTGCTGTTGGTTTTGTCACACTTATATAGTACACCACTTAGGGACGCCATTCCTTCGTATCAGCTGCAGTGCTTCCGTCCAGATCAAATAGCGCAAACGTCATATCCGGGTTAAGCGCCATTTTCCCGGTGACAATGCATAATTTCCAGATTCAGCGCCATTTTCCCTGTGCAAGCGTCACTTCCAGAGTTCACACGATCTGCCAAGCATTGTGGACGTCATAAACAGATAATCTAACCCCGTATGGCAACACAAGGGGCTCTGACAGAGCAAATAGCGTATGACTTAGCACAAAGCTGCTAGCATGAATCAACTAGAGACTACCCAAAAGTGCCCTATGCATGTGTGACAATCAACAATAAAAATACATACAAAAACAGTCCCCAATATTAAAAACAAGAAAAAGGTCATTTGCAACTAAATATTATGATAACTTGAGGTGACATAATCGAGGAAATCTAATACCAATATTCACTAGCATTAGATATTTTGGGAGAAATAAGAATAAGTAAATTAATCGGTTTAACGCGATATAAAGGGGTTAAGATGAATAATGGGATTGGTGACATCAACTGTTATCAATAAAACAGTTTATATCCCAATAAACATTATGTCCAAAGGGAAAATATGTCTTGAGTTCATATAGCCAAAACATTTCCCTTTTGGAGATCTCTCTAACTTTATTAGCACCTCTCCAATGAGGTTGTCATTTAGAGATAGCAGTAAACTTGAGGGCCCTTGGGTCTCTATTGTGACACTGGCGGAGGTGCATAGAGAGACTATGCTTTTTGCAAACTGTTTTAATTCTATATACGTGTTCTCTTAAACGGTCCCTTAAACAGCTGGTGGTACCACCCACATATTGTTTATGGCAAGTACACTCCAACAAGTAAACCTCATATCTCATTTCACATGTTATAAAAGACTCAATATCGTAAACTTTGCCTGTGGCACAGGAGGAGAATTTATTCTTTTTACATAATCTAGTGTAACTCAACGTTACATATAACACATTTATTGCAGGGATAGAATCCTTTCATATCACTAAATAATGTTATTTGTCTAGGGGGATCTATGATGGAAGGAACTATTTTATCCCACAAATTAGGGGCTCTTCTAAAAACCACATCCAGGAAATCAGGAAGAGAATTCCCCAGAATAGGGTTGGTTCTTGAGAATGCCCCATCTTTTTTTTTTTTTAATTCTTTTAATTTCATAATGTTGAACTGGATAGTTAGTGATAAATGGACAAAACTTCTTATTATATCTTTCAGTTACTTTATTTGCAAGTAGAGATTCTCTGCTCCTTTCCCCTACCTCAGAGATAGTTCTATTTAATGTTTCACCTTCATATTCTTTGGCCAAAAATCGATCTTTTAATATCATGGCCTGCTCATGATAATCAGCATTGGTTTTACAATTGCGCCTGATCCTCATGAGCTGGTCCTTAGGAATATTACAGAGCCATGTAGGATGGTGACAGCTAGTGACAGGAATATAACTATTCCTATATGTGGCTTTAACCACTTCCTTACTGGGCACTTAAACCCCCCTCCTGCCCGAACCAATTTTCAGTTTTCAGCGCTGTTGCTCTTTGAATGACAATTGCGCGGTCGTGCGACGTTGTACCCAAACAAAATTTGCGTCCTTTTTTTCCCACAAATAGAGCTTTCTTTTGGTGGTATTTGATCCCCTCTG
>BLSH010375649.1:1487768-1505218 GCA_018402905.1 Glandirana rugosa
GTTGCAAAGTGCTGGCGCGTTAACAGTCAATTTCGCTGCGTCACGGCTTAACGTTTTTCACGAGACCAGGATTTCACCCTTTAGGAAGGCCCCGACATCACCAATAATTATTATTATTATTATTATTATTGATATTATTATCAATATTTGATAATTTAATATCTATCCATAACCTTAAAGGAAAGTTTAAACCAACAATCATCTCAACTCGCTTGTGGACCTACAAGCCCAAGCCACCCAGGCCGGCTTGAAGCTCTTTTTCAAACCAGCCCTCTAGCACTTGCCAGGACTTTTTTACAGCCATTTTTGTGCCGAAAAGTTTGGGTCCCCATTGACTTCAATGGGGTTCGGGGTCTGGGGTCAAATTCGGGTCAAGTTTGGTACCGAACCCAAACTTTTTCTCGAAGTTCGGCCGGACCCACCGAACCCGAACATCCAGGTGTTCGCTCAACTCTACTAACAACCAAATTTGAAAGGAAATTCCAATACCTATCTATAATTTAATAGTTTATAACTATTATTATAGTTATTATTATTATTATTATTATTAATAACCACTACAGCCCCGGAAGGATTTCCCACTTTAGGACCAGAGCACTTTTTGCAATTCGGCACTGCGTCGCTTTAACTGACAATTGCGCGGTCGTGAAACGTTGAACCCAAACGGAATTTGCGTCCTTTTTTTCCCACAAATATAGCTTTCTTTTGGTGGTATTTGATCCCCTCTGCGTCATATCTGATCGCCGCTATAAACAAAAGAAGAGCGACAATTTTGCAAAAAAACCCAAATTTCTTACTTTTTGCTAAAATACAAATCCAAAAAAAATATATAGAAAAACCTTTTTTTACATCGGTTTTGTCCGATTTATATTCTTCCTCATATTTTTGGTAAAAAAAATCGCAATCGGCGTTTATTGATTGGGTTGCGCAAAAGTTGCCACGTTTACGGATGATGAGAATTAATTTCTGGGGTTTTTATTTTTTTTTTTATTTTTTACTAGAAATGGTGGCGATCTGCGATTTTTAGCAGTACTGCGATATTGCAGCGGACATGTCGGACCATTTTGACACTTTTTTGGGACCATTGGCATTTATACAGCGATCAGTGCTATGAAAATGCACTGATTACTGTGTAAATGCCATTGGCAGTGAAGGGGTTAACCTGCAGGGGGCGCTCTAAGGGTTTACTGTGTTCCCTGGGCGTGTTCTAACTGTGTGTGGGCTCAGGGCTGCCCTGGCTGGGGAAGGGGATGATCACAGCTTCCATATAGAGGAAGCCTGTGATCACCGCCCTTCCCCCTTTAACAGAACCGATATCCGTGCTTACTTACACGGACCTCCATTCTTTCAGTCCTGGGGGGCCATCGCGGGTAGCCGGCGGCGATCGAGTCCGCCCTACCCGCTCTCTGGCCCCCCCGAACACAGTGAGCGCGCCTCCGGCGACGCACGCTCACAATGCTAGTTATCGCACCCGGCGTCCTGTCATGGCGTCTCGTGATAACAAGCCACCTTGCCGCCATCACGCTGCGGTGGGCGGCCGGCAAGTGGTTAATAAATAATAATATTAATTTTAAAAAATTATAGTAATGATTATAGTTAATAAAAATAATAAACATAATAATTTAATTATAATAGAAATTATCTGAATGTTTTTCTTTCTTATTTACGGATTTTTATTCTTTAAAATTTTCTGATTTTCATTCTTATTTTTGGATTTCGTTCTTTCGGATTTTCGAACTTCGGATTTTCGTTCTTCTTCAACTTCATCCGAATTTTGGCGAAAAACAAATTCGGAACTAAACGAATCACTATCACTACCACCTATCACTGCCTATCAGTGCTGCATATCCGTGCCACCTATCAGTGCCCATCAGTGCCTCCTCATCAGTGCCCATTAGTTTAGCCTATAAGTGTAGCCTCATCAGTGCACATCAGTGAGGGATAAAAATTACTTATATACAACATTTTCTAACAAATGTTTTTTTTTTTTTTTTTTTTTTTTACAATTTTCTGTCTTTTCTTGTTTTTTTTAGCAAAAAATGAAATACTGAGTGGTGATTAAATAGCACCAAAATAAAGCTCTATCTGTCTTTAAAAAATGATTAAAACTCCATTTGGGTACAGTGTTGCATGACCGCGCAATTGTAATTCAAAATGTGACAGCCCTGAAAGCTGAAAATTGGCCTGGGCAGGAAGGGGGTGAAAGTGCCCAGTATTGAATCAGTTAAAAATCGCATAAAGCTTGTCCTCCAAAAAGGAGCAGAGACTTCTTTTTAGGCCACAAATGTGTATAGAGCAGCCCATTCAAGTGAATAGGAAAGCCCTATGCGACACGCAAGTTCACGCTCAACCAAAATGGTGATTGGAAGCGCTTGTTCCTGCTCCTGCTAGGCGAAAGTATGAATGCAGTCTGAATGGTATTGTAATTGTACTGTCTCATTTCATTTTGTAAAGAGCTGCACAAACTGTTAGTGCAATATAAATCCTGTATTATAACATAATCATAATAATATATAATGATAAGGTAGATTGTAAGCACTCACGCGCAGGGTCCTCCTAACTTGTCTAACACTTGCCTATTGTCGCTATTTTGTAAAGAACTGTGCAAACTGTTGGCCCTACATAAATCCTGTATTATAATATCATATTAAAGTGATTGTCAAGTTATTTTTTTAGCTTAGTTAACTTGTTATATATTTTTTTAAATAACAAGCATGTCATACTTATCTGCTCTGTGTAATGGATTTGCACAGAGTAGCCCTGATTTTCCTCCTTTCCGTTCCCCCGTTGGCACTCTGGGCTCCTCCTATTCTCTTTATACAACCTATGGGGGCACACATACAGGCTTGATCAGGAGCCACGCTCTCTGCGTCCATTGACACAAACAATGCTGCTCGGTCCCGGCCCTGTTCTCTTGTCACTGGATTTGATTGACAGCAGTGGGAGCTAAAGGGTCCACTGTGTCCAGTGGGAGGGAGAGAGCAGAGCCACTGGATGAAGATCGGTGTCAGGTAAATATACAGGGGGGGGGGGGCAGGAGAGGAGCTGAAAATAGAAGGTTTCTTTTTTACCTTAAAGTGTTGCTAAATCCATAACAGTAAAATCAGTCTGTATATGCAGTAAAGCATGCTTTTTTTTTATACTTTTATACTCACTGTGGAACCTAAGGGGTTAATCCTCTGCATTGTGTAAAAAGGCTGTTTGATCCTGTCTTCTTTGTTCCCCCCTCCTTCCACTGGCTCCTAATAATTTCCTGATAACACAGAGTTTATGGAGTCAGGCTGCACATGCTCAGTTTGGTGCGTATTGCTAGAGAGGTATTTCTTCTTGGGAGAGTGCATGTGATCGGCACAGGATCAGCACTGTCCAGACAGAGGGTCAGGGGTGCCGTAGTCTCATAGGACAGTCACTAAACTCCTCCTACAAGCTTAACCAGTGCTTGGCTGGACACTGATAGAAGTCACAAGACTGCTATATACTACTGATGAGAAAAGGTATTTAGCAGTTTATATTTACTAAAATAATTTCATGTTCTGTGTACTGTGGGAGACCAGCTATAGGGAATGCATGGCCCTGGGTTTAGTAACACTTTAATGCAGAGAATGCATTAAGCTAAAAAAAAACCTTTAGCCTTTACAACCACTTTATTATATAATCATTTGGTAGATTGTATGCTCTCTCATAAGAACCCCCCCAACTCACTTGTCTTGAATTGTATTGTAATTGTAGTATCTCTTTTTATTTTGTAAAGAGCTGTGCAAACTGTTGGCACTATACAAATCCTGTATTATAATAAAAATATATAATATAAGAATACAAGCAAGCAGTAACCCACAACAATACCATATCTTTTTTATTAGTTGTAACCAGTGGAGGCTCGTCCATAGGGGAAAAACCACCAGGAAAAAATAAAAATAAACGATATAATTATTTTTTAACTTTGTATATATCTGGATATTTTGATATCTCTCTCTCTCTCTGCTGTTGCTAGGTAGATTTGAAAAAAAAAAGGTCTAATCGTTAATTTTTTTTTTCCTAATCTGCCTAACAACAGACCGTCCGTCCAAAAATCATTAAAATTGTAATTTAGAAACACAGAGAAACTGTTTCTCCATGCTTACTGGCTCCTTGGCAACCCCCTATTGCATTTAATGGAGCTCATTAGGACGGGCCGATATGCCAATCTGGAGGGGAGATCTCACTCTCTCTCAGTCAGTATATCCCATAATAGGGGGTCTCTCAGTATATCCCTTAGGGTTTCTCTGAAAGTATATCCCATAATAGGGAGCAGGGGCCCTATTATGGGATATACTGACTGAGAGTTAGAGAGACCTCCCCTTCTTTATGGGATATATACTGAGAGACCCCCTATTATGGGGTATACTGATTGAGAGTGAGAAAGCCCCCCCCCCCCATATGGGATATATACTGAGAGACCCCTATTATGGGATATACCGATTGAGAGTGAGAAAGACTCCCCTATATGGGATATATACTGAGAGACCCCCTTTTAAGGAATATACTGAGTGAGAGAGACCCCCCCATATGGGATATATACTGAGAGACCCTTTAATATGGGATATACTGGGAGTAAGAGACCCCCTATATGGGATATATACTGAGAGATCCCCTATTATGGGATATGCTGAAAGATCCTCTATTATGGGTTATAATGAGAGACCCCCTATTATATTATAGGGGGTCTCTCAGTATATTCCATAATAGGGGGTCTCAGTATATCCCACATTAAGGGGTCTTAGATGAAGAACATGAAAATCAAGTTCTATAAAACAAAATCCATTCCTGCAGAGTGGGTGGAGTCTATAAGGGGTGGGGGCTTATGAGAAGTGGGAGGGGCCAACACGTAAGGGCGGGGTCTGGCACCCCACCATCTTAAAACTTCACCAGCTGCCGCTGGTTGTAACACATTTTGCTGCAAAAATGTTCTTGCCTGATAAAAGTAACTTTAGTGCATGCATGACACATTCAAGGGGTTGTTCACACCAGGCGCGGTGTGGGAATATATGCAAAATTGCGTGTTTTTCTGCACGGTACTAAAAACGCACATTTGGCAAACACACAGTCGTTAACGTTCACCAAAGCACATGGTACCTCAGTATAATGCGGTTTCGAAAGACGTGATTTTAAAAATCGTGCTTGCATGATTTTTGCACATTCCACATGCATAGGGCAGCCCATTAAAATGAAAGTGGCTGCAAACCTTGTTACACCACTTGAACCTACAGGTAAGTCTACAATAAGGCCTACCTATATGTACTGTGAATACCTCCTGCACCTGCACAGTTTAGGAGATATTCACTGCATCCGCATGTGCCGACGTCATTGGCGCGTGCTAAGACCAGCGGCTCTCGCGCGCATTCACAGGAGTGGCGGCCAAGCAGAGCGCCGGAGCCTGCGAACCCGGAAGAAGCTCCAGGAGACATGTCGGCCGTCACAGCAGTGAGAGGAGACCGCTGCAGCAAGGTAAATAATTCATAATGAGCTAGTATGTGATGCATGACGTGATACGTCAGTCCGTGCATGTGGGCTTGCAGGCACGCGCGCCCACGGGTCCCGCGGACTCAATGTCCTCCTGTGACCCGCGATCACTATATGCAGAGGCAGAACGGGAATCTGCCAATGTAAACATGGTGGATCCCCCATCCTGACAGGGGACATGGCAGAGATCTACTGTTCCCAGTCATCGGAAACAGCAATCTCTGTCATGTCCCTGCCAGCCGATCCCCCCCTACAGTTAGAACATGCTGAGGGAACAAACTTAACCTCTTGATCGCCCCCTAGAGTTAACCCCTTCCCTGCCAGTGTCATTTTTACATTGTTCAATGCATTTTTATAGCACTGATCAATGTAATAATGTCACTGGTCCCCAAAAAGGGTCATTTGGGGTCAGATTTGTCTGCCGCAATGTTGCGGTCACGCTAAAAATCGCAGATCGCCGCCATTACCAGTAAAAAAAAAAATTAAATAAATAAAAGTCCATAAATCTATCCCGCATTTTGTAGACGTGATAACTTTTGCGCAAAAAAACCCTTTAACCACTTAGAGACCGCCTACTGCATATATACTGCAGCAGGGTGGCGCTATTGTGCAAAACAACATACCTGTACGTTGTTTCGTGCATGAGATACTGTGGGCATGCTGCACTGTGGGGGTGCCAATCCACGGGTCCGGTGGACTCGATGTCTGCTGGCCACCCACGATCACTCCACAGAGCGGCAGAACGGGGATGTGCCTATGTAAACAAGGCAGATCCCCGTTCTGACAGAGAAGTACACAGAGATCTTCTATTTCTAGTAATCAGGAACAGCGATCTCTGTGTTCTTAATGTCAGTCCATCCCCCACACACTTTGAAAACACTAGCAGGGAACACACTTAACCCTTTGATCGCCCCTGGTGTTAACCCCTTCCCTGCCAGTGTAATTTATACAATGTCAGTGCATTCTTTTTTAGCACTGATCACTGTATTGGTGTCCCTGGTCCCCAAAAAGTGTCAGTTAGTGTCAGATTTGTCCTCTGCAATGTCGCAGTCCCACTAAAAATCACTGATCAACGCCATTGCTAGTAAAAACAATAAAAACAATTTAAAGTTCATAAATCTATCCCATAGTTTGTAGACGCGATAACTTTTGCGCAAACCAATCAATGTGCGCTTCTTGAGATTTTTTTTTTAAACAAAAATATGTAGAAGAATATATATTGGCCTAAACTGTTGAAGTAATTTTTTTTTTTTTACATTTTTGGATATTTATTATAGCAGAAAGTAAAAAAAATATTGTTTTTTTTTTTTTTTTCAAAATCGTCGCTATTTTTTTGTTTATAGCGCAAACAATAAAAACCACAGAGGTGATCAAATACCACCAAAAGAAAGCTCTCTTTGTGGGGAAAAAAAGGACTTCAATTTTATTTGGGTGCAACGTTGCACGACCGCGCAATTGTCAGTTTAAGTAATGCAGTGCCGAATCGCAGAAATGGCCTGGTCATTAAGGGGGTAAATCCTTCTGAGGCTGAAGTGGCTAAAAAGATGATGGGACAGACAGAAAGGGGTTAAAATAATAACAATAATAACAACATCATCATCAATAACTTCAACTAAAATGTCATCATAAATACATGAAAAACAAGAATGATTTATCTGCAAAGTGATTTGAGAAAGAGAGCACATTGTGATGTATGGAACAGTTTGGAGCTTCATATAATAAAAATAGATAAAGGAAATTATATAAAGGTTTTGGGTCAACCCTATGAGCGGGGGCGGGGCTGAGCAGTGCTGTCTGTGTCTATGGACGCAGGCAGCATGGCATGGTGTGCCACCATAGGACGCGGCTTCCTATGGTGGCATATCAAGAAGAGAACGAACCAGGAGTGCTGCTGGGAACTCCAAAAGAGGAGGATTGGGGCTGTTCTGTGCAATTTCATCACACAGAGCAGGTAAGTATAACATGTTTGTTATTAAAAAAAATAAACTTTACAATCACTTTAACACATTCCCTAGTAAACTGGTTAAATTCTTATCCCAGCACTTGCAGTTTACAACTTTCAATGTAGCTGGCCCCTCTCTCTCAGTACTGCTTTCCTAAACATTTGGTCTTCACAAGAATTAACAGTGGACAGTGCAATCTCAAGCCCAGTCTGTTGGCTTGGAGAAGGGAGGGGAGAGGAGGAGGGAGGATGGAGGAGCAGGGGGATGCCTTGCCATCCTAGGCTATAAGGCTGTGTGTTTCTCTTGATGCACACAGTGAAGGGAGACACAACTCTAGTGCCTGCATGGAAGGGAAGCTCCTTAGGATGCTGCAAGAGAAAAGAGCCACCCTGAACCAGGAACCCTGGGGCAGTGAGCACAGCACTAGCTTAACCCCTTCCCGCCGGTCGCCTCTCGACCCTTTAAGGGTTCTAAACGCCAGCAGGCGGGCATTTGGGTCATGTGACCACCGTGATTGGCTTTCACAGTGATCACATGTTCATGACGCTCCCGGTGGCTAGCATGCATCGGGAGCTTTCTGGTAACCGCCGCCTACCATGCTCTCAGCACGGTAAGCGTTTTAAACAGGACCGCATACATGCGGCCGCTCATCGGCCCACACTCTGAGAGGCCGCGTATATGCATTTGGCCTGCGTGAAGAGGTTAAACTGGAACATAGGCAAGGATTAAAAGTTAAGAAAGCTGCATATTCAGTAAAGGATTAAACCAAATGCTGAAGACACCTAAAAAAACAAAGGTGCCTAAAGTGCTCCTAAACCCAGGACCCTGCATTCACTATATCTGGTCTCCCACAGTACACAGAACATGGAAATATACATATTTTAGTAAATATAAACTGCTAAATACCTTTTTTCATCGGCAGTATATAGCAGTCTTTGGACTTCTGTCAGTGTCTGGTTAAAGCTTGTAGGAGGAGATTTCATTCTCCTCTGACTGTCCTATGAGGCTGCAGGACCCCTGTCGCTCTGTCAGGACAGCGCTGATTGATCCTGTGCCATTCACGTGCACCTTGCCAAGAAAAAAAACAAAAACCCTTTAGCAATACACACCAAACTGAGCATGTGCAGAGTGACTCCAAAGGCTCTGTCTTATCAGGAGATGGATTGGGGACAGTGGAAGAAGGGAGAATCAGAGAAGACAAAATCAAACAGCCTTTTTACACAATGCGGAGGATTAACTCCTTAAGTTCCACAGTGAGTATAACAAGCATGCTCTGCTGCATATACAGACTGATTTTACTGTTGTGGGTTTAGTCACACTTTAATACATGACTAATAATTCTCAAAGCATAGTAAATTTTTTTCCTACATCAGATAATCTTTATATAGCTTGCATGTATTTCATGTTTTTGTAAATACATTTCCACCTCAGGGCTTCCTAAGTTCCACCCACATTTTTCACTCCTCACCATGCAGCACCAATGTGCATCCTTAAAATTAATTGGCATTTTTTTTTTCCTGTTCACTTACCTGATTTACACCTATATCTAATTTCATTTTCTCTAGGGGCCGCGGTGCTGTACGTCATTTCCAGCTTTGCATTGGCTCCTGGGAGAACTTGGTCAGCATGATATGGCACTGCTCCCGTAACATTTAACATTGGCGTCTATGGAAAATCTTGGTCAGCTTGACATGGCAAGGCTCCAGTAACATTTAAAATGGAAGTCCATGCAAAAACTAAAATCCCTGCATCTAATAGCCACCCACGATCTAACACTAACCTATCTAGCCCTATGAGGAAAAAAATCAGTATACATACCTTTTCTACAGCCACTCTGACCCGATCCCACGCTGAGCTGTCAGCTGTGGTTTTTGCTGCATAGGCGGGTGCAGAGGATACTGATGACAACGGAAGCCCCATAGTAACTCTATGGGCGATGTCACTCCCCATTAATTTCACAGCCATTGTCAGCCGTGTCCTCTGCTGAGCTTCTGCCGCTGGAGACCGGGTCGTATTGCCTGCAGAAAAGGTATGTATACTGCTTTTTTCTTTACAGGGCTAGATAGGTTAGTGTTAGAATGTGAGTGGCTAGAGATGCAGGGATTTTAGTTTTTGCATGGACCACTTTAGCATTGGCATCTATAAAAAAATCTTGGTTTAGCTTGACATGGCACTGCTCCAGTGCCATGTCAAGCTGACCAAGATTTTTTATAGATGTCAATGTTAAATTTTACTGGAGCCGTGCCATGTCAAACTGATCAAGATTGCACCGCACTGCACATGCATGAGTTCGGCAGGTGCATGCTGGGTAGTCAGCATGCATGGATTTCCAGGAAGAAGGACACTGTGGCTTCAGATGCCCACACTGGAGATGGCCGCACTTTGCAGGAACTTCACAAAGTAAGAAAACTATGCTGCACAAATAGAAAACTGGGCATAGTTGGTAGCATACCTTTGTTACATTGCACAAGGCATGAGTATTCTAGGGGTATTTTTATCTTAAAAGTCATATTTTGTATGGAACTCCGCTTTAGACTGTCCCCTACCTGCATTTCTACATTGCCATTATATGTGTGCTCCCTGTGCTGTCAGGACCTCTAGAGTCCTGCAGGACAGTGGTTCTCAACCCTGTCCTCGAGTACCTGCAACAGGCCATGTTTTGGGAATTTCTCTTAGATAAAATAGCTGTCCAAAATACCAAGCCATTGCCTCTGATTTAAAGCACCTATGCAAGATATAGGAAAACCTGCAAACATGGCCTGTTGGGGGTACTTGAGGACTGAGGTTGAGAACCACTGCTGTATGAGTCTCCTCTTAGTGTGTCTGCCCACTGAGATTACAATTGTGCGTTCAGCAGCTCAGAGTGCACACACATATGCAGTACAAAAGCAGCACAGAGCCGCTGTCAATCACCGCTGTGGAGGAGGAGAGGAGTGCCGCCTTTGCTGCCCGTGCTTGTGGTGCTCTGAACAGCTGCACATAGTCTCAGCAGGGGCATGCTGGTAGGAGAAACTCCTACATGACTCCATAGGTCCCGGTACTACAGGGGACACACATAGAAAGACACCGTAGCAGTGCAGCCAGGGCACAGTTTAAATAGGAAGCTATGAGGGGGAAATATAAAAAAAAAAATTAAATTGAAGTTCTATTCTTAGTATCTGATTAAGGGTCAGTTCACACCACATGCGGTCCAGTGCATTTTTTGTATGGATCAAAAACGCATGGATAGTAGGTTATATGGTTTTCAATGGCATTGTTCACACGAGTGTGGTCAGTTCCAGTGCGTTCCAGGTCCAGAAAAACAGTAGAACATGCTGCATTTTTTCTGCACTGAACTGTACTGGAACGCAGTAAAACATATCCAAAATCACCCTGGAACATACCAGAAAAGCACCGGAAAGCGTAAAAGTGCACCGGAATGTACCAGAAACGCACCGGAACATACCAGAAATGCACCAGAAAGCAAAAAAACGCACCGGAACTGGCCCTTTACAGCATAGAAATGCAGTCCAGATGTGTTCCAGGTGCTTTTCTTCATGCATGTTTTTGACATGTTTTTCATGCGGTCCAGTGCTTTTTCCCCCCTCTTTTTCTTAGCCTTAAGGGCCAGTTCTGGTGTGTTTTTTATGCTTTCCGGTGCATTTCTGGTATGTTCCAGTGCGTTTTTATGCTTTCCGATGTGTTTTTGGTACGTTCCAAATGGCGATCGGCTATAAGCACTCAACCACTCATGGGAAATGTGAATAATGCAGTTAAAAATAATCCATTTATGAATGGGTAGTCCATATAGCTAAAAGAAGCTGAGGAAGAGGAAGGTCCCTCCAGGTGGACATTACCATCCATTGGCCATTGACAGCGGGAAAGAGGAAGCCGCGGCACTGCCCAAGCTCACTGGTCTGTCAGAGACATTTCCCTATTAACAGTCAGTGACTGCTGCATTCCTCAGCTATCAGCTTGAATGAGTACTGAGAAGCTTTCCTGACACCAGGAGACAAGTGAGGGATCTCCAGCTGATTGACGACCTCAGCTCTGTTCCTGTTTGCTGTGTGAAGCTTCCCTTCCCTTTAACCGGTTCCAGACCGGCTCGAAAACATTTATTGCTGCAGAGTGGCACAATCCCGCGAATCGCCGTTTATAAACGGCGGCTCGTGCGCGGCTAGCGGGCGCCAGTGGTGCGCTCTCTTGCCCGCCGCACTCTGTAGCAGTATGGCCGCGGGTCCGCTGGCTACTCGCGGTTGCCTGGCACAGAAGGACAACGGGGAACAGTTGATGTAAACACAGCGTTTCCCGCTCTGTCAGGCAGCATGACAGTGATCTACTGATCCCTGTCACTGGGATCAGCTAGATCCCTTATGCCCATGGCAGCCCAGCCCCCTAGCAGTTAGAACACGCCTTGGGAACACAGTTAACCCCTTCATTGCCCCCCTGCAGGTTAACCCCTTCCCTGTCAATGACATTTATACAGTAATCAGTGGACATTTAAATTTCTGATTACTGTATAAATGTCATTGGTCCCAAAAAAGTGTCAAAAATGTCCTACATGTCAGCTGCAATATCACAGTCCCGATAAAAATCGCAGATCGCCGCCATTACTAATAAAAAAAATTGTAAAAACGCCATAAATTAATTCTCATGGTTTGTAAACGCGCCAACTTTTGCTCTGTTTGTGGGAAAAAAAAGGGCGTCAATTTAGTTTGGGTACAACGTTGCACAACCGCGCAATTGTCAGTTAAAGCGACGCAGTGCCGAATCGCAAAAAGTGCTCTGGTCCTAAAGTGGGAAATCTTACCAGTCCTTAAGTGGTTAATCAGCTCTCCTCACTGAGCTCTGCAGAGTGTAACTTCAGCTCCCCACCCCCTTTTTTCTAACCTGTCAGATGAGCTTTATAATTCCACACATTGAAATGTCATAGGTGGTAAAATGAGAGAGGAAAACATTATCAAAAGAGCTGAGGGATCCATCTGCTGGCTAATTAAAAAACTATGTAACATAAATATGTTATATTTTTATTTATTATATTTATATTATATTATATTTATTATATTTAGAACTATGTATATTTTTAAATACTCTGACATAGTGGTGTTTTATCTTATTCTTATTTGTACCACCAGATTTGAGCCCTCATATAATGTATAATATATATATATATATATATATATATATATATATATATATATATATATATATTATATGAGGGCTCTACCCAGAGTAATGCAAAAGTGGGCACAACTTTTTTTATTTAACTTTTTGTTTTTTTTACATTTTGGTATGCTTCAAGTGAATCTTATTCAGCAGTGGTAGTATTTAAGCCTTCTTGACCTTAGCTCTGAATTCTTTACATCATGTACTTGTGGACACTCAAGGCAGGTTACAATTCTGGAATATGATGAACTGGAGGCTGTTGGGTTCCTGGTAATTTCATGTTTAATTCTTTCAGGTCTTTTGTATTTACTGGGCACCTTTTCTACTCCACACATTTTTGAGATCCTCCTGACTATTTGCATCAAAACGTTTAATTGTCCAATGGTAAAGACCCAATGGCTTAACGATTTCCATGGTGCTGCATCCATCTGAAAGGCTGAAAGCATTTTATGTTTTTTTGTTATACAATATACAGTATGTGTGTAGATATATATTATATTTATTTATGTATTTATTTTACATTCCATACATACCTATCTACTCAATTTTCTGTTTGTCTAGCCATCTATTTATCTATCTATCTATCTATCTATCTATCTATCTATCTATCTATCTATCTATCTATATATCTATCTACTATTTATGTATCTTCTGCATCATTTACTTTAATAGACAAAGATCCCCAGTTTTAGTCTGTCAACTGTTTCCCTGCTATATTTTTTTGTGGAATATGGCTTTATATATAAAAAAATCATTAAAAATGTATGCATTTTATTACATTTTAAAAATATAACATAGCACAATAGTAGAACCTCTAACCAGTGATGTGTTCATAGCTAATAAAATATCTTAATACATTTTGATAGAATACCAATATATATTTACACATGGACAACATATACAGTGCCTGAAACATATTGGACACTAAATATAAAACCAAATAGTTATTAAATTGACATTGGTATATTGCATAGAATAATAGACCCCCTACTGCATAGCACGTCTTATCATTGTTTCACGACCTATATAGGAATATATGGCCATGGTGCTCCTGGGTGATTTGTAAGATCTATATAATGTACACTAGGGGGTACATTAACCTATGTATTATGGATGTTAGAGCATAATTGATGTAGGGATTTATAATTTACTTTTATTATGTGGAATACACCCTTAGTAATTTTAGTACTCATTAAATCTATGTTCCATGATATACTAATGTCAAAGCTCTGCATATAAAAATAGCGGTTTATGAAATAATGCATTAGGAAAAAAAAACAGCTTGGTGCGCACCGCTCTCCTTTTTTGTTCTATGTGTAATTTTGATAACGACAGCACATTTGATCCTGCCTTTTATGCTTTTTTTCTCTGTTAACAGAATGGAAAGAGTCTATCCTTAATCCGAGGATTGGGACACTGAAAACATCAACGTATTCTGTGTTACAGCAAAATGAAAGAGCCACTTGGGGGCTGGGCTGTGCACGCACACTGTAATGTAAATAAGGATGTACCGTGAACATTTGCATCTAAGATGAAAGGAATTGTGGTCTGTAGAGAAAAGAGAGAATTACGCTGCATTATATATTCACTTTACAGCTAGTAGGTCAGGCACCTCGAATGGAAAAGCATGCAATCAAATATCGGGGACATGTACCGTTTTCCCCCTACATGGCTTAATCTTTTGCTTCCCACTAAACAGATGCTATCTGCTAAGTGTAACAAAGACTGTACAAAAAAATTGGAAGCATCCTTCATAATCATACATTGCATTTATGAAGTTTAGAGAAAAAGAAAAATCTAGGCATTGTCCGCCACTAGCATTCAACTATTTGCTTGCAGGTTGTAGCCTGCACTAGAAAATGACAGCTATCAATTGGTTGGTTGTCAATGGTTGATATATTTCATCGAAGTAGAGGAGTAAATGGGAAAAAAATTCTCCTCTACAGTACTTTGTTAGTAGATTGGATGATGCCTGGGTGAACCTAATACTAAATCATGTTGGGCACTTCACCACTTCTTTTGTATCCGATATGCAGTATTTCATCCTGTTTCCCTTTCATTATGGCTGACCATTCCATAGAGCTAGAAGTAATCTAATCTAGAAACGTGTTTTATACCCTTATTAGTGTTCTGTTGGTATTTTGTGTTGCAATGCCCTAAAATCAGCCTTTAAAATACAGAGGAACCCTTGAAATATGTTTCATATCTTGGGAAACCCTTGCAGTATGTAGTGTATGTAGCTTACTTGAGACCCAGAGCAGATCATTTTTTTAACACGCACCTCCTCTATAAAATAAATCTGTTTCGGTGACAACCATGAAATTGAACAAATAATAACAATGGCCAGAAAAGAAACACCAACAGTGAACACTGTAGTGCACCTTACATTGGAGGCCAGTGGAAAAATGTCTTCTTATATTGGTAGTCAATGTAGTGGTCCCATACTTCTGTGGCAGATGGGAGAAAGACCCCTTATATTAATAGTCAGTCAAAGACAGACACTCTTACATTGTAGACTTGTGGGGAAACTGCCCACCTTACACATAGCTAAAAACATAATTGATATCAGTGGTAACATGGTGTCAGGGCCAGGATCTGAACCCACAACTTCTGCTGCGTATGACGGTGGCTCTTTTTTTCGCTGAGCCACCAAAGATACTGGACAGCTCCCTGTGTGATCTTCTGGATTTTCTTGCCTTGTCTCTTATTTCTGGTGACTTTTGAACCCTTTGCTTTTCCCATGAACTTCCTGATTTAAGTCATGCCTCTGCACTTCCTATTTGCCGGATTATTGTGCTCCCTCTCCAGCCGATATCTTGCTCTTTTGCGTACCCGCAGCTGTCCTTATCTTCACTACCACTCATTACTGACCTTTGACTTGTTCCTCAATTATGCTTTCACATGATCCCAACCTACAACCACTTGTTGTTGCTTTGGCTTGTTTAATAACTGCACTTCTGATTGATCCTTACCTGCTATATCTGTTTCTGAACCCCGGCTTGCTCACCTGCTGGTGGGGTGATCCTGAGAACCATGGCCTGGTACTAACACGCAGCAAACCCTATCTCCCCCATCAGGAGCTGTTGAATACCGGTTAGTGCTTAGACCCTGTACCTTGGGTGAGCCCACCAGGGTGACCTGCTAGTATACCTATCCTGCTGGTCAGTGGGAGCCTCTCTACTTCTATAGCTACTGGTCTCCAAGCCTGACCCAGACTGTGACATTGGTTGTTAGAAACTCGTGATTGCTCAAGGAACCCCTAGTAACCTCTGTTTGAGAAACCCTGCCTTAGACTATATTAGACTATAGAAAACAATGCTGACTTTAATGTTATGCTTGTTTATGACAAGCAACATGCAGCATTAGCAGTATTGTATACCAAATGATTATAAAAAAAATAACAGTAAGCTCCTCTTTCTCCTTACTACATATTTCTAGGATTCCCATTAAATCCTTCATCATCAGATGCTCTTACATGCCAGTACATTGGAGAGATCCCTAACCACCCCATATCGTTTAGGGATTTATTAACCATGCCAAGTATGCAGCAAATACATGATCTTTTTCTTATGACCTGTGCTCTGTGTAAACAGTTTAGGCTCTTTAATGTAAATTGAAAGAAGTGTAAGTCCACCTTCAGCAAAAAGCACATTATGCTGTCCTATATGGGTATAGCAGAATAGTGTGCTAAACCTACCCTCCAGGCAGGGCTCCCTTTCATTTTATAAAATGAAGGCCAAAACCACATTAAAAAAAGCCTTCCCCTCTGATGCCTTCTTGGATATATTGACTCTACGGATTCAAATCTATTTATTACAGTCTCCTGAGCCCAATTTGTGGTCCATAGACAGATTGCCCTTAATTGGACCTCACCGCACCCCACCCACCCATTCTGAATGGATAGCAGATCTTAGTAAATGCATTTAGTTTGAAAAGCACACTTATTTTCTCAGAAACTCCATGTGAAAATTTGATGCCATATAGTAATAATGGAATAAATATACATGTGCCCTAATATTGTTTAGGCCTCAAGTAGCCACCTTGTATATAAACATATTCTTTTATTTTTTATTCTGTTTTAGATTCATTTGAACTGGATAGCTTATGTAATTCATATTTGATTTTTCTCTAGTTCACCTATCTTGGATATGATCGCTCCTTGGTTGTATATACTGTATGTATTCCTTGTCTCCCACCCTGCAAGGCATTTGTTTCTGTGTTGTAAGATTTTCTATTTCAATCATTGTTTATTAGTTTTACAAAAAGAAAAGGAAATATAACAATATAACATAACAATGGCAAAGGGTTACACAGAACCCCAAAAGAGGTAAGTACAATATACACTATATTGTCAAAAGTATTGGGGCGCCTGGCTTTACACAGACCTGAATTGCAATGGCACCCCAGTCTTAGTCCATAGGGTTCAATATTGAATTGGCCCACCTTTTGCAGCTATAACAGCTTCAACTCTTCTGGGAAGGCTGTCCAAAAAGTTTAGTTGTGTGTCTATGGAAATGTTTGACCATTCTTCTAGGAGCGCATTTGTGAGGTCAGGCACTGATGTTGGATGAGAAGGCCTGGCTCGCAGTCTCCGCTCTAATTCATCCCAAAGGTGTTCTATCGGGTTTAGGTTAGGACTCTGTGCAGGCCAGTCAAGTTCCTTCACCCCAAACTTGCTCATTCATGTCTTGATGGACCTTGCTTTGTGCACTGGTGTGCAGTCATGTTGGGACAAGGAGGGGCCATCCCCAAACTGTTCCCACAAAGTTTGGAGCATGAAATTGTCCAAAATGTCTTGGTTCCCTTCACTGGAACTAAGGGGCCAAGCTAAACCCCTGAAAAACAACCCCACGTCATAATCCC
>BLSH010375649.1:1509503-1520388 GCA_018402905.1 Glandirana rugosa
AGACTAATCAAATTACAGTACCTCGTACGACGAGTGTAAAAATGTAAGAACATACCGATTTATACGTTTGAAGAGTACATTATGCCACATGAATGTAATTGGTTGAGGCAGAGGGGTCGTATCCCTATGCAGGTATAAGACATAGACCCAAACCAAGTCAAACAATTTACAGTCAGTTAAAGGGGAAAGGAAAGACAAGCTTCCTGACAACTACCCCCAACTAATTTCACGCTATAAATCTATAGTGAAGCATAAAACACTATTGATAAAAACGATATTACCATGTCACGGAATATTTTCATAAGTATGGGGAACTGTAAAAGGAAATACATTTATGTTTTTGGTTGTAACATGACAAAATGTGGAAAATGTCAAGGGGTATGAATACTTTTATAAGGCACTGTACCATTATAGCAAAAATAGTTATCACAAAATACGAAGTGATATCTAAATATCGCACTTTAATCAACCCCCATCAACAGTCCTTCGAACAGAAAGGAAAGGGGAAATTGACTGACATTTAACAAACTGAACCAAACCCAGATACAGAATATGGACGTATCCCTATGCTGGGGAGACGGAGTTGGTTAATGTAAGTACACCGTATTACATGAGAAGTTTGCATATTTAGCCATACAAGAATGTAAAAATGTGAGCAGCATGCTCCATGACATTAAACTAATCAGAAAGAAGCAAGTGGATTTAAGAGAAAAGGAGTAGAGAAAATGGAAATAAAAAAAGAACTGTAGACTAAGGAATAAGGGAAAATAGAAGGGAAGGAAGGGAGAGCGAGAGAGAGAATGGAGCTCACCTTAGGAGTGCACACATAGGGTGGAAGGTGTGCCTGGGCACACCCTAATCACCCAAACAAACATGAGTGTGTGTGTATATATGTCAGAAGGGCAGAGGACAGAGTCAGTATGGCAGAGATAGGTGTCAGTAGTTTATTTTTATTTATTTATTTACAATTTAGTTTTTTTATTATTTTTTTACAATATTATATTTTATTATTTTTTTTTACAATTTTATTTAGGAGCACTGCTGGGGGGCTTTGGTGAAATATCAGGGGTCTAAACAGAGACAGAGAAAGAGACTGAGGACAGAGATTACCCAGTCCCTTTCTCTGCAGCCAGGCAGCAGGGGGAATCTGCACAGTACAGGGTGATTAGGGTGTGCCCAGGCAAGGTAGGTTTTGTAGACTATGCTGCTATACTCATATGGGACAGCACAGTATACTTTTTGGTAAAAGTGAACCTACACTTTAATCCTTGTACATTTCCGTGTTCCTCAAAAATAAAAGAATGTAAAATTATAAAATTAAAGTGGTAGTAAACCCTCCTATCATTTTCAGCCAAGGAAGCTGCCATATTTGCCTCTGTTTAATCTACAACTGCCATGATGCTGCACATGTGATCAGCTAGGACACCAGCCATTGGATGGTTTGACAGTTCGGTTTAGAGCACAACCAATGGGAGCGTTACATTTCCGGCACGTGCCGGAAATGTGACTGTTTTTTAACCTGTTAAATGCATGGGTTTACTACCGCTTTAACAACTTGCGGACTGCCCACCGTACATACACTGCGGCCTAGTGTGCGATCTGACACTTCTGGGACACGCACATGCCGCCGGTGACCCGCTAGCACTATGATCACACACAGCGGGAGCCCAGCGCTGGGAATTGAGGACTCAATGTCTGCTGGCACCCGCCGATTGCACAGTACACAGGCAGAATGGCAATCTGCCTATGTGAACAAGGCAGATTGCTGTTCTGTCAGGCCTGATGCACACCTATGCATTTTTAGCTCTTTGTGCATTTTGCAGATTTGCACTACAGTCCATTTAACATAGTTTCCTATGAAACACGTTCTGTAGTGCAAATCTGCAAAAAGCACTAAAAATGCATAGGTGTGAATCAGGCCTCAGAAGGAAAGGTATTGATCCTGTGTTACTGCAAAGCAGGAACACGGATCTTCGCCTTCCCCTAGTCAGATCACCTCCCCCACAGTGAGTAAGCACATGCTAGGCATATGTTGAGAGCTATTGGCACTGATCATTGGATATTTTTCTATCAGCCCTTGTACAACATGTAAGGCATATCAACACAGACTGTGGCGAGCTTATGTACAGTCGGGGGGGGGGGGGGTGTTTATGCCTAAATATTCAACAATGTAAGTGCTTAAACGTAATTTCATGATATGGTATTTTCTGTAAATAAGTGTTTTGGTTGCAATATAATTGGTTCCTATATTTACAGAATTGGTATAATATCCCTGATGAAGATATTGTTTGTTCACACTTTTCGAAACGCGTTGGGAATCCCCATCTACTGAAACCATCAAGTCACCTGTGGTACTGCAGCAGTTAGTGGGGATTACCATTTCAGACCTTGCCTTTTCCCACATGAGTGGACATACTGTGAATGTATTGTGTGTTCAATGAAAACCACTACACTTTTTACTAAATAATGTTTTTAACATGCAAAAATAAAATACAGTTTTTTCTAAAAAAAAAAAAATCTTTATAATATTGTTTATATAATTGCCTTTAAAATCTCAATGTTGAGTTAACCCTTTAATCGCCCCTGATGTTAACCCTTTCCCAGCCAGTGTCATTAGCAGGGGTGGACTGGACCAGGGGGAGGGGGGCAATTGCCCCCCGGGCCACTCTGATGCCCCATAAAAAATCTGCACCGCTTCCACTGCAGACATGTCTAAAGGCTTCCTGGTGAAGAGGAGTAAAAAGTCCCCACCAGTGTCCTACCGATAAGGAGGAGGACAGAGAGTAGGCCACCCCCCTGGCATAGATTGTGTACACCGTGTCTGAGCAGAGGCCGGCTCTGTGCTCCAGCAGAAGCTCTTCTCCCCCAGACAGCCCCGGCTGAGCTGCCCCGTCTCCACCCTGCAGCCCCGACCACCCCTGCCGGCCAGTTGGGGAACTCTGAGTCGGTGCAGCAGGCGCTGTCCAGCTCCACCCACCTGGTGAGCGTACAGGGAGCGGAACTTCAGCCTGGGATGAGGGTTGGGAGGAGGCAGAGAAGAGGGAGAGCAGAAGGCAGGCCGAGTCACTGCACAATGGGCATCTGGGCTGTACTTTCCCTCTGGGCCAAACGTTTCCAGTCAGCCCCTGGTCATTAGTACAGTGACAGTGCATATTTTTTTTAGCACTGATCACTGTATAAGTGTCACTCGTCCCCAAAAAGTGTCAAAAGTGTCAGGTGTCTGATTTGTCCGCTGCAATATCACAGTCCCACAATAAGTCATTGATCGCCACCATTAGTAGTAAGAAAATAAATAAATAAAAATATCCCATACTTTGTAGACGCTATAACTTTTGCGCAAACCGATCAATATACGCTTATTGGGATTTTTTTAACCAAAAATATGTAGCAGAATAAATATTGCCCTAAACCGATGAAGAAATTCAATTTTTTTATATTGGATATGTTTTATAGCAGAAAGTAAAAAATATTGGGATTTTTTTGTCAAAATTGACGGTCTGTTCTTGTTTATAGCGCAAAAAATAAATGCCGCAGAGGTAATTAGATACCACCAAAAGAAAACTCTATTTGTGGGGGGAAAAAAAGGACAAAAATGTTATTTGGGTCCAACATAATTGTCAGTTAACCACTTCACCCCCGGAAGGATTTCCCATGTTAGCACCAGAGCACTTTTTGGGATTCGGCACTTGCGCGGTCCTGCAATGTTGTACCCAAACAAAATTAACACCATAATAACAGAGAGGTTTCTTTACCATTTTAAAAAATTCTAACAAAAAACATTTTTTTTGCTTGTTTTCTCATAAATAAAATCAATGTTCTATTAACCACTTTAGCTCTTGAAGATTTATCCCCCTCCCCCTCCCCGATCAGGCCATTTTTTGCGATACGGCACTGCGTTACTTTAACTGACAATTGCGCGGTCATGCAACGCTGCACCCAAATAATATTTATGTCCTTTTTTTCCCATAAATAGAGCTTTCTTTTGGTGGTATTTGATCACCTCTGCGTCATTTCTGATCACCGCTATAAACAAAAAAGAGCCACAATTTTGCAAAAAAAAACAATATTTCTTACTTTTTGCTAAAATACAAATACAAAAAAAAATATAAAAAACAAAAATGTATTCATCGGTTTTGGCTGATTTATATTCTTCCTCATATTTTTGGTAAAAAAAAAAAAAATCGCAATCAACATTTATTGATTGGTTTGCGCAAAAGTTGCTGCGTTTACAAGCCATGAGAATTCATTTCTGGCGGTTTTACATTTTTTTTTTTTACTAGTAATATTTTGCCATTTTTATAGGGACTTTGATATTGGGGCGGACATGTCGGACATTTTTTTTTATTTTGAATAGTAAAAATACATAGGAATAGAAAGATATAATTGAACATATCATATACATTAGAAGACGTAGATTGATTACCGAAATAGCAGAATTTGTGGCTACTAGGTGAGATCTAGATTACAATATATTTGGTATAGTAATGATACGGTTGGGAGAGAGTAGAGGAGACTAAGGCTATAATGGACAGCCAGTCTACCCTCCAGGTGCCCCAATTGGAATCTCACTGTGCCTTGGAGGGAGAGGGCCAGAAGCGCCTCGTAGGGCGTGTGGGCTAGACCAAAGAGGAGAGGAGCCACATTATCTTCATTACCATGGAGGAATGAGTTAGATTGAGAGCTATTTGGTATTTGTGTAAAGCTTAAACAGACGATAAGGGGAAAGGGAGAAGAAGAATCGGAGAGTAAGAGCAGAAGGGAAGAGGAGAAGAGGGGAGGAGGATAATAGAGGAGAGGAGGGTGGGACAGCCTGAGTCCGTGGGGGTAGTCTGGATAGGGAAATATTCAATGCCCTGGATTTTTGCATATTGATCACTAGGCCGGATATTTTAGTAAAGGCGTTGAGGGTATGTATGAGATTGGGGTCGGAAATAGTCGGGGAGGAAAGGAACAGTAAGATATCGTCCGCAAAGAGACAACGTTTGTGACAAAATCCGCCCAGTTCAATGCCTTTGATAGATCGGTTAGATCTGATCTGTTCCGCCAATGGCTCAATGGCCAGCGTAAAGAGGAGGGGTGAAAGCGGGCAGCCCTGTCTTGTTCCTCTCTCAATGTTAAATTATTGTGATTTATAGCCTGCGTAGCAAACGTACGCCTTTGGGTTGCTATATAGTGCTTCAATCCACCGTAAGAATTGTGTACCGAATCCCCGTTCCGTAGGGAGTGGAGGAGGTAGGGCCAAGACAGGGTGTCGAAAGCTTTGGTTATATCGAGTGATAAAAAACATGCCGGGATGCGCCACTTTCTGGCTATGTGGGCAATGAGAGCTGCTCGGCGGATATTGTCACTGGTCTGGCGGAGGGGTATGAATTCAGTCTGGTCCCTATGGATCAGTCTGCCAATGAAGGTGTTCAGTCGCATGGCTAATATTTTGGTTAGAAGTTTTATGTCTAAGTTTAGCAGGGATATTGGGCGGAAGTTGGAGGGGAGAGAGTCATCTGAGTTTGGTTTTGGGATAATGCTTATGATGGCAGTTAGCAATTCTTCCCTAAAGTTGTGCTGGTCTAAGATTGCGTTGAAGGCTTTGGATAGGGCCGGGGCTAGGAGTTCCGAGAAGGCTCGGTAGTAGTTCGCCGTGAAGCCATCAGGGCCTGGGGATTTGTTTTGGTTTCAGCTTTTTGATGGCTAGCATAATTTCCTCTGGTGTGATGGGGTTATTGAGTAAGTCACGCTCGTCTTGTGTTACCTGCGGGAGGTTTAGTTGAGCAAGGAAGGTTTCAGTCTCGGTTGAGTTGTATGGGGTCGTTTACATATATAGAGTGCTGAGGTGATTTTGAAATTTGTTGGCTATTCTGAGTGCTGGTTGCTGGTATAGGAGTCTTTGCCCAATTTTAGCCTGATTGGTTTGAATGGGTTGTTTAGTCGTTTTAGGGTGCAGGCTAGAGGAGCGTCCGGTTTATTGGCTTTGATGAAGCTAATGTGTTTCATTCTTTGGTGCAGGGTGTTAGCGTCATCAGTCAGGAAAAGGTCAAGTTGTAGTTTTGCCATTTCTAGAGCGGATTTATTGTCAGAATTAGGGGTTGCAGAGAACATAGAGTGGGCAGCTAGGTAATGTCGCTCAAGTTTTTCCGCTAACTCCCTGCGTTCTTTCTTGAGGAGGAAAGAGTGTTTTTGGATTGTGTTGCGAATGGACGGTTTGTGGGCTTCCCACAGGGTGATTGGGGAGATGTCAGGAGTGGAGTTGAGAGCGAAGTACTCCCGGAGTGACTGTTCAATAAGGAATTTGTGTGAAGGGTGATTAAGGAAATCTTTAGGAAGGGACCAGGAGGTATCGTGCAATTTGGGCAGTAGGGATGACAAGGATGCAAAAACAGCGCAGTGGTCAGAATAAGGTACTGGTATGATTTTGGAGGAAAGAATTTCAGGGGATAAATATGTGGGTGTCAGAATGTGATCAATTCGTGAAAAGGTTTTATGCGGGTGGGAGTAGTGGGTGAATTTCTTTTTCCCGGGATTAGCTTCACGCCAGGTGTCAATTAGGTGGAATCGATTTAAAAGAAGTTGGAAGGTCTGTCTATGTTGAGAAGTGGTAGGGAGATTTGTCTAGAAAGGGGTATATATAACTTGGTTTGAGTCTCCGCAGATAATAACCATGCCAAATTTATGTCTGTCTATTGTTTGCATGAGGTGGGAGCGGAAGGGTAGTAGGAGACGATAGTGATTTCTATGTCTGTAAGTAGACCCGTTAGGATGATGTATCTCCCTTCAGGATCTTTGAGTTCAGATCTGAGGGAGAAAGGGGTGGATTTGTGGATAGCAATGAGTGTGCCACATTTCTTAACAGAGGCAGGGGCTGAAAATATTTGGGGATAGAAATTACAAAAGAGTTTGGGGGCATTGCGTGACGTGAAGTGGGTTTCTTGCAGGCAAATTAAGTGTGCTTTCTGTTTTTTGAAGAAATTAAATGCTTTGGTACGTTTCTGCGGAACGTTGAAACCCTGGACGTTTAGTGTCATGACGTTTAGGGGGGCCATGGTGAGGGTAGTGTAGGTAAGAGCTTACCTGTAGGAGCTGGGAGAAGATCATCCAGAAACCGCCGCATGGACTCAGGGGAAAAGAGGGGTAGTGGAAGAGCTAGAAGGGAGAAAGAAGAGTAAACAGAAACAACATTGTTATAAATCGAAGCACAACATATAACATGGTAATGAAAACAAAATAACAGAGAAAAAAGGGCCCGAGAAGGGGAAAAAAGTTCCCGTTCAGGGGAAAAAGGTCCCTTGTCGGGGGTCCACATATTAGGCGTGGGCCCGCGAGGATGGGATGAGTGGAGTGCACGGGACCTCCTTGTGGGGTCACCGGCCAAACGAGGAGGTGAATAAAAAACGGAGATTAACCTGGGCTGCATTGGATTCTAGGACAGAGGCGATTAGTTCGGCCTTAATGATTGGGTATGGGGGAAAGAGAAAAAACTGTCAAATAGGGGGAGTTGGTAAGGAGGCGGTAGTGGGGGTAAAAAGGGAGGGGGTTCTTCTTATGCATGGGAGGGGTTAGGGGGAAAGTTTAGTTGGTATGGATGGGCGACTGGAGACTTGCCAGGTCCAGGATTGGTAGGAATCAAAAGGAGATTGAGATGTACGATGGTCAGACGAGGTGGGGATTCCAGTGCATATGTGGTCTGTCAAAAGCCATCTTAAAAGATGGTGGTGTGGAGGGGGTGTGTGGGCGAGACACCTCTGGAACACTAAAAGAGGAAGCTCCAGGTGGGTGTGGTAAAGAGTTGCGGATAAGTTCCAGAGGGGGTTCCCTCAGCAAGGGAAGTGCGTCCTGACGGACGAAGATCGTGTAACAGATAGGTCTGGCGAGTAGGGTCAGTCCATCGAGTCTTCTTGTCCGTGAGGGGGAGAGGCCAGCCGACTTCTCTTGTGGAGATAGGTGTTGTTAGAGGAGCCCGCGGAGGGCATAGGTTTGCGGGGAGAGGATGAAGCGGAGCGGCGCCTCGAGGATCCAGAGCTGTGAGGGTCATCAGTTAGGCGGAGGTCTTGTAAGGTTTGTGAGAGTTCATCCTGTGTCCTGCATCTATATTTGGAGCCTTGGTACGAAAAGCGGATGGAGAATGGAAAACCCCACTGGTATGAGATGCTGCCTTTTTGTAGCTCTTGAAGTAGTGGTTTCATAGCCCTGCGTTTAGAAATGGTTAACTGAGACAGTCGGCGAAAAGTTGGGTATTGTGGCCCTGGAACTTAAGGGATTCTTTGGCTCGGGCAGCTTCCAACAGTTGCTTCATGGTCCTGTAGTAATGAAATTTTGCCACAATATCCCGGGGGGGGGCATCTTGTTTTTTGGGGGTGAGAGCCCTGTGAATGCGATCCATCTCTAGACGCTCTATTGGAATGGAGGGTAGTAGCTCCTGAAATAGGGCTGTGACGGTTGAGTGCAGGTCGATTACTGTCTCATGGACCCCTCGGATGCGGATATTAGACCATCTTGCCCTGTTCTCATAGTCTTCCAGTCTAGAGAGAAGGGTGAGGTTTTCCTCTTTTAAAATTTCAATTTCGGCTGAGTGATCGTTAGTAAAGGCTTCCAGGTCGTCCACCCTTTCTTCCAGTGCCGCTGTGCGTGCGCAAAGCTCCCTGATTTCTTTAGAGAGGCTGTTGGTTATATGGTCGGATGTCTGTTTAAGGGCCCTATGCAGCATCTGTTCAAATTGTTGCAGAAGCTCTGATGGGGCAGCTAACTGGCTCAGAATAGGGCTGGGGAGAGCTGGGTACTCACAGTCTGCGTCTTCTTGTATTGTAGGCTGAGGGAGCGGCTGCTTGATGGTGCGGGATCCGTTCGTTGGAGAGGCGCGTGTTGCGGAGGAGGAGGAGGGCGCCGCCATCTTTAGGTGTCCCCTGGTGAAGGCCTCTTTGATTGTGGCCGTGTTTACCTTGCTCTTGGAGTGTCTTATGACCATGCCGAGCGGTCTGGGACACTCCCTGGGGTGATGGAGAGTACCGGATCCAGGAGCTGAAGGCGGCTGCGGGCAGCTAGCGGTGTGGTGAGGCCGGCGATTCCCCGAAGGTGCGGAGCTCTAGCTTTGCATGTCCTGCACGCTAGGGCTGCGCATGCGCTCTCCATGTCGGACATTTTTAACACTTTTTGGGACCAATGACATTTATACAACGATCAGAAATTTAAATATCCACTGATTACTGTATAAATGTCATTGGCAGTGAAGGGGTTAACTTGCTGGGGGAGATCTAGGGGTTAACTGTGTTCTCTAGGCATGTTCTAACTGTGAGGGGACTGGGCTACGAGGGGCATAAGAGATCTAACTGATCCCAGTGGCAGGGATCAGTAGATCTCTTACCTGCCCACTGACAGAGCGGGGAACCGCCGTGTTTACATCGGCGGTTCCCAGTTCTTTCCATCTGGCAGTTCATTGCGGCTCGCTGGTGTCCTCCCGAGCTGAAGGCACACTCCTGCAGAGTGCGGCGGGCACGTGCAAGCTGCCGCTTATATATGGCGATTCACGGGACAGCGGCACACTGCAGCAGTAAATATACTCCGCGCGGTCGGGAACCGGTTAAAGTCACACAGTGCCGTATTGCAAAAAATGGCCTGGTCATGAAGGGGGGGGGGGGGGTAAATCTTCTGGAGGTGAAGTGGTTAATAACCTGAAACAATGGCATTAGCATGCTTTGTGCAATAACCCAAAGCATCAAATCACTAGCAGCATTCATTTATCAGTTACAGCATACTACTGTTATTTGCACCATGATATAGAATAAGCCCCAATCACTGTTCAGCCCAGTGTACAATAATGCATGGGGAAGGACACATGGATTAGCCAGTGTATTACAAGAGCTGTTACTGGCATCAGGACTTAAGAGAATAAATAGATTAGTCACGGTGAGAGTAAATGGGTAGGGGTATACTCAGGTGAAGAGGCAGGAGGGTATTTTAAAGAGATACATCTTAGGGGAATGCTGGAGGACAGCAGTGATTTGGAGGTCTGCTGAGAAATGGCTGCAAGTTCAAAAGATACAGGCTGCATTGAAATACAAAAAAATCAAGGCCATTCCCTGTAGCTATGGAGCATATGGGCCTCAGCTGAACAAAAAATGCAGTCATCTATTATCCTTCCGAAAAAGAGATATAAATTGCAGCCCAAGCATAAGGCACCTTTTTTGAACACTTGAGCCTGTAACTACACACATGCACCACTGACCACAATCTCTTCTCCCAGCACAGTAACAGCAAGACTGACATCTACTGGCTGAAACACAATATTTGCGTCCGTGCTTAAAAAAGAACGCATCGTAACAAATTAACACCATAATAACAGAGAGGTTTCTTTACCATTTAAAAAAATTCTAACAAAAAACATTTTTTTTTGCTTGTTTTCTCATAAATAAAATCAATGTTCTATTAACCACTTTAGCTCTTGAAGATTTATCCCCCTCCCCGATCAGGCCATTTTTTGCGATACGGCACTGCGTTACTTTAACTGACAATTGCGCGGTCATGCAACGCTGCACCCAAATAATATTTATGTCCTTTTTTTCCCCACAAATAGAGGTTTCTTTTGGTGGTATTTGATCACCTCTGCGTTTTTTATTTTTTGGACTATAAACGAACAAAGAACGGCAATTTTGGAAAACATTTTTTTTTTTACTTTCTGCTATAAAACGCATCAAATAAAAATATGTAAAAAAATACATTTCTTCATCAATTTATTCTGCTACATATTTTTGGTAGAAAAAATCCCAATAAGCATATATCAATTGGTTCCCCAAAAATTATAGCATCTACAAACTATGGGATGGATTTATGGAATTTTAATATTTTTTTTTACTAGTATTGTATTATAGTGGGACTGCGATATTGTGGCGGACAAATTGGA
>BLSH010375649.1:1533360-1544502 GCA_018402905.1 Glandirana rugosa
GTTTGAGGTACCCAGAGTTTTGGGGGAGGACAAGGTGTTTGACGTACTCAGAGCTTTGGGGGAGGAGGGTTTCGAGACCCATGCAATTTGTGGAAGAGGAGGGGGTTACGAGACCCATGCAGTTTGTGGAAGAGGAGGGGTTTTGAGACCCATGGAGTTTGTGGAAGAGGAGGCAGTTTCGAGACCCATGCAGTTTGTGGAAGAGGAGGGGGTTTTGAGACCCATGGAGTTTGTGGAAGAGGAGGGGGTTTAGAGACCCATGCAGTTTGTGGAAGAGGAGGGGGTTTCGAGACGAAGAGGAGGGGGTTTCGAGACTCATGCAGTTTGTGGAACAGGAGGGGGTTTTGAGACCCATGGAGTTTGTGATAAAGGAGGGGGTTTTGAAACCCATGGAGTTTATGGAAGAGGAGGGGGTTTAGAGAACCATGCAATTTGTGGAAGAGGAGGGGGTTACGAGACCCATGCAGTTTGTGGAAGAGGAGGAGGTTACGAGACCCATGGAGTTTGTGGAAAAGGAGGGGGTTTCGAGACCCATGCAGTTTGTGGAAGAGGAGGGGGTTTAGAGACCCATGCAGTTTGTGGAGGAGGAGGGGGTTTCGAGACCCATGCAATTTGTGGAAGAGGAAGGGGTTACGAGAACCATGCAGTTTGTGGAAGAGGAGGGGTTTTGAGACCCATGGAGTTTGTGGGAGAGGAGGCGGTTTCGAGACCCATGCAGTTTGTGGAAGAGGAGGGGGTTTTGAGACCCATGGAGTTTGTGGTAGAGGAGGAGGTTTCGAGACCCATGCAGTTTATTGAAGAGGAGGGGGTTTTGAGACTCATGCAGTTTGTGGAAGAGGAGGGGGTTTCGAGACTCATGCAGTTTGTGGAAGGGGAGGGGGTTTCGAGACTCATGCAGTTTGTGGAAGAGGAGGGGGTTTCGAGACTCATGCAGTTTGTGGAAGAGGAGGGGGTTTCAAGACTCATGCAGTTTGTGGAAGAGGAGGGGGTTTTGATATCCATGCAGTTTATGGACAGCTGAGCCATGGTGATGTCTTTGTGGTGAATTGAGCCCTGGTGCCCCTGGTCTCATACTTTGGTTGCACAGCTCCCTCTCATATTATTGTGCCTTTCCCTTTGGGGTGAGCAACAATTGTTGAGGGTTTTCCACAATCGTATGTCCTTCCTCATTGATTACAGATGACACCCCTTTTATTGCTATACCAGCTCACAATAAATGTTGGGGTGTCTGGTATATTTTAACTTCAAAATACACTGATAAGTAATAAAATGTAACTCTTTTTATCTGGAATTTGTCTGTTTATCCCTGAGATGTTCAGTACCGTTAAAGTCCCACATTTTGCTTTCAGTTGTATTATTTTAGGGATGTGGTGCTTGCTATACCATACATTTACTCTATGCTTATGTTAATTATTGATATATACCAGGGACTCCTGCCTTAGAGAAGTGTTTGAGTTGTAACTTATAGTAATGATTGTGCTACACATATAAACACTAATATGTTTATGGGAAAATAAACTTTAGTGGTTTAAAATACCCCATTTGCCTATATGAAGGTAAATGTCTATAATGTGTTGACATACCATATTTCCCTCCCTTAATACCTCATTCCTTTTTAACTTTTTTTTTTACAGGAATTGAATAGATTTGCACATGACATCTTCTAATGTTCCTGTTATTTCTGCATTATTGGAATTGCTGTGATAATCATTTTATAGACGGGGGTCTCTATATTCACGTACTTTAACATCTAAAATGGGTTGAGAAAGAGTCATCAAAGGTGCTAATGTGCTGAGTGCTTTCAGGAAAACACGTCTCAAAACAAGATTAGAGCTCAACATTGTTTTATTCTTCCATCAGAAAGAGTATTTACAATGATTTATTCAGCGCCATGCCACAGTATGAAGAAATATTTTATTCATTGTAGTTCTGCAAAATTATCAATGCTCAGATAACTTTACAGCAGTGGTAAAATTAATGAGCCATTAATATCACTGAAATAGACCCAGACCGTTCAAGACAAATACACCGGCCAGTAATTTGCTTTTGCAATGCTATACCTATTTTGGGAACATTTGCCTATCTATAATTTTTTTATTATATGAAAACACTTTAAAATGTATTTATCAGTTGTATTTATTTATAGTGTGCCAGCCTCATCCAGAGTTGTTTACAGCGATGCAATTTATACTAATCTGTGTTCCAAAAGAGCTTATAATTTACACACAGGGGCTGATTTACTAAAACTGGAGAGGGCAAAATCTGGTGCAGCTGTCCATGCTAGCCAATCAGCTTCTAACTTCAGCTTATTCAATGAAACTTTGACAAAACCTGGAAGCTGATTGGTTTCTACGCAGAGCTACACCAGATTTTGCCCTCTCCAGTTTTAGTAAATCAACCCCACAGTTTATTCCAGCAGAACAATGCATCCGTGGGGTTGTAGTTCAGTTTCAGGAAATTTCCCTCTAGCTGCCTTCAGGAAGAACTATATCTCCCACAAGACTGTGCAGCAGAAAGGGATTGATGGGGAAAAACGGTGCCTCATGGGACAGACCATTTAAGCAGAGGGTGCAGCCAGCTCCGCCCTCTGGGGACCGCGTGATCGACCAGCAGGGACCTGTGTACTACATCAGGTGCTACAGCGTTCCAGAGAGTGGCCTGCGGGACCAGCATACCAGCATCCAAGTCTCTTCCAGGGCCGGCGGCATCTGCAGAGTGAGCATCGGTCAATCCAGAGACTACTATAGGGAAAGCAGTAGAAGCTGTTTTCCCAAAAGCAAAAAGCAAGTGGATACCATCAGTTCCAGAGCCTTCAGCTCAGCCTGAACAGCCAGACTGCTTTCCTGAGAATTGATCGGTGTGGTGAGCAAACAAAACGCCTATTTCTGAGTATATTCAGTTATTTTTCATACATCTTCCATAGAGACAGATTCAGCTTAATCAGAGGAATATAATAACCTGTGCACAGGCCTACCATTGCAGAAGTTGGAATTTCCTGGAGTCAGAATTCACTACAAAGGTTTTCTTTTGGAATTTAATCAGGCTTGCCTATTGTGCCTTATCTCAGGGGTTAGGGAACACAGCGATTCAGGTACATGACAATTGAGATATTACAAGTTGGCTGAAGTTTAGACTGAACTTCATCAGCAGGATTTCTTCTTTTACATCGCTATTTCTCACTAACCTAATTTAAAGATAATTCTCCAAAGGAACTCTGAATTAGTACAGGAAAATTACAGTTGCCCCATTGTTGTGATTAGTGATGTTTGTGTTAATGTATAATTGAACCCTTCTAAAGTTATGATAACTTTGATCAATCTTCCTTGAGCGCTATCAATATATCTGAGGGTCAGTCATTTCAATAGATATAATAACAGAGTGAGCTCTTTTGATTATTTTCACTCATTATACTGACATCCGCATTATTCTTCTAAATTTCTCAGTGACCATAAAATATTGATTACGCTCTATTGGAGGATCTTCTGCAGACATATATATATATATATATATATATATATATACCTGTATATATATATACTGTATTGCTGTTATTAACCAAGAGTTTAAGGGAATGGTGAATATCTTTATTTCTTTATCCTTTTACTATATACCATTGCATCATTGACCAGGTGTAATACTTAGAAATTCTGCATTGTTTACTAAACTGTTTAGTGTTGCTTTTTTAAGCGTGAGTTCCTTGCTAAAAACTCAACGCAATGTCTGATAAGGAAATATTATTGATTTTTATCAACCCTGTGTATTTCATTGCAGTGTCTTATTTAAAGGGGCACTAACATAATAATACTCCAGCAAAATAGTTCCAGCTGTGCCAGAAGGGACTGAGGCTGTTATTGTAGTTGTAGGCAGAGTAACAGACTGAACATACTAAAGCAGCTCCTACAGGGGTAGTGCTACACATGGGGGCTCATCCCACTACTCTGCAATCAACACCTCAAGGCAGCACCCCTACACAGAGGCGGCTCTCTAATTGGGCAAATTAGGAGGTCGCCTAAGGCCTCGCACTCACAGGGGCCTCGCAACCGCCTAATTTGATACTGACACCAGCACCGAGATAGAAAGTACTGACACCAGCACTTTAAAGCGGTTGTCTACACCCAAAAGTGATTTTTACCTACAGGTAAGCCTATAATAAGGCTTACCTGTAGGTAAAATGAATATCTCCTAAATCTGTACAGTTTAGGAGATATTCCACTTGCAATGCAGCTGCTGACATCATGGCGCATGCGCAGTGATGGCCCGGCGAGGACCCTGCTGGAAAGTCCGCCAGAAAGATGGGTTTCCACTCACAGGGCCAGAGCCGCGAACCCGGAAGAATCCACACAGTGAAGATGTCCGCTCCCTCTGCGGGGACCGGGGCAGCCCTGTGGGATCTTCATTCGAAGGTAAGTATTTCATAATGAGCTAGTATGCAGTGCATACCAGCTCATTATGCCTTTGACTTACAGATTTAAAGCTCTTAATATATGCAATTTATAAAGTTAATTTTTTTATTGCTTGAATTATTTTTCCCATTATGGGCGTGAGTGGGGCCTCATGTCTAGGTTTTGCCTAAGGCCTCACAAAGTCTAGAGCCACCTCTGCCCCTACAAGTGCCAAGATGGACCCTGAAGCTGTGATTCAGTGGTGCAGGGCAGAAAACGGGCAAGTGGAGCTGTGCGTAGTGATTAGTGTCCCTGGCAGTGACTGGACAGAAGTCCGTCAAGCAGTCTCAGGCATCAGCCAGAGAATGTCGATACTGGATGTGAAGGCAAATCTCAGCTCAAATCGCACCTATGTCCTGACCGAGTGGAAGAAGGGAGTTCCTGACATTCTGCAGAAAGATAGTTTTCAACTGACTGCAGATACTAGTGCTACACTAATTCATCCAGATGAATCAAACGCTATCCCAGGGAGCTCAGGAAGCCACACATCAGACCCAGAGGTCACCACTTCAAAACCAGTTGCATCTTCTGAAGACTCCTCTTCCCTCCTAGTGGCCAAGTTTGGGAGACTTTTCACAGGGCTCCTTAAGAATCCATGAGTACCAACCAATTATGGGTATCACAAACTACGGTTCTTCTTGGGGAAAGTTCCCACACCCACAGGAGAAGATGATTTTGACACTTGGAATGTTCAAGCCATCCAGGCAGTCGAGGAGTGGGAAGTAGCTGACCCAGTAAAAAGGCAGAGGGTGATTAAAAGCCTGTGAGCCCCAGCTTCCGATGTGATTCGAAACTTGAAAAGAGATAAGCCCAGCTGCAAACGCACTGCATCCACCTCTGCAGATAAAAGAAGGAATGTAGCTCCTGCCCCATTTCAGAAGTGCTATCAATGTGGAGAGGTAAGGCATTTTATCGCACAGTGCCCAAATGAAGAGGACTTGGCAGATATCGCAGTTGAAGTGGCCAAAGCCCTGAAGAAAATATCCATCAAGAAGCCGACGGAAAACTGCAGAGGGCCCCGGTGAAGGAGCCAACCAGGAGCCCATCTACAGTAGTTAGCTCAAAAAGAAACAACGCAAAGAGACAGAGGCGGAAGTCCAAACACTTGCAGAGGACTCCTGTTGTTGCCTTCAAGCGACCCAATGTCCCGCTCTCTCTGACACATACAGCCCAGCGTCGGAAAGTCAGTGCACACCAGACTCCTAGAACTCAACGGAAACCACCGGATCAGAATTTTGGCAAGAAGGAGCACAGATACAGGCCATCAAACAGGCTAAGATCACCACTCCCTCCAAGCTCCCTTCCAAGCTCGTGAGACCTTCTCCAGTTGTCTCCATCTAAGTAGAGGGAATCTACACCAAGGCTCTCCTGGATACCAGGGCTCAAGTGACGCTCCTCCACAGAGACTTCTATGACTGGCACCTCAAACACCTGCCATTGCAGAAGTTGGAGGAACTAGAGGTATGGGGTATTGGGACTCAGAACTTCCCCTACGATGGCTACTTACCAGTTAAGCTGACTTTCAATCCTTCCGTGGCTGGAAAGGCTGAGACCTTTGACACTTTGGCGGTGGTCTGCCCTTGCCCACCAGGGGCCAGCAAGAATTTCCTCATTATCGGGACCAACACTGATCTGGTCAGAAGACTGTTGACGCCACTTGTCCAAGAGACGGACACTTCAACTACAAGTGTGCACCCCATGTTGAGACAAGCCTATCAGGGCCTGGTACAAGAATGGAAGGCCCCAGCTGAAGGAGTGGGAAAGATCTGGCGCTTGGACCGGAGTGCAAAGGTGTTACAGCCTGGTGAAGTGGCCTGTTTACGGGCATCTGTCAAACGTAATTGGAAACAACCAGGCCCTTTCATTGTCCTTGAAGCAGACAGACGGAGGGAAGACAAGGGAGTGGAGATGATTCCCGAACTGGTTGGGACCCGGGGTTGGGAACAAAGACTCAGATGCTCTGTCAAGAAGGCCCCACTGTTCCAGAGACTTTCTAGAAGAATGGACCCAGTTGACCCCCCGAAGGGGTACGAGCATTATGTCAGGGGACAGAACGCCAAGCTGGAGGGGGATCCAGGGCCGAAGACATTGGAGTATCAGCCGCTAGTGTCCCCAGAAACTATTGTAATGTTATCCAAGCCGGGGTTGAAGGTCTGCCAAAACTCTCTAAGAAAGACTTGCAAAGGGACCAATTGGAAGACCCTCTATGTGGCTTGGCGTTGAGGGCCTTGGAGAGAAAACGCCCTGACCTGCTCCTTACTGACTCCCAGAAGGTAGCCTGTCTACTGCACCAAGAGTGGGATCGGTTGCAGCTGCATCAAAGGGTGGTCTACCGAAGGGGCCCCTCTGATACTGAAGAAAAATGGCAACTGTTCCTGCCAGAGAAACACAGGGGGGCAGTATTAGCTGCCCTGCATGATAACCATAGGCATCTTGGGTCAGAGAGAAATTTCCACCTAGTGAGAGACCGGTTCTATTGGCCCTGCATGCAGGCTGAAGTTGGGGGCTAGTGCCACTCCTGCCTCAGATGTATCCAAAGAAAAAAACTTTGTCTCACCGAGCTGCCCCAATGAGCCATCTTCAGAGTCAGGGACCCCTGGAGCTGGTATGCATTGACTTTCTGTGCTTGGAGACTTATCTGAGTGGACAGGGAAATATCCTGGTAGTAACTGACCTCTTCACTTGGTATGCACAAGCATTTCCCATGAAGGACCAACGGGTATCCATAGTGGCCAAGATCTTGGTAGAAATATTCTTCGTGCACTATGGCTTGCCCTAACTTATCCACTCCGATCAAGGAAGAGACTTTGAGAGCAGTCTTATTAAGAGACTTCTAGACCCTTTGGGGATCAAAAAGTCCAGAACCACCCCGTACCATCCTCAAGGAGATCCACAACCGGAGAGGTTCAACCAAATTCTCGTGAATATGCTTGGGGCTTTAACTTCAGAGCAAAAACACAGCAGCGATTGTGCATGCTTATAACAGCACCACAAATTATGCCACAGGATACTCCCCCTATCATTTGATGTTTGGATGGGAGGCTAGGCTGCCAGTAGATTTGGCTTTCGGCACATCTCTAGGCCATATCTCAGCAACTTCTCCCTGAGGGTATGTGGACCGATAAGGCTCAAGCCTCTTCAGATGCCCAAGGAAGAAGGAATAAGAAGAATTTCGACCTCAGGGTATGAGTGCAGGACTTGCAACCAGGCGACAGAGTGCTGCTGAGAAATCTGGGTGTCCCTGGGAAGCACAAGTTGGCTAAAGTCGCAGCCCTATGTCGTTTCCAAACAGCTGCTCAGCCTGTACCTCCTGCTGTAGACGATGAGGATAGTGAAGATGAAGAGATGGGAATAAACTGGCTGTGGCCTTCCCAGATGTCAGAGCCTGCTACCCCCCCTTCTTCTCCTCCCGAGGTGACTGGGATGCTAAGACCAGAAGCTCCTGAGTTTGTGCCCCAAAGTCCACCTTTTTACGAGTTGGAAGACCCCCAATCTTCTATGCTAGCAGCAGATCCTGAAGGCCTTTCACCCCTCATTCAAGAAGAAGCTGAAGCTGATGTACAGGAGGAAGAAGTGGCCATGGATGAAGACAAAACCAGTGTGCCTGCAACTCCAGAGCCTAAAGAACAAGCGGAAGCTGAATCTGATGTGCAGAAAGAGGAAACTAAGGCTGTTGAAGAAGAGGAGACCAGTGTATCTGTGACTTCAGAGCCTAAAGAACCTCTAAAAGGATTCTTAAGGCGCCTGGTCCTTCCACCACAGATTTGGGGGAGGACAACCCTGACTCCCCCCCTGGCACATCTGTACAGAACACTTTAGAGTCAATGGTGTATGGGCAGAACAACCTCCATTCCTATGACAATTGGTGGGAGGTTCCTCTGACAACACTATTTTCTTGTGTGCACTAACCTATTTCCTCCGCCTGTATTTACAAAAGCATGTAACAGGTTACAAGCACTTTACCACCTTTGGAGGACGAAAGGTTCTTTGGTGGGGGGAGTGTGTAGCAAGGAGCATATCCATATCTATGCCTGCATTTCAGAGACAGAGTACAGTGTTGTGATGTGGAGCTGACCCCCTCTAGTGGTCAAAGAAAGGAGATCATATTGTCACATTTTACAACACAGTGTTTATTCCAGCAGAGCAATGCATCCTGGGGGTTGTAGTTCACTTTCAGGAAGGTTCCCTTTAGCTTCCTTCAGGAAGAACTATATCTCCCACAAGACTGTGCAGCAGAAAGGGATTGATGGGGAAAAACGGTTGGCAGGGCAGCCATCAGAAATTTTGGGGCCCCTTATACAGCTTCAAGCCTGGGCCCCCCTGGGGCCTGACCACCAACTTCCCCCATGTGCCCGCCCACTTACCATCCCACCGAATACGACCACTGGCCATCCCACTGAGTCCTTCGGTGCACCCACTTTTATTTTAACACTCTTACAACCAGTAAAACTCTCTCACAGCCACAGTGCCGCACACACACTGCCAGTGTCAGCGCTATGTCCCTCTCTCATTCTCCCCTTATCTGTCCTGACTCCCAGAGGAGCCTTGCCTTTGTGAGTTCCAGGGCTAACCCTAGGGTCACAAACACCTGGGTGCCTGAATATTTATGGTGCCCCTTCACTTACCTTAAATAATGGGTACTAGGGCTGGCTGCTCGTCCTCCTGGGGCTGGCTGCTGGTCCTGATTCCTGGCTTTGGCCTGGCTTTTGGAGCTGGGCTGATGGTCCTGGGGTCTGGCTGCTGGGGTTGGGCTCCTGGTCCTGGGGTCTGGCTGCCAGTCCTGGGCTGCTGGTCCTGGAGCCTGGCTGCTGGGGCGTGAGGTCTGGCTGCTTGGGTCTTGCTGCTGGGGCCTGGGCTGCTGGTCCTGGGGCCTGGCTATTTGGGTCTGGCTGCTGGGGCCTGGGGTCTGGCTGCTTGGGTCTTGCTGCTGGTCCTGGCTGCTGGGGCCTGGCCTACTGGTCCTGGGGTCTGGCTGCTAGGCCTGGGCTGCTGGTCCTGGGGTCTGGCTGCTTGGGTCTGGCTGCTGGGGCATGGGCTGCTGGTCCTGGGGTCTGGCTGCTGGACCCTGGGCTGCTGGTCCTTGAGTCTGGCTGCTAGCCTGGGCTGCTGGTCCTGGGGTCTGGCTGCTAGGCCTGGGCTGCTTGTCCTGGGGTCTGGCTACTGGGGCCTGGGCTGTTGGTCCTGGGGTATGGCTGCTGGGGCCTGGGCTGCTGGTCCTTTGGCCTGGGCTGCTGGTCCTGGGGCCTGGGCTGCTGGTCCTGGGGCCTGGGCTGCTGGTCCTGGGGTCTGGCTACTGGCCCGCCCCCTGCCTCCCCTCACATGAAAAGTAAATGTCACCTGCGCTGCGAGCTGAGGCAGAGGGGGGGAAAGCCCATAATGATGTCCCGAGGCTGCTGCAGAAAAGTTAGAGGGGGGCGCCATGGGGGAAGGGGACAGCCCATACTGATGTCTCCAGGCTGCTGCAGGAAAGGAAGAGGGTGGGCAGAGGCAGAGAGCAGACTGGGCACCACAATCTGTAGCAATTAAAAGAAAAAACTTTCCCCAGCAGAGCAGACACTTTCCTCACTTTCGTGTGCCGGTATGCAGTGATCTCCTGTGCCACAACAAGTACATGACAATCCCAACTCTTCTATATGAATCCGCTGGGCAGACAGGACTGTCATGTCATTGTGGCACAGGAGATCACTGCGTACCGGCACCCGAAAGCGAGGAAAGATTTTTTCTTCTTTTAATTGCTACAGAGTCTGCTCTCTGCCTCCGCCCACCCCCTTCCTTTTCTGCAGCAGCCTGGGGACATCAGTATGGGTTGTCTCCCCCTCCCCCATGGCACCCCCGGGCCCCCTGTCTGCGTCAGCTCGCAGCGCAGGTGACAGTTTCTTTTCATGTGAGGGGAGGCGGGGAGCGGGCCTGACACCAGGCCCCTTGAACCACTGGAGCCCTTTACAGGAGTACTGCCTGTACCCCCCTGATGCCGGCCCTGCTCATGGGACAGACTATTTAAGCAGAGGGTGCGGCCTGCTCCAGCCTCTGGGGACGGCATGATAAACCAGCAGGGACCTGTGTATGACATCTGCCAGATTACAGCCTACATCTAGTCATCCAGCGAGCCGGGTGCTACAGCGTTCCAGAGAGTGGCCTGCGGGACCAGCATACCAGCATCCAAGTATGTTCCAGAGACAGTGGCATCTGCAGAGTGAGCATCGGTCGATCCAGAGAGTACTACAGGAAGAGCAGAAGAAGCTGTTTTCCCCAAAGCAAAGGGCAAGCGGATACCATCAGTTCCAGCGCCTTCAGCTCAGCCTGAACAGCCGGACTGCTTTCCTGAGAATTGATCGGTGTGGTGAGCAAACAAAACGCCTATTTCTGAGTATATTCAGTTGCTTTCCATACATCTTCCATAGAGACAGAATCAGCTTAATCAGAGGAATATAATAACCTGTGCACAGGCCTACCGTTGCAGAAGTTGGAATTTCCTGGAGTCAGAATTCACTACAAACATAGGCGTGCGCACATAGGGTGGCAGACACCCTAATCACCCTGTACTGTACAAGTTCCCCCTGCTGCCTGGCTGCAGAGAAAGGTACAGGGTAATCTCTGTCCTCAGTCCCTTTCTCTGCCCCAAATGTGAGACATCAGAGGTCTGTTTAGACCCCTGATATTTCACCAAAGCTCTCCAGCAGGGCTCCTAAATAAAATTGTA
>BLSH010375649.1:1544512-1562846 GCA_018402905.1 Glandirana rugosa
ACCCCTGATATTTCACCAAAGCCCCCCCCCCCCCCCAAATAAAATTGTAAAAATATAAATATATATATATAATATTGTAAAAAATTATAAAAAAAAAACAAAATTGTAAAAAAATTTATTAAAATAAAAATAAACTACTGACACTGATCTCTGCCTTTTTGACATATATACACACACACTCATGTGTGTTTGCGCTTTGTGGTGCACACCCTAATGCAATAGGCTGCGCACACCTATGACTGCAAAGATTTTCTTTTGGAATTTAATCAGGCTTGCCTATTGTGCCTTATCTCAGGGGTTAGGGAACACAGCGATTCAGGTACCTGACAATTGAGATATTACAAAGTCGGCTGAAGTTTAGACTGAACTTTATCAGCAGGATTTCTTCTATTGCATCGCTATTTCTCACTAACCTAATTTAAAGATAATTCTCCAAAGGAACTCTGAATTAGAGCAGGAGAATTTCAGTTGCACCATTGTTGTGATTAGTGATGTTTGTGTTAATGTATAATTGAACCCTTCTAAAGTTATGATAACTTTGATCAATCTTCCTTGAGTGCTATCAATATATCTGAAGTTCAGTCATGTCAATAGATATAATAACGGAGTGAGCTCTTGTGATTATTTTCACTCATTGTACTTACATCTGCATTATTCTCCTAAATTTCTCAGTGACCATAACATATTGATTACGCTCTATTGGAGGATCTTCTGCAGATATATATATATATATACTGTATTGCTGTTATTAATCAAGAGTTTAAGGGAATGGTAAATATCTTCATTCGCTTATCCTTTTAATATATACCATTGCATTATTGACCAGATGTAATACTTCTGCATTGTTTACTAAACTGCTTACTATTGCCCTTTTAAGCGTGAGTTCCTTGCTAAAAACTCAACTCAACGTCTGATAAGTAAACATTATTGATTTTCTCAAGCCTGTGTATTTTATTGCAGTGTCTTATTTAAAGGGGCACTAACATAATAATATTTCATCAAAATATTTCCAGGTGTGCCAGAGGGGACTGAGGCTATTATTGAGGTTGTAGGCAGAGTAACGGACTGAACATACAAAAGCAGCTCCTACGGGGGTAGTGCTACATCAATGTAGAGGGTAAAAGGTTTAATTGCATGTATTTAGTGATTTCACAAGCTCCTTACGAAACAATATCCTGATTATTAATTATGGGGCTTTGTATTTGTAACTGCTTAGTAAATTCTTATGTACCTGTGTACTTTACTTACATACTAACATTTGTTTCTTGCAATCAACCAGATGCATCATCTTCACATATGATTACATAATCAACCCAGAGCATCAAACAAATGGCCTGTACATACGATCCGAAAATCGGATGATAGATTGTCCGTTTTTTTCTTTTGCATGCTAATCTCAGATTGAATCGGAAGTCACGATAATTCTCGTACGACAGAATAAAAAATCGGAAGTGATGTCATGTGTTGTAGTCTATTTGTATTGTATTTTCGGACGATAGCTGTACTGATTAAATGAAAATTGTACGAGAAAAATTTTCATGTTTGTCCGATCTAATAATATCGGATGAACTGTCAAGATCGGCTCTCGAAAGGTCTGTACTAACGATCCGATTATCGTACGATCGCTTTGAAATCGTGATTTTTCGTCCGATTTTCGGATCGTGTGTATGGGCCGTAACATGATCAATTCTTTTTCAGAACGGCAAAGCCTTTTTGTTCACGTTTATAAGCTTTGGGGTTAACAGATATCACTGATATTTATGTCAGTCAGTCTAACCGTGAAATCGCTCTGAAGGATCTATCCATCGTGTCTTTATATTAGGAATGATAAAATGTGCATTTAATGTAGTCCTTCCATATTTCATGACTGAATGACTCATAAAATTGAAATTACAGCACTGGGATATCCATGGATTACCCGGCCTGTATCCGTTAAAGAGAACAATGTAAGCGTTAGGTACGTGTCTTTATTCTACAGTAATTGACATTAAAAAGATAAAAAATCTCCTCCATTGTCTTAATCTAAAGGAACAGAACTTCTCCCTCTGCTATGTGATCTCTCTCTCTTTTTTTTTTTTTATTAAGCCGATAAATCTATGAAGCTCTATGGCCTTCTGATCTGTCATCGTATGACAATGGTCAGCTGAATCGGAGGGGTATTACCACATATGAGCAGCATCTGCTTGCTCGTAGGTTTTACCTCCTGCAGGGTTTTATGCTAATTTGTTGGGAAGCGGCCTTGCTGTGCATACAGATTAAAGACCACTTCAGACAAAACTGAGAGTTCTTGTCTGGATCAGGGACAATGGATGGTCCCTTCCCAAAACTTTATGAAAAAGGGGGCTGCCACTTTATTGTATCTATGTGACACACCGTGAAAAGAGAAGGGCAATGTCTGCAAGATCAAGATCACAATGCATTTTACTTCCAGTCTGCTTCAGCCAAGTGCTGATGTAATGGATCACCATGCAAGAATGGAACAAGGCATCAGCTGTATGAGGGTCTTGTACTTTTCGCTAGGTAAAGCAAACTACCAATAAAATACTGCAATCTAATAAAATGAAAACCATAATGGTTCTAGGATGATTCTATTTTAATGCCTATATCAAACCAAAAATCCTTCTTTACAATGGTGCTGCCTCCACTTTGCAAGGGTTAAATGTTTGATTAGGTCTAGAGCAGGGGTCTCCAAATGTTTTCATATAAGGGCCACATTGTATATTTTACAAATACAGGCTGAAAAAAATTCCCATCAGATTCCCCCTTAAATCATAGTTCCCCCCTTACATCAGGGTCCCCATCAGAGTCCATTAGCTGTCCCCCCTTACATACCCCTTCCCTACATTACCCCCTTCTGTAAGTTCCCCAATCTTAGCCCCCTTATATAAGAGTCCCCCCTTACAACAGGGTCCTTTTCAAAGTCCCCCTTAGAACAGGGTCCCCTTCATAGTCCCCCTTACAACAGGGTCCCCTTTAGAGTCCCCCATTGCAGAGTCCAGGTGTGGGTTGGGAGGGGTTGATGCAGAGACCAAAGGAAGCCTCTGCTGACCTTAATCCTCAATCTGTGCACATTGAGGGTATACCACTGACTCTAGCTGCTGGCCATATAAAATCTTTTAGCGGGTCAGACCTGGCCCACCGGCTGTTAATTTGAGGCCATTGGTCTAGGTGACTGGGAAAAACATTTTTACTTACCTGATCTCCACCTTATCAGCACTATGCTGTGCTAAGGTGGTGGACTATTCTGCAGCTTCCTCACATGCAATGCAGAGATCATCCAACCACCACAGCACAAGGGAGCAGTGGTTGTGCACACTGGTCTAGCAGCCAGGGATAGCCAGCAGGGATCAGGTAAGTAAAAGTGTTTCTCCTACGTTCACTGACAGACGCAGCTCTTCATTGACTTGTGGGTTTATGCTTGTCCCACTAGGAGTTAATTAGGCAGGGAAAAGAACAGCTGGCCCCCTCCCATGGGGCCGTCCTCTCTTCCCACATAAACCCTCCACATAGCATAGCTCAGCAGTTTCTATGCCTAGTTGCAAGGAGTTGACCTTGCTTCCCTTTAGGGGAATTGCGATCTTGATTGTGACCGTTTTTTTTCTTGTTTTTTATCTTTTATTTTTATTTTACTACTTATATCAAGCAATGGATCTGCTATCAAGAAGCCGACCTGGGCATAGAGAGTCGCAACGGGCTCTGCACTCTCCCCGGCCTGGCCGACCAATGCGACCCAGTCCCGCAGTACGGAGACCCGCCGCATCATGCCCGTTCCGTGCGGGCGGCCTGGGGTTACCCCCATCTGAGCCCAATCCCGGATTGCGATTCGGGGGGTAGGGCGATTTCTGGCCGGCAGCATCCCGTCCAGGCAAGGGCGGAAGGTCTGCGAATGGGTGGCTACCCACTGCGCTCGTTAGGAGTGGTGAGTGAGAGTTCCTCCCTTCCCCCCTTTTGAGGGGCGGAGGGGGGACCGACGACCCTTTAAAAAAAAAAAATCTGGGTATCCGCTGGTAGGGGCGTGTGGAGCCCCTTTTCACCCCCTCCCCACCCCCCACCCCCGCACCGCACCTGATCATTGGCGCCGTCCGTTTGAATATTCGCCGCCATGTGGCGATCGGCCGCCATTTTGTGGCGGACCGCCACCATTTTGGCGTAGCCGAGGACATGCTGCGCCTATAGAGCTTTCCCTCTAGCGCTCAGAGTGGCCGTTTGCGGTACTACACGTTCCCTGCAGGTGGTTTTCGGCCTCTAGTGTTCATCGGCGGCCATATTGGAGTCCCCTGCTGCTGCAAAAAACGTGTTTAAAACATTTTGCTTTCTCTTTGGAATGGTGTGTGCTCCGGACGGCGCTGCTCTTCTGACGATGCTCAAAAGTTACAGGCAGCAAACAGCAAGTATAGCTGGGCTCTCCTGTGGGTGCTGGTGGCGGCGGGTGCAGTCCTCCTGGGACTCCCTGGTGTAGGGTTGCCACATCATCCCTTTAATCCAGGACACATATAAACTACACAGGTTCTGAGGCTAATTTAATGCAGATGAGGCAGGGGAGGATTCTGATCTGGAGGTGGCCTCTGGGGTCACAGGGACCCCAGTGGAGCTATCTGATGGGGAACTGGGTCCCTCGGACGGAGAAGAGGATCAGGGGGTGGCGGCTGCGTGCGAAAAAGCACTGGTTTCTGCCATTATCGCTGGAATTCCCTCTACGCTGCGACTGAGCCAAGATGGCGAATCGCAGACATCTGCGTATGTATGTGGGTCCTCAAAGCCCCCAAGGGCCCCCAAGGCTTACCCCTATGATCAATTTTTTGATGATTTTATTTATCGTGAATGTCAGCGTCCGCAGCATTCATTTTCGCTGTCCAAGCGGTTCGCTGCTCGCTATCCTTTTGAGGAAAGCTTTTTGAAAAAGTGGGAGTCGCCTGTGGTGGACCCGCCGATGGCTCGCCTTAATAAGGCGACGACCATTCCTCTGGAAAGGGCTCCTTCCTTCAAGGACCCCGCTGACAGAAAGACAGAGGCGCTGTTGAAATCGCTCTTCTTGGTGGCAGGCTCTGCGGCCAGCCCTGGCGTCCACCATGGCGGCGCAATATCTGTCTGAGCGTATGACGGAGCTCCAGAATGATCTGGACTGCGGCCGCCTGATGGATGCGCCGCAGAGGGCTGATTTTTTGTATCAAGGTTTCAAGTACCTTTGTGATGCGGCCGTGGATTTACTGCCTATGTTGTCCAGAATAGCGGTTTTTGCCGTTATCCTCAGATGGGTACTCTGGTTGCGTTCTTGGTCCGGTGACCATGCTTCCAAAAAAGGTCTCGCCGACCTTCCCTTTCAGGGTGGACGTCTATTTGATCCACGGCTGGATGAGATCATTAAGGATTTCGCAGGAGGTAAGAGCACTTTCCTCCTAGAGCCCCGGAGGCGTGAGTTTCGCCGTAGACAGGGGCCCCCTACCTCGGGTCAGAAGAGGTTTTTTCACGCCCTGGGCGCAGCAGGAAAAGGGACCCATCCCGGTAAGGTTGCTGCAGGGGCCGGAAAACGGCAGTGACAGCGCAAAACCGAAAAGGCGGAGGACAAGCCCTCCTCCGCCTGATGGGCTGCCCCCACCCGAAGCCCGGGGACGTCTTCTGGGGTTCGCAGACTGGTGGCTTGCTCACATTTCCGACCGTTGGGTCCGGGAATTGGTGTCCACCGGGTACAGGATAGAGTTCAACACTCTACCCCCAGACAGTTTCTTCCCATCGAACTTAGGGCTCCCGCAGGCACGCCGGGAGGCCCTCTTCAGGGCTGTCCAGGCACTCTTGGACCAAGGGGTGATCGTGCCAGTGCCTCCAGCGGAGAGGTTTCGAGGTTTTTACTTAAACCTGTTCGTGGTCCCCAAAAAAGGGGGGGGGTCTGGCCAGTACTGGATCTGAAGGCCCTGAATCGATATGTGAAGGCGCGGAAATTCCGGATGGAATCTATCCGCTCGGTTGTGGCCGTCCTCCATCAGGGGGAATTTCTGGCGTCTCTGGACATCAGAGATGCGTACCTCCATGTACCTATTTGTCCACGGCATCAGCGTTTCCTTCGCTTTGCAGTGGGAGACCTCCATTATCAATTTGTGGCACTCCCTTTCGGTCTGGCCTCAGCCCCTCGAGTTTTCACAAAACTGGTAGCACCGGTACTGGCGTTACTGCGACAGAGAGGCATTGCGGTATTAGCCTACCTAGACGACCTGCGAGCGGAGTCCGCCTCGGCTCTGGAGGAGAATGTGAGAATCACAATGACCTCGCTGCAGGATTTCGGCTGGTTGCTCAACCTGCAGAAGTCGACGTTGTCTCCATCCCGTCGCCTGGAGTATCTGGGCCTGATTCTGGACACAGAACAGGCAAAGGTGTTCCTTCCTCCGGCCAAGTTGTTGTCACTGCAGTCGGCAGTGCGAACCCTCCTGTCACACCGACGGTCTTCATTACGATTCTGTATGCGGGTGCTGGGGCTCATGGTCTCGACTTTCGAGGCAATACCTTATGCCCAGAGTCACACTCGTCTTCTTCAGCGAGCAATTCTGGCTCGGTGGGACAGGTCCTTGGACCTTCTGATCCGTCTGAACTCCCAGACCAGGGCGTCTCTGACCTGGTGGCTTCGGGACTCGGCGTTGACTCATGGGAAGTCGTTCCTGCCCCTTCAGTGAGTGATCATCACCACGGATGCCAGCCTTTCAGGCTGGGGTGGGATCCTGGGACAACTGTCTGCCCAGGGCCATTGGTCGGCACAGGAAGCTCGTCTCCCCATCAACGTGCTGGAACTGAGAGCAATCAGATTATGCCTATCTCACTGGACAGTGAGGTTGCAGGGTCGTCCGATTCGGATTCAGTCGGACAATGCCATGGCAGTGGCATATATGAACCATCAGGGCGGCACGAGAAGTGTAGCGGCTGCGGCGGAGGCAGCTCTGATACTGTGTTGGGCAGGACATCATGTTCCGGCAATCTCTGCCATTTACATTCCAGGTGTGGAAAACTGGCAGGTGGACTTTCTCAGTCGCCAGACGCTGGACCAGGGAGAGTGGTCTCTCCATCCAGAGGTGTTCAACCAGATTTTCCACAGATGGGGGACACCGGACGTGGATCTCATGGCGTCTCGTTTCAATCACAAGGTGAAGACCTTTGTGTCCAGAATGAAGGATCCGTTGGCAGTGGCCACGGACGCTCTGGTGGCCCTCTGGGGCCGTTATCGCCTTCTGTACGCCTTCCCTCCGATAAAACTTCTACCGCAATTGATATGCAGGATAGTGGCAGAGGGAATACCAATAATCCTGGTGGCTCCAGATTGGCCTCGGCGCACGTGGTACCCCGACGTGGTGCAAATGGTGGCAGACGCTCCCTGGCGGCTCCCATTGCGAGACGATCTACTGTCTCAGGGGCCCATCTTGCACCCTTCTTTATCCTCGCTGGCTTTGACGGCCTGGCTATTGAGTCCCAGGTTAAGGGCTCGCAAGTGTACTTCTCGCAAGATATACCACCGCACCTGGAAGGCTTACATAGCTTGGTGCGAGGCGGAGGGTCATAACCCTCGCTCTTATGTGGTGTCTAGGGTCCTGACTTTTTTGCAGAAAGGCCTGAACAAAAAACTGACTTTGAGTACACTCAAGGGTCAGATATCGGCCCTGGCGATTCTTTTTCAGAGACCTTTGGCTTCGCACTCACTGATTCGTACCTTTGTACAAGGTGTGCGACATGTGGTGCCTCGGGTGAGGTCCCCGATGGCCCCCGTGGATTTTAATTTGGTGCTTTCTGTACTTCATAAACCGCCCTATGAAAGAATCAGGGAGATTTCCTTACAACTGCTGTCGCAGAAGGTGGCCTTTTTGGTAGCCATTACTTCCGCCACACAGGAGTCTGAGTTGGCAGTACTGTCGTGCAAGTCTCCCTACCTAGTCCTGCACAAGGACAAGGCAGTCTTGCGACCCTCTCCTTCGTTTCTTCCGAAGGTGGTTTCTTCTTTCCACATTAACGAAGATATTGTTCTTCCTTCATTGTGCCCACGTCAATCGTACCCAAAAGATATTGAGTTGCATGCCTTGGACGTAGTAAGTGCCTTATGAGTGTATTTAGCTGCTACAGCTTATTTTCGGAAGTCTGATACCCTATTTGTGCTGACAGAGGGTCCGCGCAAAGGTTTGGCGGCCTCGACGGCTACTATCTCTCTTGGATTAGACAGACCGTGACCCACGCATACTCTGTTCGGGGCAAGTTTCCCCCCTTTCCAGTCATGGCTCATTCTACCCGGGCTGTTAGCACTTCCTGGGCTTTCAGACACCAGGCCTCGGTGTCACAGGTGTGCAAGGCGGCCACTTGGGCCTCGGTTCACACTTTCACTAAGTTTTATAAAGTTGATGTGTTAGCATCTTCGGATGCTGCTTTTGGCCGCAAAGTTTTGCAGGCGGCAGTGTAGGCGCGTCTGGCGCCTCCTTAGAGGTTCTGTTGGGTACAGTTGTTATCGTTTACCCACCCCTCTTTTTTGACACAGCTTTGGGACATCCCCACAAGTCAATGAAGAGCTGTGCCTGTCAGTGAACGTAGGAGAAAAAGGGATTTTATTAAAATTTACCGTAAAATCCTTTTCTCCGAGTTCACTGACAGACGCAGCACCCACCCCTCTGTGCTCTGTTTCGGTTCGGCTTGTGTACAAACTGCTGAGCTATTCTATGTGCAGGGTTTATGTGGGAAGAGAGGACGGCCCCATGGGAGGGGCCAGCTGTTCTTTTCCCTGCCTAGTTAACTCCTAGTTGGACAAGCATAAACCCACAAGTCAATGAAGAGCTGCGTCTGTCAGTGAACTCGGAGAAAAGGATTTTACGGTAAGTTTTAATAAAATCCCTTTTTCCCCAGTCCTCAAGGCATAAATGAGCATTTACCCCTTGCAGTGTGGGCAGCTCCAAGTCTCCACTTCAAGAGAGGACTTTTACTTCCCCTGGTATTCAGTTTCAAGTTTAAAAGTTTTTATGATGTTTGATATGTGTATATTTATGTATTGTATATTTATATGCATGTCACCTGTATGTATAAATTTCAGCTTTAGCTTTTGAGCTCTGTAAACTGCAGGTCTTTACAAAAAAAATATCAGCAAATGAGTTAAAAAGGAATTAAAAGGAGTCTAAAGCCTCGTACACACGGTGCGATTGTCGTACAACCGCACGTCCAACTTTTCTCAAAATCGGCTGTCTGCGATTTTGTCTAGCATACTGATGGGAGTAAAGCTATCGTTCGACAAATGCGTACGAGCGTATAAAGAGGAAGTTCAGTTTTTGTACGTCACCCTTTGAGCCCCTTCCGCTGATTTTGTGTTTACGCGACCAAACTCTTCCGGGTCGTTCCTGGGTTCCGAACATGCGTGTTTGTACTTACAACTTTTGTTTGTCCAACTTCTGTACAGAGGATCCGAAAATCGAACGAGGCCTTGTCCGCAGACAAAAGTTTTCTAGTCTGCCCAGACAACTTTTGTTGGACGATAATTCAAAATCAGCTGTCAAATGGAGCGTACTAACGGTCGGATTATTATACGACAAGCTGAAGTACGACAATTTTAATTGTACTGTGTGTATGGGCCTTAAAGCTCCTCAAAAAGAGAATGCAAAATACTGATATGCAATATATCATATTAACTAGCATAAACAAATAAAAAAGTAATAATAGATTTATAAATATACAAAATAAAATAAAAAAATATTTTCAAATTCATTTTTTAGAACTAATAATAACCAATAATTAAATATATACAAAACGACTTTGCATTCTTTTTTACTATGATTGTAACTTGGTCTTCACTACCTGTAATGGAAACCAATTAAATGCAACAAATTGTATTAGTATCCTAATCTACTAACCACAACACTAGTACATAGATCTTTGAATACAAATGATGATAAATCATCACTGAAATGACCCATTACATCAGTTGTCAGTGTAAATGACCCCTTACATTGGCAGTCAATGAAAAAATGTCCTCTTACATTGGTGGTCACATAGAAACATAGAAAAGTGACGGCAGAAAAAGACTGAGTAGTCCATCGAATCTGCCCCTTTTTATTTATTTATTTATTTATTTATTTTTACATTAACCTTGTTGTCTGACTATAGATTTATGTTTATCCCAAGCATGTTTGAAGCCATTTACTGTTGACTGTCTCACAACCTCTGTTGGTAGTTTATTCCAATCATCAACCACCCTTTCAGTAAAATAATACTTTCTAAGATTACTTTTGAACTTCCCCCCAGTTAGTTTGAGGTCCCCGTGTTCTTGATTTTGGTTTCATATTGAAAAGACTGCCCTCCTGAACCTTATTCACCCCCTTGATGTATTTAAAGGTTTCAATCATGGTCAGTACTGAAGTGTCACCTTACATTGGTGGTCATTGAGAATGTACCTCTTAATAGTTATGTGCTGAACTGCCCAGAGTTATGTTCTGCAGGGGTTTGCCGATTTTCAAAGAATTTTGGATGATGAACCCCAATGAAATCAATAGGAGCCAAATTAAAAATGCCCATTTTCTGGGCCAATAGGCAAGGGGCTGTCAAAAAATAGCCTCGAGGGAAGGGGGCCAAGTACTACCCTAAGGATGACAGCTCAGTCACTTAATTGTGTCCCAAGTCTCCAATGGAATGGCTCCTAATATGGGCTTTCTCTGCCTGTAATATGATCTATGAATGGGGGAGACTCTGATGAGTTACAGCATTCCCTCCTCCATTCACAGATTACAGGTAGTGAAACAATGAAAGGGCATTTCATAATAGAGGAGGAGGATGAGGGAGGAGGTCCTTGGTGTAATGTTGGTTACAGCTAACCAACCTAAAGTGTTTAACCCTCGCAGCACCACAAGTTCAGCAACAGGAAGAGTACGGGGCATCCCTGCAGTGAAGATGTGCACTGCTGAAAAATTTGTTTGTCTTCATTTTAGTTTAATTTGTTTTAGTTTTGTTTTTCGTTTTTCGCCTCATTCGTTATGATTGAAATTCGTTATTTCAAATAAAATTTTAATTCAAAATCCAAAAATTTTTAAATTCGAAAATTTTTAAATTCGAAAAATCAAAAATTTGAAAATTCGGAAATTCTAAAATTCTAAATTCCGTATATAGGAATGAAAATCTGAAAATTTGAAGGAACGAAAATCTGAAAATAGGTTGAAAATCCGAAAAACCAAGAATTCAAAAATCCTAAAAATCTGAAAATCCAAAAAAAATAACTAACTAACTAACAAATTAATAACTATTAAATTATAGGTATTTGAATTTCCTTTCAAATTTGGCTGTTAGTGAATGTAACGAATCTGAATTTACCCAAAGCTACGAATTATCCGAAATAACGAATGCCACATCAAAACAAATGGAAGGTGCAAATGAATAATGATAATAATAAAACATTTTATTATTATTTTTTATTATTATTAATTTGTTATGTTCCATTCGTTTCAATACGGCATTCGTTATTTCGGATAATTCGTAACTTCGGATACATTTTTAATCCTTACATTCACTAACAGCCAAATTTGAAAGGAAATTCCAATACCTATTATTTACTAGTTACTTGTTATTAGTTAGTTAGTTAGTTAGTCAGTTAGTTATTATTTCGGATTTTGGAATTTTCAGATTTTCATAATTATTTTTAGATATTTGTTCTTTTGAATTTCCAGATTTTTGTTCTTATTTTTGTATTTTCAAATTGTCAGATTTTCGGATTTTCGAATTTCTGAATTTCCGAATTTTCAAATTTCTGAATTTCCAAATTTTGGATTTTGGCGCATTAGAATTTCCAAAATTTTGAATTTACGAATATTTGGAATTTCGTCTAAAAATGAAATTGGAATAAAATGAATTACACATGTCTAGTGAAGATTTCTCCAGGAGCCAGCTACCTGCACATCATGGTACACCCTTTATTACAGATGAGACATTTCACTGAAGCGCTAGAAATTTTTTTCTGTGGCTAAATTTCAGCTTTAGGTCTAGGGTGCATGAAAAAGTAAATTTATTCACCAGATCCTGCTTGACTGGTCCCTACATCATCTTCTCCCCCATATTCCAGCATCTTGGGTCCTGCTGGTATCGAGGGACAGTCCTCCAAATGAGCATAGGGTAGCACTATCTGCAGTAGGGCAGAGGATCGGGTAAGTAAAATTGCTTTTATCGTCCCCAAGACTAAACCAGCGCTTATCCCTTGTATTGTGGGTGAAGCCCCTCATGCAAGGAAAAATTGTCAGATTGTCCAGAGTTGGGCTTTACATACCTAGGATAGTCTTATTTAAAATGTATGTAAATCTATCACTAAAATCTGATATAAGCTTTAATATGATAATGTACTTTAAAAAAATTATTTATAATATCTTTAAATCCGCAGCTTTCATCAGAATAATCCATAGTGATCCTGCCATGAAGGTGCTTTGTCAGGCTCTTCGTCTTATAGGGTGACAACGTTTTATCCCTGTCTCTTTGTTCTGCACTGTTACCCTGGCTTTTAATGGAATTTCCATTTTTTTTTTTTTTTTTAAGCTCATGGTGGATGCGTAAAACGAAACACCATAAGTGAACAAAAAAAGTGCATGTGAACACACAAAGAAGTGCATTTAGGGGGTGTCTCTGGTCCACCTCCCGAAGAAGTGGTAAGCCTCTCTGACTCTCTGGGGCTCAAGGCTCCTGACAGGGGTAAGGCATGTCAAGCCCTCCTAGCCAAAAAGTCTGGGGGACCCATCTCCTTGAGATCAACCAAAGCCGAGTACCAGGTGAGGAGCTCTCACAAAGAGACACCTTAAGGTAGTGAAGGAAGGAACCTGATGGCCATGCATCCTCGCCCTAGACTTCAGGGTAGGCTCACACTCTCCATCCTGAGTGAAAGGATCATAAAAATAAGTGCAGTGATGCACACTTGAAAAAAAATATAAAAGGTGACAGTGCAGGTGCATTGACAAGGCCTTAAAGCCTGGTAACAAAAATTGCCCTGCTCTTGGCCAAAAGGCAAGGTGTAGAGTAGAAAAAAGCAAGGGTGTCATGGCCTAATGCCTATTCTCACAGTGGAGACCCGAACCTATAGTAATACTAAGAGCACCCCCAGGACACCAATCCCATCAGGGTGCACTTAACACCATGGGCTCTCTGCCTTCCTAGCCCATGGCCAGACCAGGCGGCACCATTCAAATCAGCAAGCACTGGGCCCATTAGAACCCTCCACACAAGGGAAGCTCTCCCGAACCATGCCTTATGTAATGCACACTCAATTCAGTTTCCTTGCTCATCAGAAAGGCCTCTTCAGGACCCCCATCATACCAGCAGAGATACTATACAGCTAGCCATTCCTACAAAAATAAAAGAATGATGGTGGAGCACCCCTTCCTAGGAACACTGTAAAATGCAGTTCTGGCACCTCCAGCACTGAATGTATGTAATGGCAAGGTGTGCTGGAAGGCCTATTGATGTTTGAGGGGATCTATTTTTGCCAAGGGGTCTATTGTTTCTGGTGGGGGATGTAATGTTGTTGGGGGGGGGTCTAATGTTACTTGGAGGTCGGTTGTTGCTGAGATGTTTTCCACTGTTGAGGGAGGGTTATATTGTTGCTGGCTGCTTGAAGATCTATTGATGCAGGCTTTTAGAAGTCTATTGTTGCTGTAGTGGATCTATTGTTGCTGGGGGTGTCTATTGTTGCTGGCTACAGGGGATCTATTTTCTTGCCTTTCTTGTCATAAATAACAAATTCTATACAAATTATGATACTTGGTTTTGTATTCTCTAAAAAAAAGGCAGTACTGGGAGGGGGATAGGGGCTGGAACCAAGGAACAGTGTTTGGAGGTGGATAGGGGGTGGAAACACAGGGTGACTTGGAAGGGGGGAGTTCCTACATCTACAGTGCATCCGGAAAGTATTCACACCGCTTAACTTTTTCCACATTTTGTTATGTTACAGCCTTATTACAAAACGTATTAAATTAATTATTTCCCTCAAAATTCTACAAACAATACCCCATAATGACAACGTGAAAGACATTTGTTTGAAATCTTTGCAAATTTATTAAAAATAAAAAACAAAAAACAATTCCATGTAAATTAGTACGTCACAGCCTTTGCTCAATACTTTGTTGAATCACCTTTGACACCAATTACAGCCTCAAGTCTTTTTGAATATGATGCTACAAGCTTAGCATACCTATTTTTCGGCAGTTTCTCCCATTCTTCTTTGCAGGACCTCTCAAGCTCTGTTGTATGAAAAGCGTCGGTGCACAGCCCTTTTCAGATCTCTCCAGAGATGTTTAATCAGGTTCAAGCTTGGGCTCTGGCTGGGCCACTCAAGGACATTTACAGAGTTGCCATGTAGCAATTCCTTTGTTATCTTGGCTGTGTGCTTAGGGTCGTTGTCCTGTTGGAAGATGAACCTTCACCCCAGTCTGAGGTCCAGAGCGCTCTCTGTACATTTTTGCATTCTTCTTTCCCTCAATCCTGACTAGTCTTCCAGCTCCTGCCACTGAAAAACAACCCCACAGCATGATACTGACACCACCATGCTTCACTGTAGGGATGGTATTGGCCAGGTGATGAGCGGTGCCTGGTTTCCTCCAGACATGATGCTTGCCATTCAGACCAAAGAGTTCAATCTTTGTTTCATCAGACCAGATAATTTTGTTTCTCATGGTTTGAGAGTCCTTCAGGTGCCTTTTGGCAAACTCCAGGCGGCTTCCATCTGGCCACTGTGCGATACTGGCCTGATGGTGGAGTGCTGCAGAGATGGTTGTTCTTCTGGAAGGTTCTCCTCTCTCCACAGAGAAATGCTGGAGTTCTGTCAGCGTGACCATCAGGTTTTTGGTCACCTCCCTGACTAAGGCCCCTCTCCCCGATCGCTCAGTTTGCCCGCTCTAGGAAGAGTCCTGGTGGTTCCAAACTTCTTCCATTTATGGATGATGGAGGCCACTGTGCTCATTGGGACCTTCAATGCTGCATACATTTTTCTGTACCCTTCCCCAGATCTGTGCCTTGATACAATCCTATCTCGAGGTCTACAGACAATTCCTTGGACTTCATGGCTTGGTTTGTGCTCTGACATGCACTGTTAAATTTGGGACCTTATATAGACAAGTGTGTAACTTTCCAAATCATGTCCATTCAACTAAATTTACCACAGGTGGACTTCAATCAAGTTGTAGAAACATCTCAAGGATGATCAGTGGAAACAGGATGTGCCTGAGCTCAATTTTGAGTGTCATGGCAAAAGCTGTAAGTACTTTTGTACATGTGATTTTTGTTTTCTATTTTTAATACATTTGCATAGATTCCAAACAAACTTCTTTCACGTTGTCATTATGGGGTATTGTTTGTTGAATTTTGAGGAAAATAATGAATTTAATCCATTTTGGAATAAGCCTGTAACGTAAAATGTGGAAAAAGTGAAGCGCTGTAAATACTTTTTTGGCCACTAGATGGTGCTGATGATCATAGGAAATGCTGAGGCATTCTAACAGCACATTTTTATATTTAGACCCCTAAATATCAGTCAGCTTTAAAGCGGAGTTCCACCCAAAGGGGAAGGTGACCCCCTGACATGCCACAATTGGCATTTCATTTTTTTGGGTGGGGACCACAGGGTCCCAGGTTCACTTCCTCCCCTGAAGCTGCAGCTCCAGAAGGAAGTCCATCTTCTGGGACGTGTCACAGGTCCCAGAAGGTACGCCGGCCATTCACAAGGCGTAGCGCGACTCGCGCATGCGCACTGCGCGCCCGGCTTTGGAGCCAAATTCGGGTGCCCACACTTATGATGCCGGTGCCGCCAAGGGGGGAAGAGCGAGCCCTCGGGTGACCGCATCACTGGAGCCTGGGACAGGTGAGTGGCCGATTGTTAAAAGTCAGCAGCTACACTTTTTGTAGCTGCTGACTTTTACCTGGGTGGAACTCCGCTTTAACATTTACTTTACTTTGTAATACAAGTTACATTTTCTTGCATATCATTCCACTTCCCACTATCATACTACTCTTGTAGGTGTATTTAAAATTATTATATCTATTAATCTTGACTTGGTAGAGGGTGGATGTTTATCTGTGACATTGACATAGGGCGGATGTTTTTCGATGGTTGTTATGTCTAAATGGGCTAAGGCAAATTCAAATAAAAGGCAACAACTGCTTGTTTCCTGTTACTGTTGTTTATTGGACTAGAAAGTGACATGACAAGGTAATAGAAGGACAGCGCTTACAGGGTGGGATGTTCCAAGCCCGCTTTAAGTGTCACTTAAGAGTGTGTGATCATTATAAGAGATGATGGCAAATTGAAGAGAACGAGGCATGGGTGGGAATGGTACAATAGGAGCATAAAAATAAACAGGAAGAGTGCTTTATTTAGTCAATTACCTCCTACAACAGCCTGTTATTAGTATGGCTGAACCTGTCTCAGAATAACCGCTGAAAATAATGCTTCAACGTTCCCACGTTCTGCCTACCGTCTCTGAGTACTCACATTTACTAAAGCCACGGGGAAACAGAAATGGGCGGCTAATGAAAAACTTGAATAAAAGTTTAAAAAGAATCTCAGTGCGGAACTCTGGAACTCTTCAAACAGCTTTAAGATTTCATTTAGGAGAAAACCACACTGGCATGATGTGGGCTTGTCAAGTTTCTCTTGGCATTTGGGATGTATCAAACCAGTCCACCCACGTTGAGGAAGGGTTCAATAGTATTACAAACTTACCTCCACTCCCCAAAGTCTTGGATCTATTGCAGGGTTTCTCAACCAGGGTTCCGTGGAACCCTAGGGTTCCTCCAGAGGTTGCCAGGTGTTCCTTGAGCAGTGGTCAACTTCTACCTCTCAGATAAATTCCCAATGACATCATTGATCTTTTTAGCTATCTGTAAGGGGTAATTCTTCCCAATGACCACAAGTGTAAGGAGCATTCTTCCCATTGACCATCAAACTAATGTATCATGAGTTGTAGAATTTTAATTTTTAGTTTGGGTTCCCCAAGCCCGGATAATTATTTCAAGGGTTCCTCAGTGTTGAAAAGGTTGAGAAAGGCTGATCTATTGGGTTACATTTGCTAAACCTGACTATAGAGTCACCATTTTAAGCAGAGGTATTTACCCAAGTCAATCTGGACTTTTTCATGCAAGAATAAAAGGTGTATCACCGTTAATGTATAAGTGTAATAAATAGTAATCAATAAATAATAAACAGTCCAATATGTATAATAAAATGGCAGTCCATGAACGTGAAATATACAGTGCCTTGAAAAAGTTTTCATACCCCTTGAAATTTTCTATATTTTGTCATGTTACAAATAAAAATGTAAATGTATTTTATTGGCATTTTATGTGATAGACCAACACAAAGTGGCACATAATTGTGAAGTGGAAGGAAAATTATAAATGGTTTTCAAAAATGTTTATAAATAAATATGTGAAAAGTGTGGGGTGCATTTGTATTCAGCCCCCCCGAGTCAATACTTTGTAGAACCGCCTTTCTCTGCAATTACAGCTGCAACATTTTTGGGAATGTCTCTACCAGCTTTTTACATCTAGAGCAGGGTTTCTCAACCAGGTTTCCGTGGAACCCTAGGGTTCCCCCAGAGGCTGCTTGGGGTTCCTTGAGCAATGGTCAATTTCTACCTCTCAGATAAATTCCCAATGACATCATTGATCTTTTTAGCTATCTGTAAGGGGTAATTCTTCCCAATGACCACAAGTGTAGGTAGCATTCTTCCCATTGACCATCACACTAATGTATCATGAGTTGTAGATTTTAATTTTTAGCGGGGGTTCCCTGAGACCGGAGAATAATTTCAAGGGTTCCTCTGTGTTGAAAATGTTGAGAAAGGCTGATCTAGAGAGTGACATTTTTGTCCTTTGCAAAATAGCTCAAGCTCTGCCATATTGGATGCCACAGATTCTCGATTGGATTTAGGTCTGGACTTTGACTGGGCCATTCTAACACATGAATATGCTTTGATCTAAACCATTCCATTGTAGTTCTGGCTTTATGTTTAGGGTCGTTGTCCTGCTGGAAGGTGAACCTCCACCCCAGTATCAAGTCTTTTGTAGACTCTAACAAGTTTTCGTCTAAGATTGCCCTGTATTTGACTCCATCCATCTCCCCCCATCTCCCCCATCTCCCCCATCAACTCTGACCAGCTATCCTTTCCCTGCTGAAGAAATGCATCCCCACAACATGATGCTGTTCCCACCATGTTTCACAGTTGGGATGGTGTGTTCAGGGTGATATGCAGTATTAGTTTTCCGCCACATAATGTTTTGCTTTTAGGCCAAAAAGTTACATTTTGTTCTCATCTGACCAGAGCACCTTCTTCCACATGTTTGCTGGGTCCCCCACATGGCTTCTCAC
>BLSH010375649.1:1562856-1583176 GCA_018402905.1 Glandirana rugosa
AATAGTAAAAGGAAGGTGAAGTGTTAATACACGGTGCAACACAACCAGATAGTGTATTTTACGGTTATTTTATGTAAATGTAAAAATAAACATTGTACTGTTTTATATCTTTTAAAGTTCCCCATACTTTTGAAAAAGTTCCGTGACATATAAAGTGCAAGTACCTGACGGTAAAATAATATGTATAACCTGACAAATAATAAATAACTAATGATAAATAATGTGAATATGTAATTGCCACTATGTGGAAAATAAGAACGTACTTTTTCAGGTCTAACTGAACCCATTTATGGAGACGAATTTTACCACTGAGATAACAGTGCCTTGAAAAAGTTTTCATACCCCTTGAAATTTTCTATATTTTGTCATGTTACAAATAAAAATGTAAATGTATTTTATTGGCATTTTATGTGATAGACCAACACAACGTGGCACATAATTGTGAAGTGGAAGGAAAATGATAAATGTTTTTCAAAAATGTTTATAAATAAATATGTGAAAAGTGTGGGGTGCATTTATATTCAGCCCCCCCGGAGTCAATACTTTGTAGAACCGCCTTTCCCTGCAATTACAGCTGCAAGTATTTTTGGGAATGTCTCTACCAGCTTTGTACATCTAGAGCAGGGTTTCTCAATCAGGGTTCCATGGAACCCTAGGGTTCCTCCAGAGGTTGCTAGGGGTTCCTTGAGCAATGGTCAATTTCTACCTCTCAGATAAATTCCCAATGACATCATTGATCTTTTTAGCTATCTGTAAGGGGTAATTCTTCCCAATGACCACAAGTGTAAGGAGCATTCTTCCCATTGACCATCACACTAATGTATCATGAGTTGTAGATTTTTAATTTTTAGCGGGGGTTCCCTGAGACCGGAGAATAATTTCAAGGGTTCCTCTGTGTTGAAAATGTTGAGAAAGGCTGATCTAGAGAGTGACATTTTTGCCCTTTGCAGAATAGCTCAAGCTCTGCCATATTGGATGCCACATATTCTCGATTGGATTTAGGTCTGGACTTTGACTGGGCCATTCTAACACATGAATATGCTTTGATCTAAACCATTCCATTGTAGTTCTGGCTTTATGTTTAGGGTCGTTGTCCTGCTGGAAGGTGAACCTCCACCCCAGTATCAAGTCTTTTGCAGACTCTAACAAGTTTTCTTCTAAGATTGCCCTGTATTTGACTCCATCCATATCCCCATCAACTCTGACCAGCTATCCTTTCCCTGCTGAAGAAATGCATCCCCACAACGTGATGCTGTTCCCACCATGTTTCACAGTTGGGATGGTGTGTTCAGGGTGATATGCAGTATTAGTTTTCCGCCACACATAATGTTTTGCTTTTAGGCCAAAAAGTTACATTTTATTCTCATCTGACCAGAGCACCTTCTTCCACGTGCTTGCTGGGTCCCCCACATGGCTTCTCACAAACTGAAAATGGCAATTCTTATAGCTTTCTTTCAATAATGGCTTTCTTCTGGCCACTCTTCCATAAAGGCCAGATTTGTGGAGTGCATGACTAATAGTTGTCCTGTGGACAGATTCTTCCACCTGAGCTGTGGATCTCTGCGGCTCCTCCAGAGTTACCATGGGCCTCTTGGCTGCTTCTCTGATTAATGCTCTCCTTGCCCGGTCTGTCAGTTTAGGTGGACGGCCATGTCCTGGTAAGTTTGCAGTTGTGCCATACTCTTTCCATTTTCGGATGATGGATTGAACAACAGTGACAGTTGGTGCTCCATTTTTTTGGGCGGCGGCAAATAAACCCCGTCAGCCTTGCTTGCAAGCCCGCCAGCCCCCTGCACTTATCCCACCCAGATCCCAGACGGCTTTGGTGGCTTCCCTGGCTTCTCCTCCGATCTCAGGACCCGCTTCCTGTCCTGTTTGGCCAGAAGGAGAAGCTGGAAGACAATAGCGAATGTTAATTCGCTATTGTCACAAGTGGGTGGGCTGAGGGTGCAGTGCTCTGCGCCCCGAGCCCCCCCTTTTTGAAGCCAATTAGAGTCTCCGGCTTTTTCAACACAGCAAGCCCTCCTACAAGTGATAAGACAAACCATTTACCACTGACAGGGATGCTTACAATGATCAGCTTTTATTCATTCACATAAAACCTTTATCCCAAAAGGAAAACCACTGTTTGCTGTAATTGCATATAACATGTTAGCTGGTATTTGCTATCAATTTGTTTGTGTATATAAATCTGCTAGTACATCTAACACTCCCCTCCCCTCCAAACTGGCAATGCTGCTGCCCAAAGGTATCTACTTTTCTCCTTCATCCAGAGTGGGAGCGCTCTAATACATGAGGTGTGCTACTGGCCAGACCACCAGGAGAAAACAGGGTGGAAAAAAGCCTAAAAGAAGAAAACTATTGCAGCCACCACCTCTAATGATTGGTAAGCTGCTCCATTCTGAGCAAAGTAACTGGTATATATGGTGCTTGATGATTGGCCTAGAGATGTCACATGGGAGAGGAAGTCCTCAGCCCTGGGTAAACTCTGAATACAGTGCCTCAGCCATACCTTTGCTATAGAACAGGATAAATGGAGAAGTATAAGTATGACACACATTATTCAAAAATAGCATTTTTGTATCAGAATTTGATTGAAAAATGTACAAAAAATAAAGTTTCATAAAGTCATACTTTTTTAAAGCCTAACTCAATGTTTTAGTTAATTGTAACCATTTTTTCCATTAACCGGTGCTCTTGCTGGGAGCTACAGCATATACATTATACAGCTCTGTGTTCCGCCAGCAGGCTAGGGACTTTAGGTCCAGCTCCTGGAACAAAATGGAATCGGGTTGAGCGCTGCTCAGCCATTCACAGGGAGCTTTGTTTTTTAAGAATGAATATAAAGCTTCCTCTGATTGGCTGAGGGGAAGATTGTGAAATCATTGACCTGCCTCTCCACCTCAACCAATCAGTGAAAGCTTTGTATTCATTCAGAAAATATAAAGCTTCCTCTGAATGGCTGAGCAGCACTCAACCCAACTTTATTTTGTTCTAAGTATTGTTCTAGGAGGGGAAATTTGGGGGGGGGGGGTGCTAAGAGTGGTGATTTAGGGTGGATGGTAGGAAGACAATTTGTGCTAGGAGGGGGGATTAGGGATGGGATTTGTGTTGGGGGGGGGGGATTTGGAGTGAGGGGGTAGAGGATGTGTACTAGGAGGGGAAATTTCTAGGGGTAGAGGATTTGTGCTAGGAGAGGTGATTTTGTTTGGGGGGAGGGAGCATTTGAGCTGGGGGGATGGGGGGCAAAGATTTTTGTTGAGAGGGGGGATTTCAGCAGGGGGGTGGATTTCTACTAGGAGGAGGGGGAATTTATGCTTAGGGGGAAAGCATGCAGATTAGTGCTCAGTTTTTTGGGGAGGGGGAATTTTCGCTGACACATAATGCTCATACATCTTTGGGGGGTGCGCAGTTTTTGGCATGTTTGTCCTGGGGTTTAGATGCCCTCGTCCCGGCACTGCCGGTACCACTGCTGGAACAAAGCACTGTACACTGTACGTACTGTAGCTGTGGGTACATACAGATTATACAGTGCTGACAGCTGCTGCATGTGGTGTTACTGAAGGAAATCGTTTATTAACCAGCTTGCTCCAAAAGAACTACTAAAGTTCACTAAAACCTGGTGTGCTGTTACATGTACTGTCATGTAAATGTAATGCTATGCATAGTTCTAGTATTGTTTATATAGTTGAATATTATACTTCCATCTTGTGGTTGTGTTGGATATTGCATTATCCTATTCTGTTTTCTAAGTGTGTTCCCTCCCATCTTCTGAGGTCATTTCCTCTTCCTGGTTCACTCTGTTATGTAACTTCCTCTTCCTGGTTCTCTTCACTCTGTCTCATGAGGAAGAAGATGGCCACACATTTATAGGCCGCACACAATCTACTTGCATCCTGGAACACATTACCATGTTTTGCCCTTCCACATCTTGATTGATGTCTGCTATACCTCATGCTCGCAATAAAGACACAGATGGAAAAAGACTTATTTTGGTGAGTTCAAGCTATCTGATGAGAACTCTCCGCGGTGATCATATCTGCTTATACAGGCCAGGCATAGAGGTTTCAGCAAGGGATAAGTAACTATTACAACAGTTGAAGTCAGAATACCTGGATTTAGACTTTAACCCCTTCCTTACCGGGCACTTAAACCCCCCTCCTGCCCAGACCAATTTTTGGCTTTCAGCGCTGTCGCATTTTGAATGACAATTGCGCGGTCGTGCGACGTTGTACCCAAATAAAATTTACGTCCTTTTTCCCCACAAATAGAGCTTTCTTTTGGTGGTATTTGATCCCCTCTGCGTCATTTCTGATCGCCGCTATAAACAAAAAATGAGCGACAATTTTGCAAAAAAGAACAATATTTTTTACTTTTTGCTAAAGTACAAATCCATTAAAAAAAATTATTCACCAGTTTTGGCCGATATATATTCTTCTACATATTTTTGGTAAAAAAAAAAATCGCAATCGGCGTATATTGATTGGTTTGCGCAAACGTTATCACATCTACAAACTGGGAATTGATTTATGGCGTTTTTATTATTTGTTTTTTTTTTTTACTAGTAATGGCGGCGATCTGCGATTTTTATCGGGACTGCGATATTGCAGCAGACATGTCGGACATTTTTTACACATTTTTGGGACCAATGACATTTATACAGCGATCAGAAATTTAAATGTCCACTGATTACTGTATAAATGTCATTGGCAGTGAAGGGGTTAACCAGCAGGGGGCAGTGAAGGGGTTAAATATGTTCCCTGGGTGTGTTCTAACTGTGGGGGGGCAGGGCTGGCCGGGACATAACAGATCTAACTGATCCCAGTGACAGGGATCAGTAGATCTGTCATGTCCCCTGTCACAGAACGGGGAACCGCCGTGTTTACAACGGCGGTTCCCCGTTCTGAGGCTCCTGAAGGAGATCGGCGGATCCGGACGGACATCGAGTCCACCCGACCCACGGGCACGCTCGCGCAGCGTGCGGCGCGCGCGTGCCGCTGCTGCCACTAGGGGGCGCGCGAGGAGCGTGCACAAGGGACGACGTCCATGGATGTCGTCCCGGCATTCCAGATCCGCGCTGGAGCCGTACTATGGCAATAGCGCGGATCTGGAGTGGTTAATAAGACAACATTGTTTCTGCAACTTTTTTTGGTAATTCATTGTAAAATGTTATGCTACAATAACAAGTTTTTTTTTTTTGTTTGTTTAATTTGAAGCTAAATTCCAGGAATTATATTTTTTGCACAAATACATTGGTTCAGTTTAGATTATAAGTGTCCATATCTGGTATCCTAGTTCAAACAGAAAACAGATCACATTAACTTCAAAATACAAATCATTCTATGAATGGCAGTGGTGCAGAGTGAGTGACCCTCTTGGGTTGATTTACTAAAGGTAAATAGACTGTGCACTTTGCAAAGTGCAATTGCACTCTGCAAATACAGTTGTCCAGAGCTTATTAAATGAGCAGAAGCTCTGCTGACTTCCATCATCCAATCATGTCCAAGTAAACATTTTTTTTTTTATTTTCCTTGCACGGGATTGGGTATTTTTTGCAAAGTGGAGTTTTACCTAATTTACTAAGCTCTGGAGCAACTGCACTTTGCAAAATGCACAGTCTATTTGTCTTTAGTAAATCAACCCCTCTGTGTTCAGTGTGCAGAGGGGAAACCGCTCACTAACATCTCCTCTTTTGTAGTGCAGCCTACTTAATTGATTGTCAGCTGATCCAATGTAAATTTGCAAAAAAAATTTTTGGATGTTAGCTTAACCGTCTCCCACCCCCGCCGTATAAACAAATGATGGTGGAGTGGATGGCTCTTGTTCTGGGACACTGTCATATGACGGTGCCCAGTTTAGCTGAGTTTACGCACACCCGTGGGGGTGCGCAGTGCAGCGATCGTGGGCGTGCCGTGTCCCAGGGACCCCAGCCGCAGCTCTTTACCCATGTGATCAGCTATGTCCAAACCCAGCAGGTCATATGTAAACAAGGAGATGCCATTTATCGGCTGTCCTGCCTCACACTGACAGAGTGTGCAGTGAGGAGAGCTGATCAGTGGCACCTCCTCAGGATGTGTATAGGTAATCAGGTCCCTGATTATAATTCAGCTATAAAAGTGCCATCAATGATGCCACACTGTGCCCATCAGTGACAAAATTTTGCCTGGGCAGGAAGGGGGTAAAAGTCCCATGTACTGAGGTGGTAAAAAAAAAAGAGCACAGTTCAGTGTACACAATATATAACAATATGGCATTAGCTTAACTGAGTTAATTTAGGGTAAACACGTGATTACCCCACCCATTAATGCCTCAGTTAAAGTGACACTAAACTCTGGTTTTATGTATTCTTAACTTAAAAAAAGCCCCCTTTATTGCTTTCAGCTTCCTCCAAATCTCAAAATTCTTGTTTTTTGTTGCTGTGATCTGGCTTCCTGTTAGAGGGCGGCTACATTTGTTCTCCATGGTCCCGCTGTATGTAGAAATATAGCCACTCTCTCGTGCTTGTGTAGTGCTGCCACCGCAAGGGCCGCTGGATTTTGGGTCCCCCTATTCCTGCACAGCCAGGCAACACGCATTTTTAACTCACATTTAGAGATAATGAAGCCATCCAGGAACTTGTTTTTGTTGTTTTATTGGGGAAAGCAACTTGGATAGGGTATGCGAATTATGGGATGCCCAATGTTGAATAAAAAGAAATGATGTCAACTTCCTTCTCTATGTAATGCAGAAAAATGAACATGTACTTAACTGTATTCCCTCTGGAACAGCAGAAGTCTCTATGAACTTGGCAAGGAAAATCCCCCTTTATGAGAGCTGGGTGTCCCCAGAGTAGAAGTTTAGCAGAGTCTCCACTTGTAGGAGCTATATGTCCCCTTTTTTGACAATAATAGCCCACCTGGCACTGGATTGGCGTAGGGACAACGTGGTGCCCATATTTAAAAAGAGATCAAAGTCTTTACCAAGTAACTATAGACCTGTTTGTTTAACTTCTATCATCGGGAAGATATTGGAGAGCTTAATAAAAGATCACATAGATGAGTTTTTGTTGGAAAAAATATTTTAAGCAACAGGCAGCATGAATTTATGAAAGACAGAAGTTGTCAGACAAACCTGATTTCTTTTTATAAGGAGGTAAGTAAAACCTTGGACAGAAGGGTGGCTGTGGATGTGGTATACCTGGATTTTGCAAAAGCATTTGACACCGTTCCCCACACGTGGCTAATGTGTAAGGTAAAGTCTACAGGCTTAGAAAGATCAATTTGTAAATGGATAGAAAACTGGCTAGAATACTGAATTCAGAGAGTAGTGGTTAATGATTCTTGCTCTGAATGGTCTAAGGTTATCAGTGGTGTACCCCAAGGTTCAGTGTTGGGACCCTTACTTTTCAATACATTTATAAATGATTTCGGATCTGGGATTAAAAGTACCATTTCAGTGTTTGCAGATGGCACCAAACTATGCAGTGCAATAACGTCCTTACAGGATGTCTCCAACATACAAGTCGACCTCAATGCACTGTCTAATTGGGCGACTATGTGGCAGATGAGGTTTACTGTGGATAAATGTAAAGTTATGCACTTGGGGGGCTAAGAATATGCATGCATCATACATACTAGGAGGAGTACAACTGGGGGAATCCATAGTGGAGAAGGATCTGGGGGTTTTGGTAGATCATAGGCTTAGTAATTGCATGCAATGCCAAGCTGCAGTTTCCAAAGCAAGCAAAATCCTTTCTTGTATTAAGTGAGGTATGGACTCCAGAGATAGAGACATTATTTTGCCCCCCTGTACAAATCATTAGTAAGACCTCATCTGGAATATACAGTTCAGTTTTGGCCACCAGTTCTCAAAAAGGATATCGGGAAACTGGAGAAAGTGCAGAGAAGGGCAACCAAACTGATAAGAGGCATGGAGGAGCTCAGCTATGAGGAAAGATTAGAAGAACTGAATTTTAGAGGAGATTGAAGGGGGATATGATCAACATGTACAAATACATAAGTGGTCTATATAGTGAACTTGGTGTTATGTTATTCACTTTAAGGTCATCACAGAGGGGTGCTCTTTACGTCTAGAGGAAAAAAGATTTCATCTCCAAATACGGAAAGGTTTCTTCACAGTTAGAGCTGTGAAAATGTGGAATAGACTCCCTTCAGTGGTGGTTCTGGCCACCTCAGTAGATTTCTTTAAAAAAGTCCTGGATTCTTTCCTTAATGTACATTATATAACTGGGTACTAACATTCATATGTAAAGTTGATCTATGGAAAATCCAATTGCCTCTCTGGGGGACCAGGAAGGAATTTTTCCCCCTCTATAGCAAATTGGATCATGCTTTGCTGGGGTTTTTTGCCTTCCTCTGGATCAAATGTGGGTGGAGGATTGTGCATATGGAATTGTATGGTTTTACATTACAAAATTATTTTTATTTTTTTTGGGGGTTGAACTAGATGGACTTGAGTCTTTATTCAACTTGACTAACTATGTAACTATGTAACCTGGCTGCTTAGTGGAATGTGCCAGGACAAGAGATTGGGTCACAGCTTGTTGGCACAGTCCCAGAAAAGCTTGCTTGATATTGCAACTGGGAGCTTTAACCCTTTTTGGCCCTGGGGATGTAGAAGTACTCACACTGTCCCTGGGAATCCTGCTGCCTCAGAAGAGACGACTGCTGTACAGGTCCCTCTTCACAAGCTAGGGTGTCTCCCAACCAAGACCATGGGTTAGTAGAGATCCCTCCGTCCTTCTTCCTTTCTCAGCTCCCAGACTGGAGGCAGAGCCCCTCCCTCAACCTGTGGGCCGGTCCCCTCCCAGACCACAAGACACAGCTTCCTCACTCCATCTTTCACATGACTCCTCTGATGCCAGGCTCCACAATATTTAAGGGCTGATCCAGCCACCCTGCCTGGCATTCTGCCTGGGGATTATCCAGATTCCCTCAAGTATGCAGATCAGGACCTCCTGGCCTCCACCTACTAGCTTCTAGAAACTCTCCAAGCTTCTAGAACTGGGGGGGGGGGGGTACCAGAGGCCTGCCCTATAGAGCCCTCCAGCCTGACCTACAGTAACCCCAACCAATTAACTAGGCTACCGTGAGTGGAAAAAAAACTATTTACTTACACTTGTTGCACACTAGAGGATGCTACACTTGATTCCTTGATGGACTATGGACCATGGGATGCGTAGTGCACATGACCACAACTAACATACTATCAGGTACCTGGTGAAGACTGTAAAGTTGTGGAGGCCTCTCTTATACCTCCTGCCTAACAATCCTGAAGATGGACACAGGGAGTGTGAAGGCTTGGAGTAGCATGAGTGCCAAAGTCACTGGCCGATGATGTCCACTCTTTAGGTAGGTGAAGCTGGTAGTCGCAGTCCTCAGGAGGATGCAGGAGCAAGTTGGCACCATAGCACAAGACAGAAGCAGGACCAAGAGATAGGCAGCAGTCAGTTACAGCCGGGCAGCAGGAGACCAAATCAGCAGGCAGGACAATGTCAGTAACAGCCAGGCAAAGCAGTACAGAATCAGCAGGCAAAGACAAGTTCAGTAAACAGGCCAGGGTCAGAGTAATCAGGTGAGCAAGGTTGAGGCAGGAGCAGAAGTGAAGTCCAAGGGAAAGCTGAGTCATACACAGGTGAGCAGGAACAGAAGATCGGGTCTCACAAACATGGGAACATGCAAAAGACCATTCAGCAACTGCTCATAATAACAGACCACTTTAAATAGTTCACTGGGCGCCAATTGGCTAATTGGTACACGAACATGACGAGCTGGAACAACACATAAGCAGAAGCATAGGTCTGCACTGGTTTTCTGGTACTGGGAATCCGGTCTACCTTAAACATACACTACTCGTTACAGACAGAAGTGAGAAGGAAAAAATGGGGCTTGGGAATTAATGGAGGATGGAAGCAGAAAAACACAGTAAGAAACAATGAAAAATAGATTACAGGGCCATGTGTATGGAGAATAAGGATATCATTTAGCGTCACTTCAAAAATAAGATCATACACTGAGCAAAATTATAAACGCAACACTTTTGTGTTTGCCCCTATTTATCATGAGCTGAACTCACAGATCTACGACTTTTTCTATGTACATAAAAAGCCTATTTCTCTCAAATATTGTTCACAAATCTGTCTAAATCTTTGTTAGTGAGCACTTCTCCTTTGCATCCATCCTTAATCCATCCACCTCACAGGTGTGGCATATCAAGATGTTGATTAAACAGCATGATTATTGCACAGGTGTGCCTTAGGCTGGCCACAATAAAAGGCCACTCTAAAATGTGCAGTTTTATCACACAGCACAATGCCACAGATATTGCAAGTTTTAAGGGAGTGTGCTATTGTCATGCTGACTGCAGGAATGTCCTCCAGAGCTGTTGCCCTTGAATTGAATGTTCATTTCTCTACCATAAGCCATCTCCAAAGGCGTTTCAGAGAATTTGGCAGTACATCCAACCGGCCTCACAACCGCAGACCATGTGCAACCACACCAGCCCAGTACCTCCACATTCAGCATCTTCACCACCAAGATCGTCGGAGACCAGCCACCCTGACAGCTGCTGCAACAATCGGTTTGCATAACCAAATAATTTCTGCACAAACTGTCAGAAACGGTCTCAGGGAAGCTCATCTGCATGCTCATCGTCCTCATCGGGGTTTGGACCTGACTGCAGTTCGTCGTGGTAACCGACTTGAGTGGGCAAATGCTCACAATCGATGGCGTTTGGCACTTTGGAGAGGTGTTCTCTTCACAGATGAATCCCGGCTTTCACTGTACAGGGCAGATGGCAGACAGCATGTATGGCATTGTGTGGGTGAGCGGTTTGCTGATGTCCACGTTGTGGATGGAGTGGCCCATGGTGGCGGTGGGGTTATGGTACGGGCAGGCGTATGCTATGGACAACGAACACAGGTGCATTTTATTGATGGCATTTTGAATGCACAGAGATACCGTGACAAGATCCTGAGGCCCATTGTTGTGCCATTCGCCCCATGTTGCAGCAGGATAATGCACGGTCCCATGTTGCAGCATGATAATGTATGGCCCCATGTTGCAGCATGATAATGCACATTCCCATGTTGCAGCATGATAATGTATGGCCCCATGTTGCAGCATGATAATGCATGGCCCCAAGTTGCAGCATGATAATGCATGGCCCCAAGTTGCAGGATGATAATGCATGGCCCCATGTTGCAGCATGATAATGCATGGCCCCATGTTGCTGCATGATAATGCATGGCCCCATGTTGCAGCATGATAATGCATGGCCCCATGTTGCTGCATGATAATGCATGGCCCCATGTTGCAAGGATCTGTACATAATTCCTGGAAGCTGAAATCATCCCAGCTACTGCATGGCCAGCATACTCACTGGTAGGGATGGGCCGAACACCCCTGGTTCGGTTCACACCAGAACATGCAAAATGTGTGCGAACATTCAAACGCAAGTCTATGGGACCCGAACATGAAAAATCAAAAGTGCTACATTGAATGTTTATATGCAAGTTATCTCCCTAAAAAGTGTATGGGGTCCTGCCCTAGGGGACATGTATCAATGCAAAAAAAGTTTTTAAATTGATTGTTTTTTCTGGAGCAGTGATTTTAATAATGCTTAAAGTGAAACAATAAAAATGAAATATTCCTTTAAATATCATGCCTGGGGGGACCCGTTGGTCTGCCTGTAAAAGGGCGCACCTCTGTGATGTTTAGAACATAGCCAGAGCAAAATGACATTTGTGAAGGAAAAATTGTCATTTATTATAGCGGCTGTATTGCGGTTTCCGGCAATATACAGAAAAATCACTGAAAATATTTGCGTGGGGTCCCCCCCCCCCAGTCCATACCAGGCCCTTCGGGTGAGGGGCTTATCAGAATCTTGAAGCCCCTTTTAATAAGGGGGCCCCCAGATCCCAGCCTCCCCTATGTGAATTAGTATCGGGTACATCGTACCCCCACTAATTCACCAAAAGTGTCAAAAAAAAAAAAAAAAAAAACACAGGAGATAATTAGGGACAAGTCCTTTATTAAAAAATAAAAAAGAAAAATAAGTGTCCCCGGTGTAATCCATCGTCAATCCCGGCGAACGACGGACCCGAAAAAACAAAAACAAAAAAAACGAACAGCTCCTCCTCCATGGACGGGCTCCCGCCAACAGATGTTTTATTTATAGTGAAGGGCGGGGCCAACCAGTGACATAATTAAGCGCCCTGCCCTTCTGACATCACATGACATCAGAGGGGGGGCGGGGTCACTCATACGTCATTCAGTGGCCCTGCCCTGCACTATAAATAAAATGTCAAAACAAAGCCAGTGCAGAAGGCAGCACATGGAGGAGCAGCTGTGTGCTCCGTCTGCGCGCACTGCATTATGAGGCGCTGCACGGCGCCGTTGTCACTGCGAACACCCCATATTAAATTTGACTTGAACCGTGGGCCCATCCCTACTCACCGGACACGTCACCCATTGAGAATGCTTGGGATGCTCTGGATCGGCGTATTCAACAGCATGCTCCAGTTCCTGCCAATATCCAGCAACTTTGCACAGCCATTGAAGAGGAATGGACCAACAGGAGATGTGCTGCACTGCGTGAGGCAAATGCTGGTCACACCTGATACTGACTGGTTTTCGGACCCCCCCCCCCCCCAATACAGTAAAACTGCACAGTTTAGAGTGGCCTTTTATTGTGGCCAGCCTAAGGCACACCTTTGCAAAAATCATGCTGTTTAATCAGCATCTTGATATGCCACACCTGTGAGGTGGATGGATCATCTAGACAAAGGCGAAGAGCTCACTAATACAGATTTAGACAGATTTGTGAACAATATTTGAGAGAAATAAGCCTTTTGTGTGCATAGAAAAAGTCGTAGATCTGTGAGTTCAGCTCATGATAAATAGGGGCAAACACAAAAGTGTTTAATTTATAATTTTGCTCAGTGTACGATGCCAAAACTAAATTTGTATCTTCGGATTTGTGCAAGAAATCTGTGGGGCAGATTCACAATCAAAATTGCTTGTGCAATGTTCAAAATTTAGAGTTGAGCGAACCATAACTGTAAAGTTCGGGTTTGTACTGGACTTTAGGGTGTCTGTGTCCTGAAACCAAACTCGGACATTTGAGAAAAAGTCCGGGTTCGGGTATTTTTTCGCGCCTTTTGAATAGCTGCAGGGCAGCCAATCAACAAGCGTTTCACTCGTTTGCCCTTAGAAGCCATCACAGCCATGCCTACTAATGGCATGGCTGTGATTGGCCAGTGCATCATGAGACCCAGCCTCGATATAAGCTGGAGTCACGTAGCGCTACATGTCACATCATCTCATACTAGTGTAGGTAGGGAGAGGATGTTGCTGCTGGTGTGAGGGACAGATTAGCGTTATAAAATCATCTCATACCAGTATAGGGAGAGGTTCCTGCTGCTGGTATGAGGGATAGATTAGCATTATAAAATCATCTCATACTGCTATAGGGAGAGGTTCCTGCCGCTGGTGTGAGGGACAGATTAGCGTTATAAAATCATCTCATACTAGTATAGGGAGAGGTTCCTGCTGCTGGTGTGAGGGACAGATTAGCGTTATAAAATCATCTCATACTAGTATAGGGAGAGGTTCCTGCTGCTAGTGTGAGGGATAGATTAGCGTTATCAAATCATCTCATACTAGTATAGGGAGAGGTTCCTGCTGCTGGTGTGAGGGATAGATTAGCATTATAAAATCATCTCATACTGGTGTAGGGAGAGGTTCCTGCTGCTGGTGTGAGGGATAGATTAGCGTTATAAAATCATCTCATACTAGTATAGGGAGAGGTTCCTGCTGCTGGTGTGAGGGACAGATTAGCGTTATTAAATCATCTCATACTGGTGTAGGGAGGGGCTCCTGCTGCTGGTGTGAGGTACAGATTAGCGTGATAAAATCATCTCATACTGGTGTAGGGAGAGGTTCTTGCTGCTGGTGTGAGGGACAGATTAGCATTATAAAATCATCTCATACTGGTGTAGGGAGAGGTTCCTGCTGCTGGTGTGAGGGACAGATTACCGTTATAAAATCATCTCATACTGGTGTAGGGAGAGGTTCCTGCTGCTGTTGTGAGGGACAGATTAGCGTCATAAAATCATCTCATACTGGTGTAGGGAGAGGTTCCCGCTGCTGTTGTGAGGGACAGATTAGCGTTATAAAATCATCTCATACTGGTGTAGGGAGAGGTTCCTGCTGCTGGTGTGAGGTACAGATTAGCATTATAAAATCATCTTATACTAGTGTAGGGAGAGGATCCTGCTGCTGGTGTGAGGGACAGATTAGCATTATAAAAAATAATATAAATATGTGCTAAATAGTACATTTGCGTCTAGAATGAGGAGAGTGTCAAATAAGGGACGTGGTCGTGGTGCTGCTGGTGTTGGTGATGTTGGTGAAGCTCCTGTTGCAAGGAGAGGACGTGGTCCATCTGTGCCAGCTACACGCACAAGTGAAACACCTTCCTCAGCTGCGAGTAGCCGACAGAACCTTCAACGTTATATGGTAGGCTTAAATGCTGCTCAACAAATGGCGAGGCCAGAACAAGTACAGGCGATAGTAGACTGGGTGGCAGACAATGCCTCCAGTTCCTTCACATTGTCTCCCACCCGGTCCCTTGCTGAAAGCTCAGAGTTGGCACCTGAACCCCATGGCCATCTGTCTTTTACCTCAGCCCCTTGTAAATCAGCCAAGCAGTCTGAGCCCCAAGTCATGCAGCAGTCTCATGCTTTTTGATGACTCTGCTGGTGTGCATTTTGTGGGCCATCCACATAACTCTTCCCCAGAAGTGGAAGACATTGAGTGGATGCCCAACCACTTCTGTTTCAGGATGAAGACATGGAAACACCACTGCAGCACGTCTCTGATGATGACGAAACACAGGTGCCAATTGCTGCGGCTTTCTACAGTGTGCAGACTGACAAGGAGGGCAGTGGTGAAGAGTAAGTGGAAGATGATGTGGAGGATGATAAGGTCCTAGACACCACATGGAATGAAGGTCATGCGAGTGACGTGTGCAGTTTGGAGGAAGAGGTGGTGGTTGCACAGAGGCACAAGCACAGCAAAAGAGGAAGCAGGTTGCAAAAGCGGAGCGACCGTCCCCTAGACAGTATGCCTGCTACTACCCACCGCACCCAGGGACCTAGCACACCAAAGGCAGCTCAAAGGAATTCCCTGGCGTGGCAGTTCTTCAGACAATGTGCTGTCGACAAGACACGAGTGGTTTGCACGCTGTGCAATCAGAGCCTGAAGCGAGGCATAAATGTTCCAAACCTGAGCACAACCTGCATGACCAGGCATCTACATGCAAAGCATGAGCTGCAGTGGAATAAGCACCTCAAAATCCATGAAAGGTCTCGGGCTCCTCCTGCTTCCTCTTCTGCTGCTGCCTCGGCCTCTTCCTCCACCTCTACAGTGCCAGTGTCACCTGCCACCCAGCAAAGAGACGATGTGACAGCAACGCCACTATATCCGCCACCGTCCCCAAGCATTTCCACACAGTCCCATGGAAGCTTACAGCTGTCCATCTCCCAAACACTGGAGAGAAAGAGGAAGTACCCCTCTACCCACTCGCGATCCCTTCCTGGCCTTTGAAATGCTGTCATTCTGTCTGGTGGACACGGACAGTTTTAAAAACCTGATGGCGGTGGCTGTCCCACAGTACGTGGTTCCCAGCCACCACTACTTTTCCAAGCGAGCCATCCCTTCCCTGCACAAACAAGTGGGGATGAGATCAAGTGTGCACTGCGCAACGCCATCTGTGGCAAGGTCCACATAACCACTGATACATGCACCAGTAAGCACAGGCAGGGACGCTATATCTCGCTAACTACACACTGGGCAAATATAGTGGCGGGTGGGCCTGAGGCGGATAGCAGTTTGGCGCATGTCCTTCCGCCACCGAGGATTGCAGGGCATTTTCTCTGTCTCCTGTTGCCTCCTCCATCTACTCCGCTTCCTCCTCCTCTACCACCTCCTCATCTGGTCAGCATAACACCTTCACCACCAACTTCAGCACATCAAGGGGGAAACGACAGCAGGCTGTTTTAAAACTGATATGTTTGGGGGATAAACACCACACTGTGCAGGAGCTGTGGATGGGCATTGAACAACAGACCAATGAGTGGTTGTTGCCACTGAGCCTCAAGCCCAGCCTGGTGGTGTGCGATAATGGGCGAAATCTCGTAGCAGCTCTGGGCCTAGCCGGTTTGACGCACATCCCTTGCCTGGCGCATGTGCTGAATTTGGTGGTGCAGAAATTCCTAAAAAACTACCCAGATATGTCAGAGCTGCTGCAGAAAGTGTGGGCCGTCTGTGCGCGCTTGCGGCATTCTCACCCTGCTGCTGCTCGCCTGTCTGCGCTGCAGCGGAACTTCGGCCTTCCCGCTCACCGCCTCCTATGCGACGTGCCCACAAGGTGGAACTCCACCTTGCACATGCTGGCGAGACTGTGCGAGCAGCAGCAGGCAATAGTGAAGTTTCAGCTGCAGCATGCACGGGTCAGTCGCTCTGCGGAACAGCAACACTTCACCACCAACAAGTGAGCCTCCATGTGAGACCTGTGTACCATATTGCGGTGTTTCGAGTACTCCACCAACATGGCCAGTGCCGATGATGCTGTTCTCAGCATTACTATCCCACTTCTATGTCTCCTTGAAAAAACACTTTGGGCGATGATGGAAGAGGATGTGGCACAGGAAGAAGAGGAGGAGGAAGAGGGGTCATTTCCCCGGTTATCAGGCCAGTCATTCACAAGTGGCTCGGAGGGTGGGTCCCTGCACCAGCATAGGCCAGGTAAAACATTTTCAAGCCAGGGCACAGTTCTGGAGGATGAGGAGGACGAGGATGATGAGGAGGAGGAGGAACCGTGTTCACAGCAGGGTGGCACCCAACGTAGCTCATGGGCATCACTGGAGCGTGGCTGGGGGGATACGGAGGACACAGATGATACACCTCCCACAGAGAACAGCTTGTCTTTGCCTCTGGGCAGCCTGGCACACATGAGCAACTACATGCTGCAGTGCCTGCGCAATGACAGCCGAGTTGCCCACATTGTAACTTGTGCTGATTACTGGGTGACCATCCTGCTGGATCCCCGTTACAAGGACAACGTGCCATCCTTTATTCCCTCACTGGAGCGTGATCGGAAGATGCGCGACTACAAACGCACGCTGGTAGACGCGCTGCTGAAAGCATTCCCAAATGACACCGGGGACTCAGTAGAGGCACAAGGCAAAGGCAGAGGAGGAGGTAGAGGTCGCCAATGCAGCTGTGGCACCGCCAGCACCTCAGAAGGCAGGGTTAGCATGGCTGAAATGTGGAAAAGCTTTGTCAGCAGCACGCCACAACAAACAGCACCACCAGCTGATAGGCAACGTCTTAGCAGGGGGCAGTATTTCAGCAACATAGTGGAACAGTATGTGTGTACACGCCTACGCGTACTGACTGATGGGTCTGCCCCATTCAACTTCTGTGTCTCCAAACTGGGCACGTGGCCTGAGCTTGCCCTTTATGCCTTGGAGGTGCTGGCCTGCCCTGCAGCCAGTGTATTGTCTGAACATGTGTTTAGCACGGCAGGGGGCGTTATCACAGACAAGCGCAGTCGCCTGTCCGCAGCCAACGTGGACAAGCTAACCTTTATTAAAATGAACCAGGCATGGATCCCACAAGACTTGTCTGTACCTTGTGCAGAATAGCCATTTATACCGGCCTCACACAGCCATTGGTATACTTAAGTGAACATATCCTTTTTTTTTTTTAATATGTCTCAATATTTTGGGGGCTACCCCAATTAGAAAAAAAAAAACAAACATACAAAAAACAGTGTTGGCTACCTCCTCCTCCACCGCCACTTCCACCACCTACACCGCCATGGTCACCGCCTCCTCAACCTCCTACTCCACATCCACCTCCTCCATTTTTATTTTTTTTATGCGATTTTAAGTTATTTCCCTATCCACGTTTGTTTGCAGGGCACTTGTCCTACGCTTACCCCCATTTTGCTTCCTTTTGCAGCCATCTAGCCCTTTCCAGGACTTTTTTAGAGCCATTTTTGTGCCCAAAAGTTCGAGTCGCCATTGACATCAATGGGGTTCGGGGTCAAGTTCGGGGTCAAACCCACCGAAAGCGAACATCCAGGTGTCCGCTCAACTCTATTCACAATCACAACATGAACTTCATAGATAAAATCTACTGCTCACAGATAGCACCTCCTGCCAAGTACAATTTTAGCTACTGTTACTCTATTGTTGTCTGATTATTACAGCTTATGTGTTGAAGCATAATAAATCATAACCAGATATCCCCAAAATCACCGCTGTCAATATAAGCCTACTCACAAGTCATACAACTTGTAATGCAGTGGCCTTTGACCACTTTGATATTGCTTGACAACAGGAAGGATGACTTGTATAATATAAAAATGATGTGTGTACAGGGCTCCGCTCTGAGCAATTGCCATGAATGCACCACCAGCTTTGCTTGGAGATTGTGTTTGACATTTGGTACTGTGCACTGTAAGACAGCATGTAGTTTTGAGAAATTCAGGGTGTACTTATAATCTACACTCATCAAACTTATTCAGGGTTTTAACAAATAATTATATCTACAGTAAAACAGATTAATGTTTTTTTTAGAGAATAATTACACATTATTGGGCAGAGCTGGCATTCATGTTCATGTGTATAAGGTACTTGAGGTAGGTTCTCTCCAATTAAGGGCTACTTGGTGAACTCCAAATTTTACCAAGGGATTTAATAATTTTATGAAACACTGTCCCAGAATATCTGTACTCAATACATTGGACTGTGTAGTACTCCCACACAAAGAAAACATTTTATTTAACTTTGGATGAAGTAGGGAAGTGTTAGAACCACCACCAAATTGAATCTGCTGTCTATAACCTTGCTTGAAATAGACACTAGGCAATACAAGCTATAGGCCTGCCTCTTTAAAGTATAACTAATGGCAAAACTTTTTTTTAAACTTTCGGACAGAGTAGAGATAGATTAGAACACCTGTCAGTTTTTATTGCTATCTGTGATCCCATTAAGGAGATCCCCCCTCTCTATTTGTCCTGTTTACCATTATCATTAAAAGTGAAAGTAAATGAAAATTCCAAATTTTGGGTTGTCCCCAGAAAAGTAACGGAGGGAAAATCTTCCCATGGGGACACTAGTTCCCCAAGGAATTCCCTTAATTTGCAGGGATTTCCCAACACTTCCTGTTTGGCAATGGACAGGAAGTGAAGGAAAATATCGGCAATGGTACACAGATGACAAAAATAAATCTCACAGGGGTTATAACCCTTCCTAGCTCTATCCAAAATGAAAAAAAAAAATGTTTCGCCCATAGTTCCACTTTAACCACTTGCCGACCGCAAGGTGGCTTGTTATCGCGAACCACCGTCACAGGACGGCGGCCGCGATAACTAGCATTGTGAGCGCGCGCTCACTGTGTCCGGGGGGAGCCAGGGAGCGGGTAGGGCGGACTCGATCGCCGCCGGCTACCCACGATGGCCCCCCGCACTGAAAGAACGGAGGTCCGTATATGTAAACACGGATCTCCATTCTATTGAAGGGGCGATGATCACAGGCTTCCTGTATATGGAAGCTGTGATCATCCCCTTTCCCCAGCCAGGGCAGCCCACACACAATTAGAACACGCCCAGGGAACACAGTTAACCCTTAGAGCGCCCCCTGCAGGTTAACCCCTTCACTGCCAATGGCATTTACACAGTAATCAGTGCATTTTTATAGCACTGATTGCTGTAAAAAATGCCAATGGTCCCAAAAAAGTGTCAAAATGGTCCGACATGTCCGCTGCAATATCGCAATACCGCTAAAAATCGCAGATCGCCGCCATTACTAGTAAAAAAAAAAATAAAAACCCCAGAAATGAATTCTCATCATCCATAAACGCGGCAACTTTTGCGCAAACCAATCAATAAACACAGATTGCGATTTTTTTTACCAAAAATATGAGGAAGAATATAAATCAGCCAAAACCGATTTTTTGGATTTGTATTTTATCAAAAAGTAATAAATTTGGGTTTTTTTCTGCAAAATTGTCGCTCTTCTTTTGTTTATAGCGGCGATCAGAAACAACGCAGAGGGGATCAAATACCACCAAAAGAAAGCTCTATTTGTGGGGAAAAGAGGACGCACATTTCGTTTGGGTACAACATCGCACGACCGCGCAATTGTCAGTTAAAGCGTCGCAGTGCCGAATCGCAAAAAGTGCTCTGGTCCTAAAGTGGGAAATCCCTCCGGGGCTGAAGTGGTTAATCAGTTGCCAACCACCCGCCG
>BLSH010375649.1:1611974-1623725 GCA_018402905.1 Glandirana rugosa
TCGTTCGAAAGACAGGGCCGCCCGAGGGCAGGCGGCCCTGTGTGGACGGCCGCCCCATAAACTGCGTACTACAGTAGGACGAGACACATCGCACTACTGCGGCACGCGGTTCGCGGGGCCTCCCTGAGAGACGCGAGTCATGCGCCCGAAGAGCGGGCGTAATGTGCTCACTAGTCGTGGACACACACGATGTCGCCTAACCGATGGCGATTGCGGATGACGGGGTATATAACCGAAATATGGTTTGACCAACGATCTACATCGGGTGCACGCCTTCCTGTAAAGCTTGAGTCCATATATTAATAGAAACGTGTTGCATGACTGAGTAATTGTCATTCAAAGTGTGAGAGCGCTGAAAGCTGAAAAATGGCCTGGACAGGAAGGGGGTTTTCGTGCCAGGTACTGTTGTGGTTAAACAAGTAATGAAATGTAAAGATAATTATATACCTGAGTTCGAAATGTCCTTCCGCACGTGGGCTACATCTAGCAACCAGTTTGGTATAAAGCCAATATATGGGGCAGTAGGCGTTAGCGGTAGCCAATCCGCTGTAGCACACACAGGTGCTGATCACTCGTGTAATGCGGGCGAGAAGCCCGCGTACTGAGCGCAGAGAGTCCCTCCGGGGCGCTTGGCGCACGGCGTCATCACGCTACACAGAGCAGGATGACATCATGCGTCAAATACCCCGCCGGCAGGTGTGTCCCGGCGGACGGGAGCCCGCCGGGACAGAAAGCTTGCTCCGACAAGGCAAAGTTCCCGCTGAAACAGCGAGCAGCCTGTGGAGCCCAACTGCCGGGTGGTGTACGGATAGGCCACCACAAAGGGACACATGCGACCCCCAGTGGCAGATGTGAAGAAGGCGGATTAGAGAAATGGGAGGATTAACCATGAGTGGTAAATTATCAGTAAGAGATGATGAAAGGGAGAGAATGAAGGGAAAGTTAAATGGGAATAGGGGTAAGGAAAAGGAAAAGAAAAGAAAGGAAGAAGAGAAAAGAAAAAGGAAAAAAGAAAAAAGGGAAAAAAGGAAAAAAGAAAGAAAGAAAAAAAAAAAAAATTAAATAAATTTTATTATTGAAAAGTAAAAGAAATGGGATATTGAAATGTTGACAATGACCAATCAAAACGAATCAATGTGGGTGATGATTAAAGTTCAACATGAGAAATGTTAGAATAACTGAGTATGGATGTGTGAACATAAACTGTACGTGGTAAGGAGCCGGGGGCCTTACTCCAATCACATAAATGCGGTGATCACAGAGTGTGCCGTGCACCCCACAGGGGGCGCGCAGGCAACTCATGCACGGGAGGACGTCATATGATGGCCTCCTGGCAATTAAGGCCCGCTCTGTAGCCGTCATTCGGCTATAGCGTGGGCGAGAACTGGTTGATTCTATGTCCATAGCTGTTGCTTGATATGATATGATACAATAACTAATAGAATTGCTCTTGTTGCAGTGCATCGTTTTTCAACAATACAAAATTTACTGAAGAAGGCAAAGAAAGGGGAAAAAAAGTAGAGTGAGTGATGAATATACCTAAAACGATATTAAACTCAAAAACCAAAGTGTAATTGTAGCACCCCCGTAGTGATAGGTGCTGTAAAGGTAGATTTTTGCTAGGAGAGGCAAATTTATTCAGGCCTGACTCTTGTGTAGGCCTGATTGTTTTGGTTCTGGGCTGGAAGTGGCTCAGGGAGGACTGGGTGATTCACAGATGGTGGTCCTTCCACTTCTTTCCAGAAGCTTCTGGTGTTTTCTGGAAGGAGAGGTGGGAGGGGAGGTGTAGCCATCTGGGGTGTTCTAAGGAGCCCTGACCATTCTCCAATCTGGATTGGAAGGGGGCAGGCCTCCTTAAATACCCAGGGTCAGCCGAGTCTGGGTGGAGAGTGCATTGGGTGGAAGCAGTGGCGGCCCGCCCATAGGGGCCCACGGGCGCCACCCCCAAAGCTAGTCTCAATAAAAAGTTTAAAAAAGGCCCCTTTAAAAAAAAGTATTTTAAAGCGGAGTTCCACCCTGTCCTTATGTTTATTAAAAGTCAGCAGCTACAAAAAGTGTAGCTGCTGACTTTTAATAAACAGACACTCACCTGTCTCCCGGTCCATCGATGGGGCTGCACGGAGCCTCACTCCTCTCCTCCTCCCCTCCGCGGCGCCAGCATTGCTACTGCGGGAACCCAGCCACGGCTACACAGCCGGGCGCATACTGCGCATGTGCGAGCAGCGCTGCGCTTTGTGATTGGTCCCAAAATCTTCTAGGACCTGTCCTGTGTCCCAGAAGACTTTGGGAGGGAGGGGGAAGGAGACCTTCCACTTCCGATCGCCTAAGGCGACCGGGCGGAAGTACCCCTAAAAATCGGGTATCCCCACTCCCCCTCCTCCCCTAAAGCTCAGTTTTAGCATCCGGAGCTGGGGAGGAGGACTTAAAGCAGAAGTTCCACTTTTGGGTGGAACTCCGCTTTAAGTCTTTAAGTGCACTGTGTTTGGGCGCCGGACACAGTGCACCATGGGAAGCGTGACATCGTTGCAATCAGTGATTGCAGGCAACACGCTTCAATGGCAGGGTTCAATGCTGCCCTGTGGTGCAAAGCAAGGCATTTCAACCCTCCTGTTCGCTGAGGTCTTTGTCAATCAAGGCACCACCGTCCTTTACATGGGCGGTGCTTTCTCTCAGAACCGCGGCGTCACTTCCGGTTTCTCTATGCCAGTGAGAAACTGGAAGTGACGCAAAGGCTCCTTTCCTGATACGCACAGCCCGAGCGGTTCTAATCATTGTGCTGAGTCGGCTCGGTCAGCAATCGCTGGGTATCAGCTACAGCTATGTTTTTTATTGCCCATCCCATGGTGGTGATTTTTTTTATATCAATCTGCTGGTAGCAATGCTTCTACTCCCGTCCTGTCTGTATTTTAAAGCAGGAATATATAATATTTATATTTAAAAAAATGTATTTTATTATTTATAGAATGTATTTATAAAGGGTTTACCAGTGGAAACCTGGTAAACCCTTTATAAACATATTATATAAATAATAAAATACATTTTTTTAACCATAAGACAAAGGCATTATATGTTGCTCATTGAAAATACAAACAGGACGGGAGTAGAAGCATTGCAGAATGTAACTACTAAACACCGGGCTCTGTACATTGTAGAGCCTGGTATAAGATGTACAGAGCCCGTGTATAATGTACAGGCTGGTATATGATGTACAGAGTCCGTGTACAATGTACAGCCTGGTATATGATATACAGAGCCCGGTGTATAATGTACAGCCTGGTATATGATATACAGAGCCCGGTGTATAATGTACAGCCTGGTATATGATATACAGAGCCCGGTGTATAATGTACAGCCTGGTATATGCTGTACAAAGCCCGGTGTATAATGTACAGCCTGGTATATGATGTACAAAGCCTGGTGTATAATGTACAACCTGGTATATAATGTACAGAGCCCAGAGTATAATGTGCAACGCGGGGGGGGGGGGGGTGCGTGCTGGATGCTGTATACCCCTCTGGTCACGTGTATACCCCTCTGGTCATGCTGTATACCACTCTGGTCATGCTATATACTCTTCTGGTCATGTGTATACCCCTCTGGTCATGTGTATACCCCTCTAGTCATGCTGTATACCACTTTGGTCATGCTGTATACCACTCTGGTCATGCTGTATACCTCTCTGGTCATGCTGTATACCACTCTGGTCGTGCTGTATACCCCTCTGGTCATGCTGTACACCCCTCTGATCATGCTGTATACTCCTCTGGTCATGTGTATACCCCTCTGGTCATGCTGTATACTCCTCTGGTCATGTGTATACCCCTCTGGTCATGCTGTGTACCCCTCTGGTCATGCTGTATACCCCTCTGGACATGTTGTATACTCCTCTGGTCATGTGTATACCCCTCTGGTCATGCTGTATACTCCTCTGGTCCTGTGTATACTCCTCTGGTCATGCTGTATACCCCTCTGGTCATGCTGTATACCCCTATCTGGCAATGCTGTATACCCTATCTGGTGATGCTAGGCTGTATACTCCTGACACAATGGGTGGAATCTATAAAGGGTGGGACTTGTGAGAAGTGGGAGGGGTCAAAAAGGAAGTGCCAGGTCTTGCGCCCCCCACCTTAAAGTTTCACCAGCCGCTACTGGGTGGAAGAGTGGAGATGTAACAAAGGTTGCAGAGGCCTCACCTGGGAGCCCCCAGTCTGGGGGGTTACCTTGAGACCTGGGAGCTCAGGTGCAGCAAGGAGGAGAGAGAGATCCTGGAGAAGCACAAGGGAGCAGGAGAGCAACAGACAAGCTACAGGAAAAGGCTCTTTAAAGGATCCACCAGTGTTGGTGAGTGACATACCCTGGGAGCTAGAGAAAGTGGACTGGAGAAGGCTTGGAATATACAGTGGACAGTATGTGAAGGTCAGAGGAGCCAGTCAGGGAGGTGGTGTCACTGGGCAGTGGAGTAGGCTGGAGCAGCCAGGAGGGCTGAGGTGGCCTGGAAGAGGATGGGCTGGGAGCAGTAGTCCATCAATCCCTGCTAGCACAATTGTACTCAGCTACACATTGAGGGCCCATGGCCCTTGCCTGTAATGGGCAGTCTGGAGGTCCTGCCATCAGGAACGAAGGACTCACTATGTGCTAGCTAGGGTGGAGGAAGGTGTAATGGAGGTCTGATAAATATCCTTTCAGGCCTCACCGAGAAGAAGCAAGAGAGAAGTGAAGGAGTGCAACTGTCAGTAGGGTTGCCACATCATCCCTTTAATCCCGGACACATATGAATTACACAGGTTCTGAGGCTAATTTAATGCAGATAAGGCACCAAGTGAGTTTAATTACCACCTTAATCAGCCAAACAACCTGTGTAATTAATATGCATCCTGGATTAAAGGGATGATGTGGCAACCCTAACTGTCAGTAGTGTCGTGCTGGAGGGAGGAAGGAGTGTATATATCGAGGTGTATATAGAAGGTCTCATGTTCTTTATCTACTGGGCATCCTGCAGTCACCCCTACCCCATCCAAGTTCTATCCCCCTACATAAAAAACAAAAAACAAAGTACCGGCCTTTTCCGTGAAAGGAAATGTGTGATTGAGGGCACAGTGGCAGGTGGACCACTGCAGCCAGCCCCCCCTAAGGGGGACCTTGGCTACATAATATATTACAGCTTACCAATCCAAAAGTGGTTGTAAACCCTCACATATACCCAGTGAAGTGAACAGCCTCAGATGATACACAGAGATGAAACAAATCTCCCTACATACGTTTTGCTTGTTTATCTGCAGCCTTCCCCCTTCTATACCCTATTCAAAAGTACAGATTATGTTAAAAGTCTTTCTTCATCTGTCAGGAGCACAGAGGAGGGGGTTGAGAAGCTGCAGTTACAGTGTGTGAGAGCTGATTGGAGGAAAGGAACACATTCCGCCCTCCGCACAGTAGAAGAACTGTGTTGTGAATAGACAAGCTGTGTGCTGAGCTATCCCCAGCCACGCACTTACCCCATCAAGCAGGCAGTGCTTCCCTCTGGGCGGCAGGCGGCGACTTCTCATGCGTCTCCTCACAGCGGCCGTACATCTCCTCCTCCCTCCTACTCCTAGGCGGCCAATAGGATTGCCTGTCCTTTCAGCCAATCGGGTGACAAGTCTCAGGACCCGCTTTCTGATTGGCCAGGAGGAGAATCAGTGTGACAATAACACCCAACTGGGCGGGCTCAGGGCGCAGTGCTCTGAGCCCTGAGTCCACCCTTTTTTGAAGCCTATTAGAGCCTCTGGCTCTAATCAGTTGCTTAAAAAAAACCCCAAAAACATTGCAATCCATGCGCCCGGTGCCCTGCATGTAGATTAGGGGGCCGGGCGCATGGATAGGGGGGTGGTGCCCCTGCGCCCTGCATGGACAGGCCGCCATGGCTCAGATGTTACTCATGCTGATAACTGAGGAAGGAAGCACCAGAGAAAAACAACACTTAGAGCTTTGGAGACATACCTGTATATGTGCTTTGCACAAATTCCATGAATCAGGTTTACAACCACTTTAAAGTGATTGTAAGGGAATACTTTTACATTTTAAAAAGTAACAAACAAGTCAGTGGTTCTGCACAGAGCAGCCCTGATCCTCCACATCTCGGGTCCCAGGCCAGCACTCTTGGATTCTTCCCCCCCCGCCAAGTGCCCCATAGCAAGACACACAGAGCGTGGCTTGGCCTCCGTCCGTGCTCCCTCCTCACTAGCTGTGATTGACAGCAGCATCAGCCAATGGCATCCACTGCTGTGTCTGAGCCTTGGCTCTCTGGCTCTGCTCTCGTGCACATCGCTGGATCAAGAATGGGCTCAGGTAAGTATAAGGAGGAGCTGGAGAGGGAAGGTTTTTTACCTTAATGCAAATAATAAAAAAAACTTTTGTCTTTAGAACCGCTTTAAATGTGACGGCTCTATTCATTTTCCTAAGCTTTTTTTTCTTAATTTATCGATCCTTAGATGTGGTGGCTGCATTTGTTTTCTTTTTCTTGTTTTTTCCTTTTGTCCTTTACCTGGTGATCCAGGTAATTCTGTTATTGATTTAACTTTCTTGAAAAGGCCAAGTTGTCCAGCAAAATTGGCATTCAGAGGGTTGAGACAAACCATTTAACACTGTCAGGGGTGCTTAGAATAGTTAGCTTGTAGGCAGGGGTGGATTTCATTTTTAGTGAGGCTCCTCCTCTGGGTACTTGGTGGGTGGAGTCAGTACCCTTTTATGGTGGTGGTAGGTTGAGCTCTAGTGAAGGAAGGAAACAACCCCAAGCTATTTTACTAAGTCCCGTGGGCAGGATGCAGTGTGCCAGAGAATGTGGCCTGGATGGAGCCAGGCTGAGGCTACTTCTTCTATAGTGACTGTCAGATCCTAATGGTATGATGCACTCAGGGTTTCCATCCCTTATACTGCATGCATTGAGCTGGGGTGGGCTCTCACCAGCCTGCACCCTCAGTGTGAATCAACCGACTGGGACACACAAGCACCTCGAGCGGCACCCCTCGTTTTTTCAGTGTGGGTTTGCATTGAGCTCTTGTGAGATTGGAGTATGGGAACCGGTCACCCCTGACTTAGGGCTGCTTCACACAAGAACGTGGCGTAACAAAGGCCCCTTCCATACACATTTCCCGCTCCACACTCAAAATGCACTATGTTTGCAATCTGCTGTGGGTGCCAATGTAATGTTAATGGCACCTCAAATATAGATGGCAAAAACAGTGTGTTTGTGGGCACCAAATTGCATGGCATCACAGTTCCATGTGATTTGTTGGGGCACTACTTTCTCAGTGTTCAAATAAATGGAATCAGCCCTTACATCATGTGGGTTTGTGACCTGGGCAGGAGCGAGGGCCCTTCGGGGCTGGACTGACAAGAGGCCCTTGATAAGGACCCATGGTAGGAGGACTCATAACAGAGAGAGGGTGGGGTAATTAATTGAACTTTCTGAGTTCTGAGCTACCTGCACTGTAAAACCGTACTGGAAATTTGATGTGTGACTTTTTAGAAATGGCCGTACAGAAGTTTATTCCGTTACTTCACAGTAAACTATTGGAAAGGCATCCTGTGTGGGCATTCACTATTCAAGGTGGTGGCCATCAGGCCTGGAGCATCGATGATACAATATGGTGGAGCTTCTCCTAAAGACAGGTATTTGTATACCCTATCAGAAAAAGACTTGGGGTGAAGTCCCTGGCCAGCTTGGGCAATTCACAGCAAATCCAGGTGGTTTACAATAATGAGCTTTTATTCATTTATGTAAAACCTTTGTCCCATAAAGAAAGAAAAAACTGCCGCTGTAACTGCTTTAAAGCAGTTGTGTGCCCTAAAAAAACAAAAAAAAACCTGCAAGGCAAAGGCATTATGAGCTAGTATGCATTGCATACTAGCTCATTATGAAATACTTACCTCAGAACGAAGCTCCCGCAGGTCCGCTCGGTCCCAGAGGAGGGAGCTGCCATCTTCCCTCTGTGGATCCTTCTGGGTACGCGGCTCTGGAGCTGCGAGACGTCACTCCCGCGCATGCGTGCTGGAGCCCATCTTTACGGTGGACTTTCCGGCATGCGCCGGGCCTACGCCAGGACATCACTGCGCATGCGCCGCTGACGTCAGGTTTAGGAGATATTCATTTTACCTACAGGTGAGTCTAATTATGGATTTACCTGTAGGTAAAAATGCCATTTTAGGGGATAAAACCGCTAGCCAAATCCAGCCATTCTCAACCAGGGTTCCTACAGAGGTTACTAGGGGTTCCTTGAGCTATGGCTGATTGATCTCCCATTTGCCTGCATAGTTCAGGACAAATACCACTTGATAAAGCCAGCAGCAGGACACCAATGATCTTTTTAGCTGTCTGTAAAGCCTAGTACATGGCTGACTTCTGTTGGACGAGCATGATGGAGAACCAGCAGCCGACCGGCTCCCGATCAGTGCTCTCAGAGAGTTGTGACCGGACTGTTCTGGCAGGGGGCGTCCCCCTGTCAGAACACAATAGCTCAGAGGAGGAGATTGCTGTACTAACATTGGATTGTTAGTACAGCAGCTCTGACCTGAGCTGTCAGTGGTGTATACCAGGCAAGGTGGATTTGATTTAAACCAAGTCAATTTAAATCACTTGTAAAAAGACTTGATTAAAATCATCATTTTTAAAGAGCAACTGTCACCTCTGTCCCGCAGCAGCTCCTCCTCTGACCCGCTGTTGACTTACCAACAGTCCTATTCACTTTAATGGGATGGCTGGTGATGCGGCAGTGACACAACAAGGTGAGGGACATGGTGGCAGCAGGTGAGTGGATGCCCGCTAACAGGCACTGCCATGATTTATCTGAAATGACAGGTGCTCTTTAAATGTAAGGACTTATTCTTGTTGATAGTTAGAATCTTTAATATTTGCAAACAAAATTAAGGTTTCCTATTTAGAATAATAAGCAGTCAGGTTAGTAAATCAGAAATATCAGAACCGATTCAATCATACAGTTTGTAGTGTACATAGCTTTGCAAAATAATGGGATAAAGGAATATTTCTGAACTTTGTTTTATCTCATGGTTACTGTGACATTGTGTGAATGCATCAATGCAGTGCATGTTATCTCAGCTTGCAGAGCTTGGATGCAATGAATGAGTTTACCAAAATTGTAAATATTGCAGAATATACAGCCTCATGCTACATAACTAAGCTCCATTTCATGCTGAATAAATTAAATTATTAATGTATCTTAAATAGAAAACTATCTTTAGATAGATTTTTACTCCAAAAGCATTTTATTAAAATAAATTTGATAAAAATCAACAAAATATGATTTAAATTTAAAAAAAAACTGATTTAACCGCTTCCCCACCGCGCGCCGTCTTTTCACGGCGGCAGTGGGGGAGCGCTGCGCGAATCGCCGTAAATAAGCGGCGATTCGCAATTGGCCACCAGGGGGCGCGCACCTGCAGCACTCCTGGGGAGTGTGCCCGCGGCTCGGGCGGACCCGATGTCCGCCGGCGAGCCGTGATGAGCGGCAAAAGAGAAAGAACGGGGAACCGCCGATGTAAACACGGTGGTTCCCCGCTCTGTCAGTGGGGCATGAGGGATCTACTGATCCCTGTCACTGGGATCAGTTAGATCTCTCATGCCCATGTTAGCCCAACTCCCCCACAGTAAGAACACACCCAGGGAACACTATTAACCCCTAGCTCTCCCCCTGCAGGTTAACTCCTTCACTGCCAATGACATTTATACAGTAATCAGTGGACATTTAAATTTCTGATCGCTGATTAAATGTCATTGGTCCCAAAAAAGTGTCAAAATGTTCCGACATGTCCGCCCCGATATCACAGTACCGCTAAAAATCGCAGATCGCCGCCATTACTAGTAAAAAATAAAAAAAAAAAAAAAAAACCCCAGAAATTAATTCTCACCATCCGTAAACGTGGCCACTTTTGCGCAAACCAATCAATAAACGCCAATTGCAATTTTTTTTTATCGCAAATATGAGGAATTATATAAATCGGCCAAAAACGGTGAAAAAAATGTTTTTTTTATATTTTTTTTTTGGATTTGAATTTTAGCAAAAAGAAATTTGGGTTTTTTTTTTGCAAAATGGTCGCTCTTCTTTTGTTTATAGCGGCGATCAGAAATGACGCAGAGGCGATCAAATATCACCAAAAGAAAGCTCTATTTGTGGGAAAAAAGGACGCAAATTTTGTTTGGGTACAACGTCGCACGACCGCGCAATTGTCAGTTAAAGCGACGCAGTGCCGAATCGCAAAAAGTGCTCTGGTCCTAAAGCTGCAAAACCTTCCGGGGCTGAAGTGGTTAAATAAAACAAATTTAATATTTTTGATTTTTTTTTTCCACCCTGATACCAGGCTTAAAGGAGTAGTAAACCCTCAAGGTTTTTCACCTTAATGCATTCTATGCATTAAGGTGAAAATCCTTCTTTGCTGCAGCAGTCTCCCAGAGCCCCCCTTTTTTTACCTGAACCCAATCGTTTCAGCGATGAGTACAGCAGCTCCAGCTGCTGTCTCGGGTCCTCACTGGAGAGATTGATAGCAGCAGGAGCCATTGGCTCCCACTGCTGTCTATCAAATCCAGTGACACAATGGACACAGCAGCAAGACTCGGGAGCGCGCCCACACGAGTACCCTCATGGAAAGCGAATCTCTGTGGGGGCACTCGATGAGGAGGAGGAGCCAGGAGTGCCGGGGGACTCCAGAAAAGGAGGATCGGGGCCACTCTATGCAAAATCCTTGCACAGAGCAGGTAAGTATGACATGTTTGTTATTTAACCTGTCCAGATCCGCGCTATAGACAAAAGACGTCTACAGCGCGGATCTGAAAATCCGGGTGGACGTCCATGGACGTCCGCCCCTTCACACGCCCCCTGCGCGCTCTGGGCGGCGGCGGCACGCGCGCGCGGCCGCCGCACGCTGCGTGGGCGTGCCCGCGGGTCGGGCGGACTCGATGTCCGCTCCTGACCCGCGATCGCCTTACAGAGCTGTAGAACGGGGAACCGCCGATGTAAACACGGCGGTTCCCCGTTCTGTGACAGGGGACAAACAGATCTACTGATCCCTGTCACTGGGATCAGTTAGATCTGTTATGTCCCGACCAGCCCACCCCCCCCACAGTTAGAACACACCCAGGGAACATATTTAACCCCTTCACTGCCCCCTGCAGGTTAACCCCTTCACTGCCAATGACATTTATACAGTAATCAGTGGACATTTAAATTTCTGATCGCTGAATAAATGTCATTGGTCCCAAAAAAGTGTCTAAAATGACCGACATGTCCGCCTCAATATCGCAGTACCGCTAAAAATCGCAGATCGCCGCCATTACTAGTAAAAAAAATAATAATAATAAAAACGCCATAAATCAATTCCCATAGTTTGTAGACGCGATAACTTTTGCGCAAACAAATCAATAAACGCCGATTGCGATTTTTTTTACCAAAAATATGTAGAAGAATATAAATCGGCCAAAACCAATGAATAATTTTTTTTTTATTTTTTATTTTGGGATATTTATTAGAGCAAAAAGTAAAAAATATTGTTCTTTTTTCAAAATTGTCGCTCTTGGTTTTGTTTATAGCGCAAAAAATAAAAAACGCAGAGGTGATCAAATACCACCAAAAGAAAGCTCTATTTGTGGGGAAAAAAGGACATCAATTTTATTTGGGTACAACGCCACACGACTGCGCAATTGTCATTCAAAATGCGACAGCGCTGAAACCTGAAAATTGGTCTGGGCAGGAGGGGGGTTTAAGT
>BLSH010375649.1:1653166-1671827 GCA_018402905.1 Glandirana rugosa
TTTTCCCAACAGAACCATAATAAATACCAACCCCAATTATTCCTACTCATCATTCACCTCAAACGTATGATCTCAGTACACGGAAGGTGGACGTAGATTTGGGACCTCGGAGTACGTGGTCCCGAATTACGGGTTGTACGTATTCCGGATTCTCAAATAAATATGGACAGACTCTTTTTTTTCGATAGTAAGGTCCTGTTTATTGACTTTTTACCTCATCCTTATTAACCCCAACCATAAATAATACCAAGACAACCCTTTTGGAATAAAATTGACCGTATCGGCCATTTATTAACAAATTACCATAACGCATTTTATTTACATAACAATAAGCTCAGAGATAAATATTAACCAGGTTGCTGATCTTTGAAGGCACTGAAAGACCCCTAATCGATTTTGTATCTGCGTGATCACACCAGGTCGCCAGCCGCAACACACCGACTTGGGGATGAGCCAAACTCTCCACCTTTCAATGCAGATACCCATATGCCCCAAGCCCAGTTAAACCTTGGTTAACTGGAGTCTTACCGAGGACCCCATACCATAGATGGTTCCCCACTATGCCATAATACTATTAATTTAGAAGGCCTCCAAAGATCCCAACCACCAAACACTAACTCCATCATATCCACAAGGGCGGGAGGGTGGGAAGCTTCTTCTTCCGATGGACTCTGAATGACCCCACCACACTTTTCTGACCCCTAACTACCTGGGGGAAGCAAAACTCCTCCTATTCGACCCACACCAGCAGGAGTAAGCCTGCAATAAAAATGAACCCTTAGTGTCCTATAGCCCTGCTGCCAGGTCATGCCAGCCCTATGCTTATTTTTTTTTTTTTTTTGCTTCGGGCTTATCTAGTGCACTATCCAGCCAGCTGAATGGGGCGGGATGTTGCACCTAGCGGTAATCACATTTAGGGTAGCATGCAACCAGGGACAAATGATCAAAACGCAGACTGCTTGTATTTCAAACATTCGTTCCAGGGCGCATACTGCCTTAAACGTAGGTGCACAATTCAGCCCCATCCAGTTGCAGCAGCTTTCAGATCCTCATAGAATTTGATTGCAGCGGGGCTGGACAGTGCACCTGTGCCCTCTGCCCCCACCTAAAAACAGTTTCATGCGCCGGGACTAAACACCCAATGTGCATGGACCCTTAGTGTTTGGAGATGGGCTGTGGGAGGCCAATCAGCATGTAGTGTTGGGTTTTAGGAGGCCAATCAGCATGTAGTGTGGGGTTTTAGGAGGCCAATCAGCTTGTAATGTGCAACAGTTTTTTTCCTTCAGTTTGCTGTGTGCACAGTGTAGGGCAGTGTTTTTCAACCTTTTTTCAGTCAACGCACCATTTAAAATTATGGACAATCTTGAGGCGCCCTCAAAATTATGGACAGTCTTGAGGCACCCCATTGTAAAATGTAAAAACGATTCTAATAGTGTTACATAATGCATCAACATCAATACACGTAGGACACCCAACGTTGGAGGTGAATTATTCTTCCAAAGCAAATACAGTTTTGCAAACTGGTACTGACTAGTATTCCATTTTTTCTCCATCACTTAGCTAATGAGACCCCAAAACTGATGGAGACGGGCAGGGGAGAGTCAAACAAGGATAATATGCAGGCAACTGACATCCTCCTTATCAACTGATGTCATTGGTCATTTGGAGGGTGGCAGTTAGAAGGTTGTAATGGTGTGCAGTGAAAACCTGTGACTTAGTGTAACTAAAAGGCAATCTTCATCCTCCCACTGGCTTGAATACAATTTTGGGGCAATTGTTAGGCATTTTGTCAAGGCATCCCTGAATAAACCTCAAGATACCCCAGGCTGGTGTAGGGAATGGGTGATGCTCTCAGTGCTACTCATGCTGCTTTGTGGGGTACTGTGTGGCAAGTGAAAAGTGTCTGACTTCTCCAAGACTTCATAGGACGCCGGGTATATAGAATATCATTCCTTCCAACTGTTTATCTTGGTATTCCGAGGGGTGATAGTCCTAGGTGGAGGGTAGTGGGGTGCACCATGTGTGGGGGGTTATACAGGATGGAAGAAGGGGGGATTGCATCTATCAAGTAGCATTGCTGCCAGCTGTCCACCTTCTAGGAGCAAATAACCCACACATACCCCTTTAACCCCCCCCCCCCCCATCCACCTATTTTCTACTCCAACCACCTTCCATCTCCATCTTCAATCTCTCCTTCACCCCCTGTCCCCTTCTTCGCTGTCATGTCCTCCTGCAACCACCCCCCCCCCCCTTTCCTTATCTAGTTGCCATTTGTACCTACAATAACTTTAAAGTCATCATCAGTAACAATAAATGTCACAATACTCAACAGAACAGAAAGGCCAGTGTCAAATGCCGTTTTCTAAATATTTTATTGCCAAATCCCTGCATTCTCTGCAAGAAATCCTGGGTCGCCGCATTTTAAATACAGACTTACATTTTTGGCTAGATAAACAAATGCATAAAAAATATCTAATGATTCATACTTTCTTGACTGTGTTCCTGTCTTTATTATGATAAATCTTCCCATATGTACAGTATTTTAAAATAAACTTGTACAATAGTTTAAAGAGATTTCTCTGATAGAACGACGCCATTCTGAATGAATGCCCCATGCTTAATTAAAGTACATTCTCGGCCTACAATGGCTTGCATTATGCACAGCAAAAAAAGCTCCCGGGAAATATTTTGGAAATGTTGGCAACTCTGAAGATGGCAAAATTGTCTTGGGAAATTATTGTAGGAAGGAAAGCAGATATAATATCCAAGTTCCACAGATATCTTTTTCTTCTGTCTGTTACAATCAATGTACTAGACTTCACAAGTGTTTTCTTACACTCAGACACGTATATTTCTTAAAGTGGAACTAAACTCTCATATAATTACTGGAGGTAGAGCTTCATGATAAAAGAAACTTCTCCTGTGCACACTGTCTGTGGTGCATGTGCAGTGCATACTCCAAGCTCACTCTATCTATAAGATGTCAAGAACGGAACTGGCTGGCAGGATAATGGAACTCCAGCGTGCATGCACAGGAGTTACATCTTCACTGTCCGCTTAACTCCATGCTTCATTTACCTTTAAATAGGTAATTTGGACCCAGCTGGTCCAAACTAACCATTTCTTATACTTTGTACCCACTGTCACAATTTAATAAACTGAATGTAGCTTCAGATGCATACAGTATACAGTGCTGTGTTGCAGCAGCAATGTGGTGATTTCCTGTCTTGTTCCCGGGACAAAATTGAGTCAGGTTGAGCGGCGCTCAGCCATTCACAGGCAGCTTTGTATTTTATGAATGAATACAAGTCTTCCTCTGATTGGCTGAGGTGGAGAGCATGACATCATCCATCCACCTCTGAATAAAAGGCTTCTTCTGAATGGCTGAGGTGGAGAGGTGGATGGGTGACGTCATGGTCTCCACCTCAGCCAACCAGAGGAAGACTTCATAAAATACAAAGCTGCCTGTGAATGGAATCAATTTTGTTCCAGGAACAGGACAGAAAATCCCTACACTGCTGCCACAAGACAGCACTGTATACTGTATGCACCTGAAGCTACATACAGTTTATTCAATTCTGACAACGGGTACAGTGTATAAGAAATGGTTAGTTTGGACCAGCTGGGTCCAAATGACCTATTTAAAGGTAAATGAAACCTGGATTTCGGCGCTAAGGGGACAGTGAAGATGTAACTCCTGTGCATGCATGCTGGAAGACTTGTATTCATTCATAAAATATAAAGCTGCCTGTGAATGGCTGAGCTGCGTTCAGCCCAACTCAATTTTGTTTCAGGAACGGGAAGTTCCTGTACAACTGCTAAAACACAGCGCTATATCTCTTTATGTAGCTGATACTACATACATTTTATACAGCACTGACAAACTGACAATGAGCATGAGGAAATAGTCTGTTTGCTCCAGACTGGTTTAAACAAACTAAAGCAGTGGTAAACTCAAACATAACAATATTTTTTACTTTCTGCTATAAAACATATCCAATAAAAATTTTTTTCAAAAATCTAATTTCTTCTTCAATTTAGGCCAATATGTATTCTGCTATGTGTTTTTGCTTTATAACTGTGGGGGATGTGCTTGTACTGTAAGAAGACAGAGATCCGTGTTCCTGCTTAGCAGAAACACAAGATCTCTGTCTTCTCCCGTCACAGGATGGTGATCTGCCTCGTTTACATAGGCAGACCGCCGTTCTATCTGCTTCTGGAACGATTGGCGGGTTACGGCGGACATCAGGTGGTCGCCGGCAGCACGCCCCAGACCAGGAAGAGCAAAATCACGTACAGGTAGGTGATTTCGCACAGAGAAGCCGCCCTGATGCAGTAAATGTATGCGGGGTGGTCCAGAAGTGGTTAAAGTCATAATGAGCTAGTATGCGAGAGACTTATATGTAAAACAAAGCCCTCCAGCAGCAGGCTGTCACTGCTGACAGGGCTTCCATCTTCACCCGGGCTTCCTTCCGGATTCGTGCACTTCAGTCGTTTGAATGTCCAAGCCACGATGATGTCACTCGCATGCGCACTGGAGTCACGGTCGCGGTACAGCAGTTTCAATAGGCAGCACACTTGAGTATGACATTCATTGAGAGCACAATGCGCATGCGGCGGTGATGTCACCAGCTGCAAAACATGCAAATATCTCCTGAACGGTGCAGGTTTATGAGATCTTCATTTTACCTACAGGTAAGCTTTATTATAAGCTTACCTGTAGTTAAAAGTTAAAAAGCAGCGTTTACTACCACTTCAAAGGCAAATAAAACCTGGAGTTAGGCTTTAACATTCAAAGAGGGAAGGTGCCGCACCTGGATGACATGATGGAAAAGGTGGCAGCGGCAACAGATGAAGCTGTCACCATAAGTATAAATCTGGATGAGAGCAGACCAAAAGGCAAGCCTGCCATAATGTACAAGTATATTCTGTATGATTTCCATTAGATCTGCCAACAGCTATGTAGTACAAAGACCTGCCTGAATGAGGAATTGATTTGGATTGTTTTGATTGGTCCTCATATTAAAGGACTTACACAGTACAATCAGATTGTAATTTACAGAAATTTCTAGCAGCTTCCCTCAGGTTTCTACCACAAAAACAATCAATTGCAACCTACCACCTACAGTTTATATATTTATACCAACATGGCAGGAATGATGGTAGATTGCACTGGTCCTATTATTGTGTTTGTGGGAGTTTTCTCTTTGTTGTACAGGCAGACAAGTGCTGGAGGCAATACAGAATGGAAGACAGGACATGGACAGGTGGATCAGCATTACTCTTCAGTAAATAGCAGTCTTTCTCCTCTTTCTAATAAGACCATGCCCTAGAGCAGGGGTCTCCAACATGCGGCCCGAGGGCCCTTTGCTAGCCCTTACCCAGCCCTTGGGGCACTATTCTTCACTGACACCAATAATGGAGCACTGCCTTTTCTATTAAAAGCAAAGATGGGACACTATTCCTCCCACTAACACCAATGACGGGGCATTGTTCTACCCACTGATATCAATGGTGGGGCACCATTCCTCCCACTGATACCAATGATGGGCCACTACTCCACCTTCTACTGACCACCAACCCTGAAGCCATGTTTGTTCTCGCTGATGCTGGGCCCAGGACATATTCTACCCCCGCTGGCCACAATCCAGCCCCCCTTAAAGCCTGAAGGACAGTAAACTGGCCCTTTGTTTGAAAAGCCCTGGAGCTTTGGTCTCCAAACTGTGGACTGGAGGATGGTGCAGCCTTTTACTTGCCTTTATCTGGCCCTTGGGGTATTATTTCTCCCACTGACACCAATGATGGGGCACTATTCCTCCCACTGATATCAATGATGGAGCACAATTCCTCCCACTGATACCAACAATGAGATACTATTCCTCCCACTAATACCAATGATGGGGCACTATTCCTCGCTCTGATACCAATGATGATGTACTATTACTCCCAGTGACACCAACAATGAGAATATTATTCCCCCCACTGTTACCAACGATGGTGCACTGGTCCTCCCACTGATACCAACAATGGGGCACTATTCCTCCCACTAAAACCAGTGATGGGGCACTATTCCTCCCATTGATACCAACAATGGGGCACTATTCCTCCCACTAAAACCAGCGATGGGACAATATTCCTCCCACTAATACCAATGGTGGGGCACTATTCCTCCCACTAATACCAATGATGGGGCACGATTCCTCCCATTCACACCAATGATGGGGCATTATTCCCCCCACTGATACCAACAATGGGGCACTATTCTTTCCACTGATATCAGCAATTGGGGCACTATTACTCCCAGTAAAACCAGTGATGGGGCACTATTCCTCTCACTAAAACCAGTGATGAGGCATGGTTTACTTCCACAGGTGCCCAGGCATGTTATACTCCCATTAGCTACAATCTGGCCTCCCTAAAGTCTGAAGAACATTAAACTGATCCTTTGTTTAGAAAGTTTGGAGACCCCTGCCCTAGAGCAAAACTAACAATCATATCATCTTTATTTCTGTTTACTAATATTTACAACAATCATTTTCATGATGCACAGTATTTACATTTGATTTGATCTTAGTTGGTCATCTAAGGCATCTATTTAATTTTCTAAGGAAAAGGTCAATCAAGATTGACATAGTACAAAAATTACAAAAAAAACATCAAACGCAATTACACAACATTGAGCATAAGCTTTGTTGCCAGTGCTCTGTGTTCTAGGCTTTGTTCTATTCTCCAATTTTATCGACTTCCTTCATAGGTTGAGGTAAATGAGCGACGTAGTTATTGGCAGGCTCTGCATACTCAGGGTCCTCTTCAGGAAGCTGGAAAACAAGAGGAAGGAATGAATCTACATGGCCATCACTTACTACAGAGGCAGACATCACATCCATTTGCTAAGGAATTAAAGAGAACCAGTACATTTTTCAGAACTCATAAAAATGCCTATAAATAGTAAAAATAACCAGCGCTGAAGTAAGCAAAAGAGCCGCTAGCAACAAAAGGACAAACACAACACTCTCTGAACAACGATAAATAAAGTTGCAGCGCTCTGAAATCAGGTGAATTAAATCAAACAATCGTCCTCATAGTGACTCTGGTAGCAAACGGACACTCAGCAGAAATATGGTAATACTCGCATATGGATCATACTCCAATCAGTGGAGGTGACGTCCTAGATGACAGCTGTGATACTAGGCGGGAGTCATCTCACCAGATCCATTGAATAAGGAAGAGAGAGACCATCATAGTGTAGTAGTTTGAAGTGTTGCATTAGCTCAAGTGGGGGGAAGAGAGGGGTAATAACACCCACGGTGATGACAGATCAGACAAATTCCACTTTCCCCACATGCAATGCACAGCCTGGAAACCAGTTCGGCGTGCTGCTCATGTAATGCAATGCTGGCGCAATTGGTGGCGTTCTGATTGCTTGTTTATCTCTGGCTACTGAGATCTTCTAGACTACACAGTGACTGGTTTGCAGAGCTATCGATGGCATACGTGTCTGACTGCTTTGGCGTTTTGTTCATTTTTCTCTGGTGAGTGTGCATTGCATGTGGGGAAGGTGGAGTGTGACACGGAGTCTGTCTGATCGGTCATCACCCTAGGTGCCCCTACCCCTCTCTTCCCCCACTTGAGCTAATGCAGCACTTCAAACTACGACACTATGATGGTCTCTCTCTTCCTCATTCAATGGATCTGGTGAGATGACTCCCGCCTAGGATCACAGCTGTCATCTAGGACGTCACCTCCACTGATTGGAGTATAATCCATATGTGAGTATTACCATATTTCTGGTGAGTGGGCATTTGCTACCGGAGTCACTAGGAGGACGATTGTTTGATTTAATCCACCCGATTACAACCGCTGCAACTTTATTTACCATCATAAAAATGCCTACCTCTGTCGAATTAGCTCTGGGCGCAAAGAGCAGGCTCAAACAGATGTAACATTGAGGGGGGCTCCTTGGTGTTGTGACACTTTGCCATCTGACATAAAGTCACATCTTCTGATAGGACCCACTGTTTGCATATGCTCCCATCTTTTTACACAAGCTTCTCTCTCTACTATGGACTCTCCCTTATTACCAATTCTGAGGAACCCACAGTTTTCCCCGGGCCTTAGAGAACAGACATTTGGAACCCTACACTGCACTGATCGCTACCAAGCATCACATTTCCTGATGGCGGAAAAATGGCCCTCCATTACATCGCTAATGAAGACTACTGGTCCCTTCCGTCTACCATTTTGGAGTGCCCTGCAACTACATAATTTTTTCCGCTCCTTGCCAAACCCACAGAGGTTTAGTCGACACCTTTGAGGAATATCGTTCAGACGAAAGGACATTACTGCAAGTGCTTTTGAAAACATACAACCTATTGATCACTCTCCAGGAACAGCCACATTTACCTTGTATGAAGAAGTGGGAGGCGGAACTACACTGCACTTTCATGCTGGCCCAACAACAAAATAGTAACTTCTCGCTAAAATCATCCATTTGTACAAAGATTCAAGATTATAAAATTCTGACGAGGTGGTACCACACCCCCCAGATGTTACATAAGTTCAACCCAAATGCTGATGCTTGTTGTTGGAGGTGTCAGGAGGAGGAAGGAACGATGTTACACATCTTCTGGTCATGCCCTAAGATAACACACTTCTGGAAGGAGGTTTGGAAAAATTCAACGATTACGAGATCCCTGACAATCCAGCCTTTTTCTTGCTACATGCCTCGTCCATCCCAGAGAAAGTTTATAAAAAAATGATTATGTGACATCTGCTAAACGCCACCAAGTCTTGCATTCCCCTCAAATGGAAAAAACAGAAGCCTCCAACTATCAGTTGCTGGCTCCACAAAGTAGAAGCCTGAAATAAGTTTGAGGATCCAGTACTATCAGCACAGCACAAACACGAAAAATACTCCAAGCTTTGGAGGCTGTGGAATATGTTTGTTCTCTCTGAAGAGGGAGTAGCTATGTTTGGTGCATAACCTTGGGTTGGCTAAACTATGCTAGATACCTTAATTGATATTACTCACCAGCACCCTAGGATTTCAGGATTTAATCTTAAATCCATTCCCTGTTGTAGATTCTCAAGTAAATTCTAGGCATTTTTTTGTATTGGGGGGTCAGGTTCACAGGTATTTTTTATGGTGATTAGCTAGGTGCAGGTAGTGAGAAATTGTATTATTATTTTTTTTTTTTTCGCATGAAGATGGGCGTTACAAGAAGCATCTACTGAGAGGAACAGGAAGTCAATTTCTGGCCTCCTTCTGAAAATGGAAATTGCCTGGGTTTTGTGACACATGATACGGACAGTGTCAGCCGCTCCATATGGGGTACAGGGGCGCCACCCTTCTTATCCATGCCCCGGCCTCTAATCTACATGCAGGAAGCTGGACGCATGGATTCCACCAATCGGGGGTTTTTTGTTTTTTTTTAGCACGTGACTAGAGCCACAGGCTCTAATTGGCTTCAAAAAAGGGTGGGCTTGGGGCGCAGAGAAATTAATATTGGCTATTGTCTTCCTGATTCTCCTCTCGGCCGATCAGGAAGTGGGTCCTGAGACCGGTTGGCCAGGGAGGAGTCTTAAGTCTCCTGGCCAATCGGGTCTCAGGACCCACTTCCTATTCACTCTGGAGGAGAAGCAACGGCCCGGGGTCACAGCAAGCTGCAACAGGTGGAGGGGCAGCTTCCAGGAGCCCTACCTCGGATCACCAGCCCCACCTCCTAAGGTAAGGACATGGATGGTGTCCGACCCGTCCACGAGCGGGGGGGGGCTAGTGCGAGTGAGGGGGCCAGGGGCAGCTTCCAGAAACCTCTGATTCCCATCTGCCTCCCGAGTGGGGGGGTGGTGTCTGACCCATCCGGGGGGGGGGGAGGGTCATGTGCCTGTGCGAGAGGGGGCTAGGGCAGCTTCCAGGAGCCCGCACCATCTCTGATTCCTGTCTGTCTCCCGCAGGGGGGCTGGGGGTGGCGTTTGGTGCGAGTGAGGGGGCAGGTTTATTTGCTCCCCCCCAAAAAAAAAAAATATCGAGCACCAGCCGCTACTAGTGACCTAGAGCAAGCATGAAAAGCATAAAATAGTGGAGTCAGAACCTCTAATCTGTATATTAGTTGTAGGTCAGGGACTCTGAAGCCACTAGATCAACATGACCTCCAGGGAACTAGTAATTTTAGAAGGCCATTGACAACCTACATGTTACAAGTTTCCTTTAACATAAGTTCTTTAAATTGGCCAGTGTAACAAGCATGCATTATTATAACAAAAATTCAGCATATACAAGTAAACTACAATGAATTAAACGTTGCCATGCTTGGCTTTCATGTTAACTATGCATGCATTCTGAGTGTTACTGCTGAGGTTGAATACATGGTCAGATCATTGCATTGTATTCTATTTCTTGCCGGTATTGTACGTCAATTATGTTTTACTGCCATCTAGTGGCAAAGAGAAGATTTGTATTTTTGTCCTACTTGCAAGGAAGTTCAGTATTACCTTCGATGTATCAATAAATGAAAAGGCTTTTATAAACTATTGAATGGCTGTGTACAGTATACCACTTTTTTGGTGATATTCTTTTGTTCTGTTAGGGCTCATTCACACTAGCTTTGATCTCTGAAGAGCTATCCGTACATCAAATGCTCTTCAGAGATCATAGTTAGGGTGAATGAGCCCTAACAGAAAAAAATCACCAAAAAAAGTGGTATACTGTACACAGCCATTCAAACCTTTATAAAAGCATTTGACAGGCAGTGAGGAGGCGCTGTATCACCTCCTCACCGCTGGCTTTAAACCTTTGATCACTGCACTAGCACGCAGCACTAGCACGCAGGGTGCTTGGAGAGTGGGCGCTACACCAGCCAAGAGCAACAGGGGGTACACTTCCTACAGTGATCACGAAGCAAAGCATTGTGGCTGCTACATGTGTACACACTTGAGCGCTGTCTCTGCAGTTAAAGTGGTTGTCAACTCGTGACAACCACTTTAACCTACAGGTAAGCCTATAATAAGACTTATCTGTAGGTTCCCTGCATATCTCCTAAACCTGCACAGTTTAGGAGATATACAGTATACTGTGATGTGCTCATGTCATCGGGCACATGCGCAGTGAAGAAACGGCCCCCATGCCGTTCCTTGTGCCGTGACTGGCAGCTCCCACGTGCATGCGCGGGAGTGACATCACGCAACTCCGGCCAGTCTCAGAGCCGGAGATCGCGGCCCCAGAAGGAAGAGGGGCAGAAGATGGATGCAGCCTGGAACGGGGACATCACAGGCTTCCAATGCTGGCAAGTGGTACATAATGGGCTAATATGCAATGCATACTAGCCCATTATGCTTTTACATTGCAGGGTAACAGAGGAAGTAAACCCCATCAGGATTTACTTCCTCTTTAACCGCTTGCCGACCGCTGGTCGGAAATTGACGGCGACAAGATGGCTCTATTGCGCAAATCGCCATCATATGACGGTGGCTGCGAGATCGAGCACAGTGAGCGCGCGCGCGCCGCCGGAGGCGCGCCCGCGTGCTCACTGTGTCCGGGGAGGGCCAGGGAGCGGGTGTGGCGGATTCGATCTCCGCCGGCCACCCGCGATGCCCCCCCCCCCCGGAGTGAAAGAACGGAGGTCCATGTAAGTAAACACGGACCTCCGTTCTGTGAGGGGGGAAGGGCTCATGGAGGCTGTGATCACTTCCCTTCCCCAGCTAGGGCAGTCCCCCCACAGTTAGAACACGCCCAGGGAACACTGTTAACCCTTAGAGCGCCCCCTGCAAGTTAACCCCTTCACTGCCAATGGCATTTACACAGTAATCAGTGCATTATGGCACTGATCGCTGTATAAATGCCAATGGTCCCAAAAAAGTGTCAAAATGTTCCGACATGTCCGCTGAAATATCGCAGTACCGCTAAAAATCGCAGATCGCCGCCATTACTAGTAAAAAATAAAAAAAATAAAAACCCCAGAAATGAATTCTCGTCGTCCGTAAACGCGACCACTTTTGGGCAAACCAATCCATAAACGCAGATTGCGATTTTTTTTATCACAAATATGAGGAAGAATATAAATCGGCCAAAACCGATGAAAAAAAATGTTTTGTTATATATTTTTTTTGGATTTGTATTTTAGCAAAAAGTAAGAATTTGGGGTTTTTTCGCAAAATTGTCGCTCTTCTTTTGTTTATAACGGCGATCAGAAATGACGCAGCGGTGATCAAATACCACCAAAAGAAAGCTCTATTTGTGGGAAAAAAAGGACGCAAATTTTGTTTGGGTACAACGTCGCACGACCGCGCAATTTTCAGTTAAAGCGACGCAGTGCCGAATCGCAAAAAGGGCTCTGGTCCTAAAGGGGGAAATCCTTCCGGCGCTGAAGTGGTTAAAGGGGGTTGCGCTTGGGAGGCGGTAAAAGCACAGTTGAATAGTGGGGTTTTACTGTCCCCTCTTACCCCAACTGCTAGTGTGACCTCTACTGAAGAAGTCACGCCAATTAAATCTCATTATTTCACTGTGATTATTTAGAAATTTAACGCTTTTTCAGTGATAGCAGCAACTAGGTGATTTACAGTTTATTTCATTTTGTACATTTCATTATATTCAGATCTGTTTGGGGGATTGCGCTGATTGAGGATTGGTTGCAAGTGTGAACAAGCCCTTACAGCTTAGTTTTTTATTGTGCTATCTATAAAAGCACATCCAATCGTTTTGTTTACCCCGGGGATTTCTCAGCTGTCACTTTTTTGATTTACCACTTTCTAATTGTTTTCCAATCGGTCTAAGATAGAACTAAGGGCTCGCGCTATCGGCTGGTGTACTGTAGGACAACAGCATGCTGATGTGTTGATTGGGGTGCATCGCCCTGTTTGAGTTTAAAATTTTTTTTTTAAAAATTGCTGTATCCACTCATCCTCCATTGACCAGCATGGGCTATAGGAGCAGGTAACTGCAAACAATCTTCTTACAGTATCTAACAAAAGTGAGTACACATTTTTGTAAATATTTTATTCTATCTTTTCATGTGACATCACTGAAGAAGTGACACTTTGCTACAATGTAAAGTAGTGAGTGTCCAGCTTATATAACAGTGTAAATGTGCTGCCCCCTCGAAATAACTCAACACAGAGCCATTAATGTCTAAACTGCTGGCAACAAAAGTGAGTACACCCCTAAGTGAAAATATTAAAATTTGGCCCAATTAGCCATTTTCCCTGCCCGATGTCATGTGACTTGTTAGTATTACAAGGTCTCAGGTATGAATGGGGAGCAGGTGTGTTAAATTTGGTGTTATCACTCTCACTCTCTCATACTGGTCACTGGAAGTTCAACATGGCACCTCATGGCAAAGAACTCTCTGGGGATCTGAAAAAAAATTTTTTTGCTCTACATGAAGATGGCCTAGGCTATAAGAAGATTGCCAAGACCCTGAAACTGAACAGCAGCATGATGGCCGAGACCATACAGCATTTGAACAGGACAAGTTCCATTCAGAACAGGCCTTGCCAAAGTTACATAGTTTGTCAGGTTGAAAAAAGACACAAGTCCATCTAGTTCAACCAAAAAAAAAAAAATTTATGTATCCAGTTGATCCAGAGGAAGGCAAAAAACCCCCACAAAGCGTGATCCAATTTGCTATATCGGGGGGAAAAAAATCCTTCCTGATTCCCCGAGAGGCAATTAGATTCACCCTGGATCAACTTTACCTAAAAATGTTAGTACCCAGTTATATTATTTACATTAAGGAAAGAATCCAGGCCTTTTTTAGGTCGACAAAAGAAGTTGAGTGCACGTGCTCAGTGACATATCCAGAGGTTGTCTTTGGGAAATAGATGTATGAGTGCTGCCAGAATTGCTGTAGAGGTTGAAGGGGTGGGGGGTCAGCCTGTCAGTGCTCAGACCATACGCTGCACACTGCATCAAATTGGTCTGCATGGCTGTCGTCCTAGAAGGAAGCCTCTTCTAAAGATGATGCACAAGAAAGCCTGAAAACAGTTTGCTGAAGACAAGCAGACTAAGGACATGGATTACTGGAATCATGTCCTGTGGTCTGATGAGACCAAGATAAACTTATTTGGTTCAGATGGTGTCAAGAGTGTGTGGAGGCAACCAGGTGAGGAGTACAAAGACAAGTGTGTCTTGCCTACAGTCAAGCATGGTGGTTTGAGTGTCATGGTCTGGGGCTGCATGAGTGCTGCCAGCACTGGGGAGCTACAGTTCAGTTGAGGGAACCATGAATGCCAGCATGTACTGTGACATACTGAAGTAGAGCATGATCTCCTCCCTTCGGAGACTGGGCCCCAGGGCAGTATTCCAACATGATAACGACCCTAAACACACCTTCAAGACTTACTAAAGGAGCTGAGGGTATAGGTGATGGACTGACCAAGCATGTCTCCAGACCTAAACCCTATTGAACATCTGTGGGGCATCCTCAAACAGAAGGTGGAGGAGTGCAAGGTCTCTTAACATCCACCAGCTCCGTGATGTCCTCATGGAGGAGTGGAAGAGGCAACCTGTGAAGCTCTGGTGAACTCCATGCCCAAGAGGGTTAAGACAGTGCTGGAAAACAATGGTGGCCACACAAAATATTGACACTTTTGGGCACAAATTGGACGTTTTTACTTAGAGGTGTACTGACTTTTGTTGCCAGCGGTTTAGACATTAATGGCTGTGTGTTGAGTTAGTTTGAGGGGACAGCAAATTTACACTGTTATACAAGCTATACACTCACTACTTTACATTGTAGCAAAGTGCACAGAGAAGGTAAGTATAACATGTTTGTTATTTTTTTTTTTTTACTTTACCTTTATCGTCACTTTAAGAGGAATATGAACCTTTTGGGATTCCCTTTTTTTACCTTGTTCTGAATTAGCAATTTATTGTAGCACTTGTTTCACTTTATTTACCATTTGTTTATACCGTTGTATGCATTTTGTAACGTGTTTGAGATCACATAACAAATCTTCTAATATTACTACCTGTAGAGCACTTTACTCATTCATGGTTTATATAGACGGTATATTAGCACTTTATAAGTCAGTGCTGTTCATATATGTTTTGAATGTAGCATCAATACACAATGGCTGTTTTCTTACCTCCCAGTAGACACCATCGAAAAAACAGTTCTCATCTGAAGGATCCCCCCAAAATGGCAATTTCAGGAATAATCCTAAAAAATAAAAATAAGGAACTGAGGTGCTGTGGTCATGGATAATTAATTTGATATAAAGTCAAATGAACTTTAATACAGACTTGTTTTTTTTAGTTAAAACATAACAAACCTGTTATACTTGCCCTGTGTAATGGCTTTGCACAGAGCAGCCCAGATCCCTCTCTTCTTGGGTCCCTCTTCTGTGATCCTGGCCCCTCCCTCCTGTCGAGTGCCCCCACAGCAGGCAGCTTTCCATGGGGGCACCCAAGCTCAGCCACAGCTCCCTGTGTCCATTCACACAAGGAGCTGTGGTTGGCCCCGCCCCCTTTCTCTCCTCATTGACTGACTTTGATTGACAGTTAGCAGCCACTTGCCACTTGCCAATTGCAAACGAATCCAACAAGCCGATTGTACCCAAATTGATAGATCAATCACAGACAGTTTTGACAGGGGAATCCCTCCTGCCAAGCAATTGTCTTCTCACAGAGGGGGGGAGCGCCCCCCGTCGCTCGATCGCCACATCGCTCCCCTGATTGGCTGGGAGGAGAAACAGGAAGACATTAGCGGATATTAATTTGCTAACGTCACACAACTGGGTGGGCTCCGGGCGTCCCTGCATGAGTGGCTGCCACTACCATAATCACAAGCAAATTTGGCAGGCTGGTTGTACCCAAGTTAATAGATTAATCAGCTTGGTACACTCAGCCTGTCGATTGATCAACTTGGTACATTCAGCCTGCCCATTAACAGTTCCTGTTGAACCGGCCAAGATTTGAACCGTGTATGGCCGACCTTAGTCTCCTATCCCCCGTATTACAGAGACTGCAGCAGGGAATTGATCTGTGTCAGACATTTGTGAACACAGCCTGTCCATTATTATCTGGTCAGACTAACGAAAATGGCCAAAGATCCAACCAGCAGGGTGATCATGACACTTGCCAAGGGGCAGGATCTATAGCCTCATGCACATTGGACATTATAAAAACGCCAGCAGCTTTAGCTGCAGAATGCCACATTAAAAACACAATTTGCAGCATTTTTGCATTAGTATTTTTTAGCGTTTGCAATTTTTAGCACTCCCACAAAAGCTTATCGCTTTTTACAGCTCTTCAAACCCACTAGTTCTGGGGGGGGGGGGGGTTTCCTGTCCCTGTCCTAAGACACGCCCCGATTGGGCTTATTCATAGAGGTAGGCAGCACATTCACCTAGCTCCAGGAAAAATTACCTTACAAAGTGAAACTTCCCTTGCAAAGTAACCAGCCTATTTGCCTTTAGTAAATCAACCTCAATAAGTTCTTTCAGTTCGTATCTAGACCATTTAGAGAAAAAAAACATAACCATTTTTAAATATTGTTTAATGAATAGAAGAATGGCACAAGAGAAAATTTACAAAAACCATAATACAAAAACCAGACAATGACAACCTAAAATAAATAGAATTAAAATGACAAGTACTTAACAAGGTTATGCCTGGTCTGTGGTTCTGACAGAGTCCAGTTCAATGCAGCATAAGCTGGTTCTGACTTGTTCACTTGTTCTCAGAGATGAATCAGTGTTTGCGCATAGTTTCAGTTGAAAACTGAACCGAGAGCTCCAGCTGCCCATTCATGCAGTGTTTTTTTTGTGTAGACCATCTAGATGACATCATTGAGCCCACACCCACTCAATCAAAATAGTTTAGAGATGTGAGACAGAAGGGCATTTATCATATTTTCAGCAGACCCTCCTACAATGTCAGTTTTCCCAACTGTATCTATATTTTCATATGACCATGTGTGATTACCAATATCTAGCACCCTCCTAGTTCAGAGTAGGCTGCTAGGTAAATTTAGTGTGGCTCCTCTGTAAACAGTGTAGCAGAGGTTACTTGCTTAGGGCTGTTCAGTGTTTCACAGGCTGCTGTTCTGCTACTCCCCCTGTCTTCTATAGACTTCTAGAAGTATAGTTGGAGGGAGAGCAGGACAGGCAGCTTGAATATTTATGTGACTCCAACCAATCCCTGGGGAGGTGTGCCCGAAAGATGGGGGGCAAGCCCATACATATTCTGAGGCCTGGCAGCCAGGAAGCAAAGTTCCTGGGTCCAGTCCTTCAGACGGAACCCCCTGTTCAGGAGCTCTGCCCCTAGGGCAAAGTGAGAAAGAGGAAGCTAGAGAAGCCTTTGAAGACATTGAGATCCCAGTTAGGCTTAGCTGCGGGGCCTACCAAAGAGAGCTTTGTCCAGAGACTGAGCAGAGCCAGAAGGGAGTTGGTGGGAGGTAGCCCAACCATACTGGGACTGAGTGATCAATTTATACTGCTAGGAGAAGTAACCGTGGGGTGGTTTGGTCTCCAAATCAAATGCAGTGCAGCCAAAAGTTGTGTAAAACAGCCTGGAGCGTGCAATGCTGCTAGAAGTTTGCCCCAGCACAGCCAGAAGTGGTGCATAGCAAGCCAAGAGACAGTACAGTGCAGCCAGAGGTTGCGCAGTACAGCCTGTATTTTTGTACAGAGCAGCCAGAAGCCTAGTAGTCCTCAAGTTGTGTAGTTATGCAGTTTTGGGGTATTCCATGCTCACTATTCCTTTCCAAGTTACTGTTCCATTAAAAAACCCAAAAAATAATTTCCTAGACTGATCTTAGAGCCAAAGGAAGAATGCTGAAAATGCTGTGTGACCAAATTACCAGCGGCTCCTGCGGCACTACAAATATATTATTACACAGCATAAAATCCTGTTTTGACGGACATCAAATATGGTTTAATATGTGTATAAGGATTGGATACTGATTTTCCTTTGGGGAGAGAATGTGTCTAATCTGCCTCATGTACCTTGTAATATAAGGGTATTTGGCTGTGACAGACCCAACCAAGACAGGAGCGTTTGGAGTGGACTGCAGGGTGACCTCTTGTCTACTGACTATGGGCCCTGGCTTTTAAGGGAACCCTACTCTTTTGGGGGTGTATGCCTGGAGGACCCTTGTAGTGGCCATGCTTTGGCTTCAAGTACATGTTTCCCCAAAACACACCAACTCTGGGAACTGGAGGACCCATATACATATTTGGGGTCTCTATGCTCAAACTAGCAATGACTGCTTTAGATTGTGAGACTCAGAGCAGATGTTAATACAGGGGTCGGGAACCTATGGCTCGCGAGCCAGATGTGGCTCTTTTGATGGCTGCATCTGGCTCGCAGACAAATCGTTAATAAAAAAAAAATTACCGTTAAAAATATAAAACATTCTCCTGTATTTCAATCTATTCATTTCCTACCGCTCATGTTCATGATTGCAGGTGACAGGAGCCAATCACAGCTGTCCTCCGGGACAACACCAAATTTTATTGGATAATGCGTACACAAGTCTCGTTGTGGGGTCAGGAAGTAAACTTCCCTCCTTTTAAGCTAGCTAATTGCAGAACCCCTTTTATCAAAGAAGATGGCTAAAAGAAAAAAAGATGAGACGTATCGTACTTTTCAGCAGGAATGGACAGAGGAATTCGCCTTTGTGGAGAGAGCAAGTTATGCAGTGTGTCTAATATGCAATGATAA